>CM074722.1:487302513-487685754 GCA_037306005.1 Rhinophrynus dorsalis
GGAAAACATCTCTTAAAGAGATAGTAATGTGTGGCTATTAACACCTTGCGTCCGGCACTTAAAGGGATAGTAATACTTAATTATTACTAATCCCAATATTAAAGCCATATTAAAAATAAACGTATTGCCCCCAGTGTCATCTCTCAAACCTTTATGGTTTGAGAGATAATCGCTCCTAAAGTTCCCCCTCCCTCCCCCTTCCCCAAAGTCAGCGTTGTAGCTGACTGAAGGGAAATCCGGTCTTACAATCATCAGGTGGCTCTGCAGCAGAGCAGAGATTGCATTAATAAAAAAAAAATATTTCAGTAAAACGGTCTTCTACATGTGCTTGCAAACCAAGCACACGTAGAAGAGTGTTTCAGTGAGCAGATCTCAGCAGATCTGGCTGAGCAGTGTTACATCAGTAAAAGGGGCGGGAAGGGGATACTTTGTCATTCAATTACTCTTGAACTACATCTCTGACAGTATTGAAATAACATTCTCCAAAGTCCAAACACTATGATGATTAATTAGAGCTGCTTTTATTATGAAACATTACTATCCCTTTAATAACCACACAATCCGATCTCTTTAACCCTTTGAGTGCCAAAGTGTTATGCAACACATTGTTTTGAAATGCGTTACAAACTCCTCTGGCATTCAAAGGGTTAACCCTTTGAGTGCCAGATGGGTACGGAACGCATTGCAAAGCAATGCGTTCCGTACCCATCTGGCACTCAAAGGGTTAATAATAACCTCATGCTTGCTTTAATCAGGGCAGAAAAATCCTAATTTCCCCCATGAATCATTCTTTGTGGATTTATTGTCCAAACTAAATATTTCATTAGCACTGTATATCATGGCCATAGAGGTAGACTTGATTGTGTGTTGTAAGACTCCAAACTCCTCCCACTGGTTCCTTAGCAAGAATTTGGTGGGAGGAGTTTGGGGTCCTGGAGTTTGACCTGAAAGAATCAAGTCTGTCTACAAGGACTCGATATGCAGTAAAACCTGCATATTCATTTTGAGCATCTAATCAATGCAGAATTGATGTGTAGTTTCCATTAGGATTTTCTGCACAGGTTTAGAGAAGTGGGTGTTTATAGTAATACGGTGCTACTGTTCCTTTAAAGGGATAGTAATGTTTCACAAAAAAGCAGCTTCAATTAACCTTCATAGAATTTGGTCCATGGAGAGTGTTATTTCAATACTGTTAGAGTTGTAGTACAAGAGTAATTGAATGATAAAGTATCCCCTCCCGCCCCTTTTATCTAGTGTTAGCCACCTCCCCTCAGATGTGGAATCTGGTCTCTTGACAGGACAGGTTGCACTATGGATTAATTGTAGGCCATTTTTCAGTACTTTACTGAAATCAAAGCAGTCCTGCAGTATGCATTTTCCCTATGCGTCCCCGGTTAAAGGTGAGGTCTGCTCAGCCTAATTAATTGGAGCTTCTTTTATTGTGAAACATTGCTATCCCTTTAAGAAAGAAGAAGAAAAAAAAAAAAGTATGTTCTAGTGTTTTACCTGCTGCGTAAAACATGAGTGTTCCCAGATTCAAAAGTTATTTCAACCCAAAGTAAATTATTTTTTGGGGGGGAAATAAAGTTCTTAGTAGCCCGGTTGATTTGCTGTTGTTACTGTCTGTGCAGACGGTGTGTCACAGACCAGCAGACCGCAATAGCAACAATGTCATCCAGCCTCAAAAAATATTAACTCTTGGTGTTCCAGAGGGGGTTATGCGGCCCTTCAGACGCAATGCTTTGCATACCCCTCTGACGCGCAAAGGGTTAAACTAAAACGCTCCAAAAAACAAGATGCCAGTTTCAGTTGTAATAACTTTTTAATGATGCATTTTTCATCAGTGGCTGTGGGATTGCTAAACTTAACAAGACAAGCCCTACGAAATGGATATATTTCTTAATATGGGTTAGTCTCTTAACTGCTTTAAAGGGATAGTAATACTTAAAATGTAAAAAAAAAAAAAGAGTACTCCCACTGCTGAAAGGTGTTTCATTCAAAAGTTATTAATTTTCAAAGTTGAATTTTTTAGGTGCAATATCATAGTGGCCTGAAATTGTACAGTGGCGCTGTTGCTACACCATCCTATGGAGATTTATGGTCCCGGGACCAGAGCTGTCTATAGGATCATGTACCAACAGCGCCACTGTACAATTTCAGGCCACTGTGATATTGCACCTAAAAAATTCAACTTTGAAAATTAATAACTTTTGAATGAAACACCTTTCAGCAATGAGAGTACCCTTGTTTTACTCAGGGGGATAAGCCCTACACATATTTTTTTTTACTTTTTAGGTATTACTATCCCTTTAATTCTATAGGTGTCTACAGTGCAAGCCAAGGGGTTAGTAGGAGCTCATTATTTTTGTAAATTGAGTTTGGGTCAGCCAGGTGTGGGGGTGGGGCGTTTGCCTCCTTGGTACATCATCAACTATTTGAAGATCAGAGTGGTGATTAGTGCATTGCTAGCACACCTCTCTGCTCCTCAAAGAGTTAATATTACTTTTCTTTATGTAAAACTATCTATCTTTCATCCTCCTTTATTTCCACCCTTTCTTTTGCCTTTGCTTCATGTCCCTATTCAGATTTATGCACCATGTGAACCCAAAAACGTTAGTTTTGCTATGGAGAGGCTTTTAGTTAGAGGGACCTTTGTAGTCTTCTAGCTGATCCAATAAATGTTTCTGGTGTGCACTTATGGCGAGGATGTTTCAATGCAGAAGAGTATTTAAAGGAGCAGTAAACTTTTATTTATGAAAACATATATTTTATAGAGCATTTCCTGCTGAATAAAACAAGGTCACTCCCATCACTGTCAGATGTTTTATTCAAAATTTATAGCAGTTCAAATAATCAGGAAGTGAATTTACTGTGTTTACTTCCTGATCTGACAGGAAGCAAATTTACTGTGTTTGCTTCCTGATAGTTCTAACTGACAGGAAGTGACAGGCAGTGTCTATCATATTCTATGGAGAACTGTATGTCACTGACTTTCCTCTCCATTAGAATCTAACAGGAAAACTAATTAGAATTTGATCACTAGAGGGCACTGCTAATGTAAAAAAAACATGGGTTTAAACTGTAATAACTCTGGAAATCTCTCAGCAGTGGGAGTACCTTTATTTTACTCAATAGGAAATCCCTACAATGTATATTTTTTTCATAAAAAAAGTTTACTGCTCCTTTAAATACTGCCCATAACTGAACTGCACCTAACTCTGATCTCTAAAGGCAATAGCTGGCATCTGTCACTTGGGCATGGCTTGTATTTGCTGAAGTTGAATTTTATCACTGCTTGTAATATCATTGGTCCTCATAGCGGGCTGGATTCTATTGCAGGTGCTAAATGTTACCTCCCTTTTTATCAAATATTTTCCTATTGAAGTCTATGGGGAATCCTATATAATAATTCGCTAAAACGTGTGTAACGACAAAGTCATGCGCAGTAGAAACTGCCCGCGGCGCGGCTGATACAGTGCTGGACGCTCCGAAGGAGTGTATAGCTCTGTATCAGCCGCGGTGCGGGCAGTCTCTACTTCGCATGACTGCCCTGCAACCAGCTGGCAGTGGCACTGTGGCCCGTGTAACTGGCTCTTCAGCTAGTCTGGAGCTAAAAGCAGTGATAAAATTAGCACCTTTAAAGGAGCAGTAAACTTTTTTTATGAAAAAATATATATTGTAGGGATTTTCCTATTGAGTAAAATAAGGGTACTCCCACTGCTGAGAGATTTATATTTCCAGAGTTTTTACAGTTTAAACCCATGTTTTTGTACATTAGCAGTGCCCTCTAGTGGTCAAATTCTAATTAGTTTTCCTGTTAGATTCTAATGGAGAGGAAAGTCAGAAAAGTCAGAGACATACAGTTCTCCATAGAATGTGTTAGAAACTGCCTGTCACTTTCTGTCAGTTAGATCTATCAGGAAGTAAACACAGTAAATTCACTTCCTGTCAGTTAGAACTATCAGGAAGTAAACACAGTAAATTCACTTCCTGATTATTTAAACTGCTATAAATTTTGAATAAAACATCGGACAGCGATGGGAGTGATCTTGTTTTATTCAGCAGGAAAAGCTCTATAAAATATGTGTTTTCATAAAAAAAAGTTTACTGCTCCTTTAATAGAATCCAGCCCATTGTGTTCTGCCGAATCCTCCGTTCCCAGAAGTAGTTTAAAGGATTCCATGGAACAAATTCCGGTAATGGTGGATGGAGGAACAATACCATTACTTGGTAGCTCCTACCTGATGCATTTTAGCTTAATAATTTCCCCTTAAAGTGGACCTGTCCCCTAAACAGCTTTCAGTCAATTTATATGTATCTAATAAAACTGCCGATACCATGGGGGTTATGCACTTGATAAAGAGGCGATAAAGTGACAATGACTTCTTCAGTGATAACACTACTCCAGTTCCTATGTTATTCTGTGGAGCCTATGTACTAAGATGTCCAAAGCTGGAGAAACCTTATTGCATTGGCTTCATAGAATAACATAGGAATTGGAGGAGTGATGTCGCCGGAGAAGTTACATCCACGTTATCACTTCTTTATCTCGCATTGTGTTTTTTGTTTTTGAATTGGTTTAATAATTTTAGATAATTTGGTTTAGTTGTTGGAGACTCTAATCTCAGCAGGTCGTTTTTGTTCTCCACCCTGTTTAATAACACAGAATAATTATTTACTCACATGTCCATCAAAACACATCTCTCCACATTCTTAAAGGGATAGTAATACTTCGTTTTAACTTTATTTTATTTTGTAGGCATTAAAAAAACATGAAGAATGATATAAGTCTTATCTCTCAAACCTTTATGGTTTGAGAGATATTCACAAGCAAAGTTCCCCTCCCCGCCCCTTTTACCTAGTGTAAGCCATCTCTTCTCAGATGTGAGTCTGGTTGTAAGACCAGACAGATAACAGAAGGGGACAATTTTCTTTGTATGAAAACAATGAAAGCCCTTCCCCCCTTGACAAGTTTTTCAGCTTTTTCCCTTATCTTAATTGAAGATTGTCCCTCTCTGCAGTCTACCTGGGCATCTCCCTTCTGATCTGGCTGAACAGGGGGGGATACTTTGTTTGTGAATATCTCTTAAACCATAAAGGTTTCAGAGATAAGACTTATATCATTCTTCATGTTTTTTTAATGCCTACAAAATAAAGTTAAAACGAAGTATTACTATCCCTTTAAGCTCCTGGAACCTATCAGTTTCCACCAAAGAGGTGCAATAAATTACGGACCGGAGTAATCACACAAATCCTGTAAAGTTGGTGCCTCCCACTGGAGGTCTTCTAGAGAGGGGGGGGCAGGTCTCTGATGAATTGATTCACAATGCATTTGAGACCTCTATACCATTCAACAGGTTAAAGAGTTGGTAATGTCTTAAAAGAAGAATAAATAATATTGTAGATAATGCAAAACGAAATAGATCGGTGCAAGTCCTATCTCTCAAACCTTTATGGTTTGAGAGAGAGAACGTTTTAAAGTTCCCCCCTCCCTCCCCTTTCCCTGACGTCAGCGTCTAGCTGACAGCAGGAGATCCTGGTCCGCGGACCATCAGGTGGCTCTTCACAGCCGTGATACCGAAATCTAAAAATAACTACTTCATTGGAACTGTCTACAAAGTGTGCCTGGTGTGCTCGCTTCTGCATTAAACTGGCCCTGCATCCAAAGGGTTCACATAATATTAGTTTCAAATGTACTGGAAAATGAGTTTGATACCAGTTAGTTAAGACTAATGTATTAGTATCATTACAGTAGAATTCTAACAGAAAATAACTGTGTGTGAAATGTTTGAATTCATTCACATATCCACTGTTTGTCACATAACCACACATACACTGTCTAACAACACACCCAGTTCCACTTTCCTATTGACACCCCTGCCTTTTTACACTCTGTCACTGGTAGTCAAGGAGCCACACATAAACTGTCTGACACCTCAGCCTTGTTCTGTTAGTTTGAGAACTACACACATGCTGTTTGACAACCCAGCCTTGTTCTACTGTCCACTGATAGTCACAGACCCACACATACACTGTTTGACCCCACCCTTGTTGTTCCTACCCCTAGCTGTTACAGAATCACACATACGCTGCCTGAAAATCTCACTCTTGTTCCACTGGTAGTCGCAGAACCACAGATACACTGTGTCTGACACCCCAGCCTTGTTGTTTTGTCCACATATTGTCACTGCAGTAGTGGCAGTATAAAATGTAAAGATCATATAAATATTAATACATTTTTCCTAAAATTGTGCTCTGTGTTGATAGATAGAATAGACTAGAATAAGGGAAAATCACAGAACTTACCATGGTTAATTGTAATACTTTTTACAATTGTGCCATCAACATTTCAGTTCTAACACTAAACAAAAGGAAAATAGCACAATAAATGTATGTATAAATATATATTTAGTATTTATATTCTAACATAATGCTATTTTTTCTTTTAACACTCTAAAAGGTGACCCTTCCTGAGCCATGTATAACCACCCCTTAGAAACTTGTTGCACTTTTCCTGCATTTCACAACTTAGGAAGTAGGCCCAGACTATAATGTCAATTCATTCACTGAATCATCCTTCTGCTTTTTTCTGTATGATATATGTCAAGTTTTGGATATTAGAGATCTGTAGTATTCTTGGTTGGTATTTGTGACCTGACCGTGATGAACAAGGTCTTATAGCAAACTTCAGAATTTGATTGTTCCGAATTTCTTTACTGAGGAACATGTTTCAAACTGGTAATGCACCTAATTTTCCTTTCTAGGAGAAAAAAAGTTGCTAAAGGAAAATAATGACATACTTTTGGAAAACCAGGAAGATGTGAAAGGCCCTTTTCCACTGGCAGTCCTAAAGCAAGGAAAGAGCCTCTACAAGCGAAGCTGTGAGGAGGGGGATTTGCACCCTCAAGCCAAGAAGAAAAAAATAGACCTCATTTTCAAAGATGTCCTTGAGGCTTCTCTGGAGTCTGCCAAGATGGAAGAGTATCCTTTGGTGACCAGTAGTCCTATCTTAGTGAAAAAGCCTTCTAAATATCCATTTGAGGATCATGGGGATAGGTGCAGAGGAAGCCAACAGTGTTCTCCTACACAGAACAAAGTAAGGGCCCTGAGGGAGTGGAAAGCCCTACAAGGCGTAGCCACAGGGTTAGACAGGGACGCAAATCTGCCAGACGATGAGGGGGAAGACCACTCAGCCGTAAAGGTAGAGAGCCCCACTGAATCCTCTGTCATAGGTGACGGCCAGGAAATCCCTACCACTTCTTTTTGTCCCAACTGTATCCGGTTAAAGAAGAAGATTAGAGAGCTTCAGGCTGAGTTGGAAATGTTGAGGTCTGGGAAGGTGCCTGAACCAGCTCTCTTACCCCCTCCGATAACTGAGATCCCAGAAATCTCAGATACTTCAGGTAAGATCAGAAAGATGTCTTTTAAGATGCCGGGAATAGGACATAGTGGGTTACAATTTTGTTGTTTTAACCATTGTACCATGATGTAGAACATGCTGTCACTGTTAAATAGGAAATAAAAAATATATGAGTGTGATTATGGCAGAACTAAATAGCTCTTTAACAGTCTGATTACATGGATTTGTGTTTAATTATACCTTCTGCATTGGTGACATCTTCATAATCATGGAGTGAGGAATAGGATAAATTTGTTGACTAGCTTAATCCTTTAAAGACCAGAGGGGAGTGAAGTACATTGCTCCACAATGCATTGCACACAGTTATGGTCATTAAAGGGTTAATGTATTTACTATGTATAGGGATAACGTAATACAGAGTACACAGGCGATTCTGAAAATAGATGGGGCCCTTTCGGTAAACCAAACTGATAATTTGCTCTCTAGGGTCACATGGTGCATAATTAATATTTGCGGTCATCACTTTCTCATCTTTCCTATTATTTCTGTTTTTATATTTGTTGATTTTTGGGGATGATGTTGCTATGTCATAATAATAATATATCCCTTTGATTTCTCAGCCCCTGAAAGCATGGTCATTCCTCCCACCATGATCGAGGATGATGAACAGGAAGTGGACTCTGCTGATGAATCTGTCTCCAACGAGATGATTGCCGCTACTGATGAGCCGTCTAAACTGTCTGCTGCCACCGGCAGAAGGATTCGACGTTTCAAGCAAGAATGGCTAAAAAAGTTCTGGTTTTTGAGGTATTCTTCCACACTGAATGAAATGTGGTGCCACGTGTGCAGGCAGTACACAGTACAGTCCTCCCGTACATCTGCCTTTATCATTGGTTCTAAGCAGTTTAAGATCCACACCATTAAGCTCCACAGCCAAAGCAACCTCCACAAAAAGTGCTTGCAGCTCTATAAGCTCAGGATGCACCCAGAGAAGACCGAAGAGATGTGCAGAAACATGGGTCTCCTTTTCAACACGGCATACCACTTGGCTATGGAAGGAAGGCCTTACTATGATTTCAGGCCTTTAGCAGAGCTGTTGAGAAAGTGTGAACTACGAGTAGTTGACCAGTACCTGAATGAAGGCGATTGTCAGATCTTGATCCACCACATCGCCAGAGCACTTCGAGAAGATTTAGTAGAGCGTATCAGACAATCCCCATTTCTCAGCATTATTTTGGATGGACAAAGTGAAGACTTACTTGCTGATACTGTGGCTGTTTATGTCCAGTACACCAGCAATGATGGCCCCCCTGCAACAGAGTTCCTGTCCCTTCAAGAGTTAGGTTTGCCTACAACAGAGAGTTATCTCCAAGGAATTGACAGAGCCTTCTCATCTCTAGGAATAAGTCTACAAGATGAAAGGCCCACTGTTGGCTTGGGTATTGATGGCGCCAACATCACTGCTGGACTCAGAGCTAATATGTACATGACAATCAGGAAAACCTTGCCTTGGTTACTGTGCTTGCCTTTTATGGTACACCGCCCTCATTTAGAAATTTTGGATGCAATTAGTGGGAAGGAGCTTCCTTGTCTAGAAGAATTAGAAAACAATCTGAAGCAATTGCTTAGTTTTTACCGGTACTCTCCTCGTCTAATGAGTGAGCTTAGACTTACTGCTGCAACCCTTTGTGAGGAGACTGAGTTCCTAGGTGACATCCGAGCTGTGAAATGGATCATAGGTGAGCAGAACGTCCTAAATGCATTGATTAAGGACTATCTAGAAGTGGTGGCACATCTCAAAGATGTCAGTGGGCAAACTCAAAGGGCAGATGCTTCGGCTATAGCACTGGCTCTCTTACAATTTCTCATGGATTATCAGTCAATTAAGCTTATCTACTTCCTGCTGGATGTGATTGCGGTCTTGTCCCGCCTGGCCTACGTCTTCCAAGGTGAATACCTTCTGGTATCTCAGGTGGATGAGAAAGTAGAAGAGGCCATACAAGAGATCAGTAGGTTGACAGATTCTCCTGGTGAATACCTCCAAGAATTTGAGGAAAACTTTCGAGAAAGCTTCAATGGTATTGCTCTGAAAAACTTAAGGGTTGCAGAAGCAAAATTTCAGTCAATTCGGGAGAAAATTTGCCAGAAGACCCAGCTTACTTTGGCTCAACGGTTTGATTGCCGGAGCCGAGCGTTTGTAAAAGCTTGCCAGGTGTTTGACCTGTCTATCTGGCCCAGGAGCACTGAGGAGCTTATAAGCTATGGTGAGGAGGATATGTTGCAATTATATGAGCATATGGAGACCATCCCATCTTTTTTTACTGATATTTGCAGGGAGGGGGCTGACTTGAGAGGCACGTTGTTGATGGAGTGGAGAGAACTCAAGGCAGATTACTGCACAAGACATGGTTTCAAAGATCTCATAGGCCATGTGTGCAAATACAAGCAGAGGTTTCTACTCATAAATAAATTGGTTCAGATCTTGAAGGTCCTTCCCACTTCAACAGCCTGCTGCGAGAAAGGCCGTAATGCTTTGCAGAGGCTACGAAAAAATAACCGCTCCAGGCTGACACTGGATCAGCTAAGCGATCTTCTAACCATAGCAGTGAACGGTCCTCCAATAGCTAATTTTGATGCCAAGAGAGCTCTGGACAGTTGGTTTGAGGAGAAATCTGGAAACAACTACTCCCTTTCGGCAGAGATGCTCAGCAAGATATCCTCTCTCGACCAGAAGCCAATGATTCATAACATGGAGCACAGCTCAGAGTATTACCAAGACATTTAGGATGCTACAGCCCTAAAACTTTAGGGAGATTTTTTTTTCTATCTATAATCTTAAGTTTTGGTATATTATAAAAAAAAAATAAAATAAATATATATATATATATATATTATATATATAAATAGAAATTAAAATCCCCACTAAAATTTATGAACGACTGAGCCTTTTTTGAAATCATGAAAGGTAACAGATTTCTCACCTCACATATGGCAGCTGGGATTGAGTGCATGGTGTCCTCGTGGCCAAAGCAGGACGGAACATTTTTCCAAACCCTCCCAAAGCATGTGCACAAGAAACAGGTACTTTATCCTCCACAAACCCCTCGTTTTTATCCCTCTTACCCAGATCAGAAGCAACTTCTGTTACCTCCCCTCAACAGTCTAACGATTCCCAGAAGCCAGTGAGAATTTTACTATTTAATCTATTTTTTATTTTAAATTTTTTGCTAAATGCCTATTATGTTTTTCAATATGCTTAATTATGTTCATTGAAGAAAAGAAAAAAAAATAATGATCTCCAATATCGTTTTGTAATTGTTACATTAACCTATTCACTGCCTTTATGTTCAGGGGTTTAAAAGAGAAGTAACAGATCCTAATAATTCAGCAGTTTACCATACTGTGGCCTGAAAACCCCAGTGGCACCTATAATTTCTGATATTGTGCCTTTGTTCTAAAGACCAACATCTTCAGTTAGTCCTGGATATCATGTCTGCAGAGGTAGATATGATAGTTGCTGGCATTTTTTTCAAACTTAAAGGGATAGTAATGTTTCACAATAAAAGCCGCTCCAATTAATCTTCTTAGTATTTGGGCCCTGGAAAGTGTTATTTCAGTAATGTCAGAGTTGTAGTACAAGAGTAATTGAATGATAAAGTATTCCCCTCCCACCCCTTTTACTGATGTAACACTACTCACCTCAGAGCAGCAAAACTGTCCGGATGGATCACAGAGAGGGACAATCTTCAGTGAGCATAAGGGAAAAACCTGTCAAGGGAGGCAGGGTTTTCCTTATGATCACAGTAAGAAGATTGTCCCTTGCTGCTATCTGTTCGGTCAAGTGACCAGATTCCACATCTGATTGGAGACGAATTACACTAGGTAAAAGAGGCGGGAGGGGGATACTTTATCATTCAATTACTCTTGAACTGCAACTCTGACAGTATTGAAATAACACTCTCCGTGGCCCAAATACTATAAAGATTAATTGGTGCTGCTTTTTTTTGTGAAACATTACTATCCCTTTAAGCAGGCAATACAATAGCCAATTCAACCCTTTAACCCTCTGAGTGCCAGAGGGGTACGCAACGCATTGTTTTCACTGACGAATGGACTTCAAAATCTAATCACATGATGTCACTTTAGGACAGGCTTCAGTAAAACTCTGTACCACAGCCTGTCAATCTTCGCCTCTTATCCTCCCAAGTTGTTCCCCGTTACCACCTCCTCCTCCGATGGAGGAATCCAGCATGTGACCTGAGACGCTCTCTTGCCCATGAGAGCGCTCCAGCTTACATGCTGGATTCCTCCGTCAGAGGAGGTAACGGGGAACAACTTGGGAGGCTAAGAGGCGAAGATTGACAGGCTGTGGTACAGAGTTTTATTGAAGCCTGTCCTGAACTGACATCACAGTGTTAGATTTTAAAGCCTATTTGTTAGAGAAAACAGTGTTTAAAAAAAAAAACAACAGATTTAACATTTATGGAGAAGCAAGATTTAAATAAAAAGGACTTTAAAGGAGCGGAGAGTTCCCCTTTAGGTCCGCTTTAAACATATTAAAGCGGAACTATTCCCTCTTAAGCACTTTAACTTCATTAACTCCCCATCTGGCGACTAGCAGCTTAGTAGCGCTAGTCGCCAGAATTATTACCTTATTCGGAAGAAATATGCATTCTTACCGGGTTGACAGCAGTACTGAGCGCAGACATCTTGCCATAGTGACGTCCGTGCGCCTGCGCTGTCAGTCCTAGCCAGGTCTAAGAGGCATTGCTAGGAGCCCTCCGGTTCCAAAAGGGACCGACAGCGCAGGCAGGCAGACATCACTATGGCAAGTAGTCTGCTCTCTGTGCTGCTGTCAACCCGGTAAGAATGCATATTTCTTCTGAATAAGGTAATAATTCTGATGGGGAGTTATTGAAGTTAAAGTGTTTAAGAGGTGGTAGTTCTGCTTTAAGGGACTTATCACCTTGAATTTTTTTTTTACGTATTTGAAACCTTTATTCAAAACTGCCTATGAGTTATGTTACCCAAAATTCCAGCACATGTATAGTTTTATTTCTGGGGAAAGTGAAAATGAAAGTTTCCTGGAACTGCACACAGCTTCATTAGCATATGACACATCACTGAAAGGCTTCATTAGCATATGCAGTTTTGCTGGTACTGCACAGTTAAGCAAAAATAGCATGCGTTAGCATACAGCAACAAGTGTAAATATCTCCTTAACTGTACAATTGCTGATCTTTCGGCTAACATGACAAATAGGCAGTTTTTAAAGCGGAACGTTCATGTAATACCAAGTTACCATGCATTCATTAAACGCATGGCAACTAGCTTGAAAATAGATGTCTTACCATTAAAAAATAGCTGTGTCTAAAGAAATCCTTCCCGTTTCGGTTAGTGCGGTCAGTGCCCCTGCGCCATCAGTCCCTTCCGGTGACCATATGGTCACTGCAGTCTGTCTACTCAGTGGAGACCGGGACTAACGGCGCAGGCACGCAGACAAGATATCTGTGCTGTAGCCTGGGTTCCGGTTTCCAAACTGGAAGGATTTCTTTAGACACAGCTATTATTTAACGGTAAGACATCTATTTTCAAGCTAGTCGCCATGCGTTTAATGAATGCATGGCAACTTGGTATTACATGAAAGTTACGCTTTAATACAGTTTTCATATGCTAACTGGAATCAAGGTGGAAGGTCCCCTTTAAAGGTTTCTATCATATTACCCTTCTCCCTCATGTCCACATCAGGACTGCTTGAACGTGTTATCTCTTGAACCAAAGAGCAAGGGAAATATTAATAGGGGCCATTAGAATTTTCAGACACATTAAGGTAACCGGGATATTATTAGGTGTTCGTTTTACCTTTAAAGGGATAATAATACTTATTATGGAAAAAAAAATAAGGCTTTTATAATACGAACTGGAGAAAATCTGGAACAAGCCAATGGGTACCTTAGAGGAGAGTTGCAAATACCCTTTGATTTAACACTTTGAATGCCAGATGGGTACTCCTCTGCCACTTAAAGGATTTAAAGGGGGGGGGGCATTTAACCCAGGAGTTAAAAGCCCTATTAACCCTTTGAGTGCCAGAGTGGTATGCAGTGAGTTGCGTACCCCTCTGGTACTCAAAGGGTTAAATACATTTGACATATTTGTCCCTGTGGTGCAATTGGTTTGGTCCAGATTTACCCCAGCCCTGCTTACTACATCTTCTGCCGTGACTGGCATAGTATTAACGCCTTGGAGTCCAGTCAAAAATCCCACGTACTTACAGACTGTATGAAGAAAAAAAACAGTTCCTTGCTCGTCAGCATTATGGGTAAGACAAGAGCCTTTATCAAGTCTTGATAATATATTTTTACTGATGTGAAACGTTGACAGACAAGCAATAAACTGCTATTGCCAGTCCTTTTTTATTTGCAGAGTAAAACAAACGTACCTTAACTCCTGGAAGAAACCACATTCAAAAGTTATTACAGAGCAAAATTCACAGTGATTATCGTGTACTTCTGTGCCAAGGTGGCGCTGTTGCCATTTAAATTTATCTTTGATCAGCAACAGCTTCACTATAAAGTGAAAAGGCCAATGTAAAAAATGCTTCCATCATCATACAAACGCGCAATAACCTTTGAACAAAGCAATGGGCGTTCCCTTGTTTTTCTCTGCAAAAAAGCCCCATATGTTTAAAGGGACAGTAATGTCCCAAAATTGTTCTAAACAGTTATGTAGAGTTTAAAATATGAATCAAATCACTCCAAACCCTATCTCTCAAACAACTATGGTTTGAGAGATATAGGGATTCAAAGTCCACCCCCCCCCCTTCTCCTGATGTCAGCTGTAAAGCTGACAGCAGGAGAATAGAGTCATACAACTCGAGGAGGCTCTGCAGCAGAGCCGACATCACATTATTTAAAAATAATTAATTCATTGGAAAGGTTTAAAAAGTGTGCCTGGTTTACAAGCACACTTTGTAGATCTTTCCAATAAATTAACTCTTTTTAAGCACAGCAATTTTGGCTCTGCTGCAGAGCCGCCTGCTGGTCCCTGGACCGGAATCTCCTGCTGTCAGCTAGACACTGACATCAGGAGAAGGGGAGGGAGGGGGGAACTTTGAACCCATATATCTCTCAAACCATAGCGATTTGAGAGATGGGCACGATTTTATTAATATTTTAATCTCTACATAACTTTTGGGGACATTACTGTCCCTTTAACCCCTTAACGACTGCCCAATCTGGGGGTGGGGGGCCCTAAAGGACCACAATACTTTTTTTGTGTGCAGTGCATTCTGGGATGGCAGATCGGCATGCAGCCGCGCTGCCATCCCAGAATTCCATGATATGTCAGGACCGTCACGGTCCTCAACATCTGAACCCACGTGACGGTCCTGGCACGCACGTGTCATTAAGGGGTTAATGCACATTTTCATAATAATTAAAAAGTCCATGTACACAAAGCAAAAGTGAATCTATTCTGGGGAAAACCCAGTTGCAGAGCAAGGGGGCAAATACAAATTCCCCAAATTTAACTCCTTGAATACTAGAGAGATCTCCATTTCAACTGGAGACCTCTTTGGCATTCAGGAGGTTAAAATCCCATTTAACCCTACCTTTCTTGTACTCAAAGGGTTAAATGGGATTTTTTTAATAAGTTATATCCTGTGGGGCAGCTGGTTTTTCTCCAGAATTTCTTCACTTTTATTTGTTCATATGGCCCTGAAACCTTTGAGTGCCAGAGTGGTACACAGCGCATTGCAAAAGCAATGCGTTGCGCACCCTTCTGGCACTCAAAGGGTTAATCCCTTTAGTGCCAGAGAAGACTCCAGTGCAGCAGTAGCAAACCTCTACCGGGCTGCCTAAAAATGTTAACCCCTTGGATGCCAGAGAGCAATAATGTTGGAGTGCTCAGAAGCATCCGAAGGGTTCCAGTTTGCCTTGGGTCTAAATCTGCCTAGTCCACCTCCCTCCAGTTAACCCCTTAAGGATCAGAGGGGTGTGCAATGCATTGCACACCCCACTGGCCCTTAAGGGGTTAATATGAGCGGCGCTGCTATGCAAGTCTTGGTGTTCCATTTGCTCAGGCCTTGAACATACACTGTAGAGGTTCCCTGGGATATATTCAGGAAGTTAACCCTTTCAGTGCCAGAGGGTACACAACTCATTGTTTTGGCACTGAAACGGTTAAAGTGAAGTAAATCTAGAGCAAGCCAACTGCTCCGAAAGAATTCTCCATATTCCCAGTGCTTGAAATGGAGTTTGCAAAGCTGTGCATGGGCACCTCTTGAGCATTTAAGAGGTTAAAATCCTATATAATAATTTGCTAATGTATGTTTGTCAGAAGATGTCATGTGCGGTACAGACTTCCCGCGCCGCGGCTAATAAAGGAGCGGGACACCGAAGACTACAGTCTGAATTTGGAGCGCCCCGCTTCATTGTCAGCCGCGGCGCGGGCAGTCTCTACTGCGCATGACTGCACCGCGGCCGTTGCTGCCTGGCACTGTGGCCTGTGTACATGGGCTGTACAACTAGTCTTTAAATAATTGGAAACGTTTATTTGTCCCCTAAGGTGCAGTTGGTTTGCGCTAAAATGCCTCCACCTTTCGATTCCTGAATACTTGCCTTTGTGTTTGTAACTGAATCATAGTTCTGCCATTTATTATGTTTTTTTATAATCACTTCTATATACACTTTTATTTTTATTCCTCTTCAGAGATTTGTGCCGAAGAGAGGTCTGTGAGGTTATCTAACCTTTTTCTTACGGTTTTTGTCCTTTTGGGGCAGTTTTGATATTTTATTTGCTAATATATAATTTTCTTATTAGAATAAGCTATTATGTGGATGTTTGATGGGTCCTGATTAAGGTCAAATGATTTTTATTGAAATGCAAGAGATTTATATGTTTTGATCCCTAAACTGAAAAGAGAAGAATTTCATATAATTTGTTCTGCTGATGAAACTCGGCTGAGAAAGCGGATATCGCCACTCGATTATTCCCTGATACAGAGCTATTTGTGTATTGCTGAGAGCAGCGTCCTACGTCAACCAGAGGTCTAACTTTAATTTTAACTCCTTAACCCCTTAACGACCAGCGGTCGCGGGGTTAGTGGTCCTTTAAGGACCAGATAGAGAATTTCGGCGTGCCGCCCCATGTGACTGATCACGTGGTGCGGCACGCCGAACTGAGGGACTGAAAGAGATCGCTCCGGTCTTGGAGCGATCAAATTCAGTCCCCGGTATTACTCACCGCGCTCCTGCAGGATCGCGGTAAGTAATAGTACGTGATGTACCAGGACAGTCACTGGTCCTTAAGTGCCGGACCAGCGTGACGGTCCGGGTACGTCACCTGACTCTAAGGGGTTAAGGACTGGCCACGCAGCCGGCAGTTAAGGACCACGGAGAATTTTTTTTGCCCCTGTGTATTCAGGAATTTCATGATGTTTAACCCCTTAGTGACAGACCGTGTGCGCACGCAGCCATCACTTAACGCCCAACTAAAGTTTTGTTGTTTTTTTTTCCGCCATGTACGTCCTCTGTCACTAAGTGACATTTTCTCGGGATGTACATGTACGTCTGTTGTCGGGAAGGAGTTATGGACCGTCATGGGTCCTTAATGGAAGTTTCCCATGACGGTCATAGAATGTCATGGGACCTTAATGGGTTAAAGGAGCAGTAACCGTTTGTTATGAAAAATATATATTTTAGGGATTTTCCTGTTGAGTAAAATAAGGGTAATCCCACTGATAAGAGCTTCGTATTTACAGAGTTATCACAATTTGAGCCAGTTTTTCTTTTTTTTCTTTTTACATTAGCGGTGCCCTCTAGTAGTCAAATGTCAGTTATTCTGTTGCATTCTATTTGAGAAGTAAGTCAATGGCAAACGATTCTCTATGTGAAAGAAAGTACTGAGTCACTTCCTGTCAGAACGATCAGGAAGTAATCACACTGTAATTCACTTCCTGATTATTTGAACTGTTCTACCCTTTGAATGAAACAGCCGACAGCAGTAGGAATGACCTTGTTGTACTCAACAGGAAAAGCTCTATAACATATAGGTTTTCATAAAAAAAAGTTTACTGCTCCTTTAATTTATGATTATTACTCATTGCACCATGGGTTAATACATTTAGGAAGGGCAGAGAGTACATAGACTTTTAAATGAGATTAGCACCTACTAATAATACCCCAACACACACACATACCTTACTATGGCCAGAAAATTCTTATGGTCCCTAAGAATTTTCTCTTTGTTCACGAGACATCTTCAATCAGTCCTGGATGCCACATACATGGAGGCGGACATGACAGTTGTTAGCAGCACCACAGTACGCAGTAATCTTAAACCTTTAAGCACCAGATGCTTGTGTAACTCATTGCTCTGCAATGCATTTCACACTCCTCTGGTCCTTAAAGTGTTAAGTAGACTCATGCACACATCCAAGGCCAGATTTACATACCAGGCTCCCCTAGACAAAGCACTCTAGCTGCCCCTAGGTCTGCCCATGACCACACCCCCACTGCTCACATGACTTTTTACATGAACCAACCCCAGTGCCATCCACTGTTTCTGGCACTGAAAATGCCCTTGGCCTATAACAAGCAAGGACGGGAAAAAAAAAGCTTTAACTCCTTGGTTGCTTGAGAGAGCCCCTGTGCTGAGCTCTAGGCAATTGTCTACTCTTTCTATTGGGAAATCATCCTTGCACTCTGCTTCCATTTGAACAAACTGCCATCAGCTGTCATGTCTGCTCCCAGGGACGTGACATCCAGGACTGACTGAAGATGTCCTCTCTTGAACAAAGGCATAAAGGCAGAATTCATAGGGGCCATTAGGATTTTCGGGGTCTAAGAAGGTAAAGGGGGTTAGTTCTCCTTTAAAGGAGCAATACATTTTTCTATGCAAGATATGTTTGTATAGCTTTTACTGCAGAGTAAAACCAGGGTGCTCCTATTGTTTGTCTTTTAATTGAAAAGTACTTGCAGCCCACATCTGTTTTTTGTTTTTAAATTCAACTGCAGTTTAAATTTATGTCACAGGGTGGTGCTGTCCCATCACTTACTATAGAGGGATGTAGACCATAAGGTTCATGCAACAATGTGTCACTAACATGTCACAAATTATTGGAATAAAAAGATCTTTAATAGTGACTGAAAGACATTTATATACCGACAAATGTAATGTATAATACGCACAATTTTGCCCCTCTTCACCTTATGTGAAGTGGGGGGTGCGTATTATACACGAGCCTAAAAAATGAAAGTAATCTTGCCACTCTGATTCCCTCCCTCCCGCTTACCTTCATCCTTCTCACCCCCTTTGGGGTCCAATCCAGCAGCCTGACAGGGTCCCAGCGGGCGGTATGCTTCTAGGGCGATACCATAGATCCAGTGAGCATAGCCAATACGCATTGGGTCTGTGGTATTACCCTGCAAGTACTTGCTGTCCTCACAGGGCATTACCATTGGCTGAAAGGAAGAGGTCCTGATAGGGCATTGCTGGAAGCGGGCCGCAAATGCAAGCATGCCACCCGCTGGGACACTGTCAGGCTGTCTGATTGGACGCTGTTGGGATTGAAAAGGAGGAGGGTAAGCGGGGAGGGAGGGAATCAGAGCGGCAAGATGACATTTATTTTAGTGCGACAGGGGGAAAACAAGGGTGTGTATTATACATATGCACTCTTGTTTTCCCCTAAAATCTTGGTTATAAGTTACAAATGCGTATTATACACAGGTGCGTATTATACATGAGATTTTACGGTATATCATTCTTATAATGAAACATTAATAACTAGTCACAGTTTGTAAATAAAAGCCCATTTAAGATTATGAAATGTACAGGACAGATGTATCACTGTATCATTAAAAAGTCTCTATTCAGTAGATTATTGGGAATAAGACCAATTTGGCTGTATTTAAAGAAACACTAACACAAAAAAAAAAAAATTATCTTTAGTTATACACACAATTGTTCTCCAAGCCTCTCACAAGCAAAGTTTCCCCTCCCGCCCCTTTTACCTAGTGTAAGTCATCTCTTCTCAGATGTGGAATCCAGTCCATAGACCAGACAGATAACAGCAGGGGACAATCTTCTTCCTATGAGAACAATGAAAGTCCTGCCCCCCTTGACAAGTTTTTCAGGTTTTTCCCTTATCTTAATTGAAGATTGTCCCTCTCTGCAGTCTACCTGGGCACCTCCCTTCTGATCTGGCTGAAAAGTGTTACATCAGTAAAAGGGGCGGGAGGAGGATACTTTGTCATTGAATTAGTCTTGAACTACAACTCTGACAGAATTGAAATAACACTCTCCAAAGTCCAAATACTATGATGATTAATTAGAGCTGCTTTTATTATGAAACATTACTATCCCTTTTAGGAAGAAGCTCTGGCTTTCTGCATTTTTGTTATATTTTATTTGCAATAAACTACTGAAAATAGATATCTTAGTGACAGTTTGAGAAATATTTCCCAAGTATATTTCCCAGTGTCAGATGGGGGTTTATTTGCAAATTGCTTCTAGTTATTAACAGTTATTTATAAGAACGATTTATATGGCTGTCTCGCAGTCACTCATTTTACATTTCTGTCACTATTTTATTTAATAACTAGGAGCAAATCTTTCTTTATTGCATCTGTAACCTATTTTTGCATCAGCGACACATTGCTACGTATGCACCTATGACTCAAGCTCTCCCACAGAGTAGATTATAAAGAAAAAAAAAATGCCTTTTGCACAACAGCTCAGGCTTTTGCTAGCAGTATGATTTAACCCTTTGAGTGCCAGAGAGTGATTCATCAATGTGATATGTACGCCACTAGCTTTTTGATCAGTAATAACATTTTAATTTTAGAAATTCCCCCTCCGTGAGAGTGCGATTGGTTTACTCTGTAGGGAAAGTGCAGCATACATTTCATTAAAAAATTAACTGTTTCTTTAAAGAGGAGTTATTCTATTTTATTTAAATGTTTCTTAATTTAGTAGTATAAATTTAATTTACCTGCTGGAGTTATTGTACTTGAATTCTGTTTTCTTGTATCGTCTATTTCAGTTCTTCTTTCTTCGGTTTTATGTGATGTGAGCGCCCCCTACTTGTAGTATGTAAAAATAGTCTGTATTTAAACCATATCTGCAGGAGAACTTAAGAACCTTGTCTGTGTTGTCTTGCTTTCTGTCTGCTTATGCCAGCTGTATAGCGGAATACAGAGTGAGACACTACTAATAAAAAAGTGGTTCGATTCTGCAACATAGGGAACAAATAAATCCACAGATTTCTTTTGATTCAAATAAGACCTTTAACCCCCTTGAATGCATTGGGTCTTCTTTAGCATTTAATGCAATATGCATTTTATTTGTTCTGGTCGGCTCTATAATTGCACCACTTTTGTTAGTACATCAGACTCCGAGTACTGAGATCCTTTGTAGATTGTTGAGTCATAGGCTCTTTTCAGACATGGCAGCTAGAGGGTGTTTATGTCAGTGAAAGTGTAAGAAAGAAATCAAAGAGAAAGCCAGTAGGTAAAATATATTACTTTATTCCACTAAAACAGGAGACAATAAAATAAATCATTACTGTTGATTTGATTTAGGAAGGATTCAGTTGTTATGGGAAAGGGACACTGGGCAATTAATAGCAGGTTGATTTTCACCAAACAATGTACGGTAGTAGTTCAACAACTTTACTGGAAGATGTGTAGCACAACCATCCCAGATGTACATTTTTGATGGCTACAATATTATCGATAAGTTTATTTTGTATTCTCATTCATGTCAGAAAACAGAGACTCAGCCTGATTTACTGCCCTCGTTTTCGAGCTCACAAAATCAGTGGGTGGCAAAGCATGATGAAAAATCCCTGCAGTAACCAATATTGTTATTGTCTGTCTGTCATCAGCCTTAAAGGGGAACTACCACCCGACACAATCTTTAGCTTCACTAAGTCCCCATCTGGCGACTAGCTGCTTAGTAGCGCTAGTCGCCAGAATAATTACCTTATTTAATAGATTTCTGCTCTCTTCCATGGGTGACAGGCAGGACGGAGAGCGGACATCTTGCCGTCGTGACATCCGCATGCCTGCGCTGTCAGTCCCAGCCGGAGACAAATGGCTCCTAGCATCGCCTCCTAGACCCGGCTGGGACTGACAGCTCAGGTGCGCAGACATCACAATGGCAAGATGTCCGTGCTCCGTCCTGCCTGTCAGCCGGGGAAGAAAGCAGAAATCTATTAAATAAGGTAATTATTCTCATGCCTAGCGCTACTAAGCAGCTAGTCGCCAGATGGGGACTTAGTGAAGGTAAAGATTGTGTCGGGTGGTAGTTCCCCTTTAATTAAAACAACTCCCATAGCATTCCATTGTGAATAGGTGTCTGATGCTTGTCTATTGTTAGAGGTGATCAAACTGCTCTCCAGCTTTTCTGAACTACAGCTCCCATTGTTTTCATCTGGCCATTGGTCAGCTGAGTGATGGGAATTGTAGTTCAACAAAGGCTGGATTGCTTTAGGTCAACAGTCCTATAGCTAGCTGTGTATGCCACTGAAGAACACAACCTTCAGTTTCTTATTCTGGTGGAAAATATACATAAGCCAATGTTTCAGTCCCCAATTGTGGACCTTCCTCAGCTCCCCAAAGACTCAGTTCAGTATAGTAACATGAAATGTCAAGTAAATAAGCATGTGGAAGTATGTACGCTAATGTAGGAGGAAGAATTGGAGCAACAATGTTGCACAATAACTGCACTATAGAAATTCCCACAATTCCCCTTGAGTTAAATTTACATGTGTAACCCCTTGACTACAAGAGAACTTTCTAGCATTCCCTGTGTTAAAAGACACATTTAAACCAGTGGGATTTCAATTTTGATTTCAATGCAGAATTGTATTAGTACATCCCCAACCCTCATATTATTTTGAAATGGTCAGCTAAATCTCCTTGGGGGAGATGCACTAAGGAGTGATAAAGTAGAGCTGACTTCTCCAGTGATATCACTTCTCCAGTTCCTATGTTATTCTATGGAAACAATGTAGATCTCTCAAGTGTTAAAGATGTTAGTGCATGCACTCAGTAGAATAACATAGGAACTGGAGAAGTGATATAACCCGAGAAGTCATCTCCATTTTATCACCACTTTATCACACCTTAGACATAACCCCCCTTCTATTCTGATGTGAGACTTTTGGACACATGGATGCTATACAGTATTTCTAAATGCATAATTTAACCCTTTTGGTACTAGATGTTGAAGCAATACATTGGAAACATCTCAATATCATCCAATAGGTTAAATGTAATGCCTTAAACACTGTTGCCATTTTGTTCTGCGCTCTAAAATATTGCTTAAAAAAAATAAATATATATATATGTCACATTATGGAATGCACTCACTGTTTGTAGTAAAACTGTAACGCCAGGGTGCTCATCCAGAGATCGTGAGCATAATAGCAAACAAAAGTGGGTTGTGGAAAGCACACGCAGGAAACTTCTTTAGCAGTGAACAAGTGGATTTATTTCAATCAATGTTTCGGCCAACACTGGGGCCTTCTTCAAGATCCAATCTTGAAGAAGGCCTCAGTGTTGGCTGAAACGTTGATTGAAATAAATCCACTTGTTCACTGCTAAAGTAGTGTCCTGCGTGTGCTTTCCACAACCCCCTTTTGTTTGATATATATATATATATATATATATATATATATATATATATATATCAGAAAGGAGGGGCAGCACCCATGGGTCTTTTTAACTAATTTATTTAAATTAGTTAAAAAGACCCACGGGTGCCGCCCCTCCTTTCTGATTACATTCTCTGTATTGGGATTGTGCAGCTGGGCAAGATTTATTTTTTTTGGAGCGAGTGCTTTCCTCTACAGCAATATATATATATATATATATATATATATATATATATATATATATTTATATTTATATCTGCACTTAGAATGCAGTGTACTCACAGAGCACATAGCCAGATGGAATTTACATTGAAATAAAAATACATTCTGAAACGTTGCTTTTTTTGCTGCATTTTAATTGCATTGGCCTTATAAAGGGATGGTATCACCATCAGTTAAAACAGACTGAAATCCATTAATATATTATGTACTCATAGCATTTTCCCTTTTTTCTTTTCTTTCATAAGAACATCCTAATAAAGGGATAATAACACTTAATATGTAAAAAGATGTATATTGTAAGGTTTATCCTACTGAGTAAAACAAGGGAACACCTACTGCTGAGAGATGTTTTATTCACAAGTTATTGCAGTTCAAACTTGAGATTTTTATGTGCAGTATCTCAATGGCCTGAGATTTTACAGTGGTGCTGTTGATACATGTGGACATACCTGGTCAGTTGACCATAAACCTCAGTAGGATTGTGTAGAAACAACACCACTGTACAATTTCAGGCCGTTGAGATATTGCATAAACAAAGTGTGTTTGAACTGCAGTAACTTGTGAATAAAACACCTCTCAGCAGTGGGAGTTCCCTTGTTTTACTCAGGAATATAAACCCTATAACACAGATTTTCTTAAATATTAAATGTTACTATTTGTTTAAAAACCATAAACAGGGATAACTGTTATGAGGTTAGATCCCACCCAGCCAAGTTTACAGAATGTCTTCTCTCTTATGTATTTGTTGACCTCAGTCATTCCTTATATCTCCCTTATCACTTGTATAAAGAGGGGTCCCATGATCATACACAGCTGCCTCCAGATTAAAAGATAAAGCATGTTTATAATATATTTTGAGGAAATAATTATTATATGTACAAATTATATTTGCAAATGGTGGCTAAGAGCACATGATATTTAAACTGGTATGAACTTTATTCATTTTTATGTGATAATGTCCCCATTAAAACATGGGTGAGGAACATGTGGCTCTCCAGCTGTTATTAGAATTCAACTCCATCGTAATTAAGATATGATCCACTCACAGCCTGGAGTACTTTCCCCTAATAATATTCTTCAGAGTGAGCATTAAAGGAATAATAATGTCCAAAGATACATTTTAAGTTAAAGGTACACAGACACCTAAAAATGATCTGGGATTATTCAGTTTAACCCCTTAAGGACTAGTGGTCCCTGGAAGTTACCTTCCCTTAAAGGAGCAGAAAACTTTTTTTATGAAAACACATATTTTACAGAGCTTTTCCTGCTGAATAAAACAAGGTCACTCCCATCGCTGTCAGTTGTTTTATTCAAATATTATGACAGTTTAAATAATCATGAAGTGAATTTATTGTGTTTACTTCCTGATAGTTCTAACTGACAGGAAGTGAATTTACTGTGTTTACTTCCTGATAGTTCTAACTGACAGGAAGTGACAGGCAGTTTCTGTCACATTCTGTGGAGAACTGTAAGTCTCTGACTTTCCTCTCCATTAGAAACTAACAGGAAATCTAATAAGAATTTGATCACTAGAGGGCACTGGTAGTGTAAAAAAAACATGGGTTTAAACTGTAATAACTCTGGAAATATAAATCTTTCTGCAGTAGGAGTACCCTTATTTTAATCAATAGGAAAATCCCTACAATATATATTTTTTCATTAAAAAAAGTTTACTGCTCCTTTAACCCTTTGAGTGCCAGAGGGGTACGCAACTCATTGCTCTGCAATGCGTTGCGTAACCCTCTGGCACTCAAAGGGTTAAGGACCGAATTGATCTATACTGACGTGCCTGTGATGTGTACCGGTGAGCCATGCGGGGGCCTGAGTGAGACCGCTCCATTCTTGCAGACTCCATTTTTGCTTACAGTGCTCCCGCCTGCAAGCAGCTAAAAAAAAAAAATTGGGGACATTTGTTATCACAAAAGATGCATAAGAACAGTTTTATACTTCTGGGGTTCTGTGATTAATACACTTAGCAAATCTCTTAAAGTAGGAGCCTCCTATAGAGATAATATGACATGTTTCTATATCCTTGTCATTTAGTTAAAATGGTAGTTGCTTACTGTAATTCCTGACTTGCCTGTGCATTTCTCAGAACTAATATAACGAAGGCCATAGGTGGATACATTGTACTATATTGTATGGAGAAGGAAACTTGTCCCCACCTCCTCACACTTTTTAAAGAAGGGGATTTAATCAAAATCAAAGCAATGTGTTGGATACCTTCCTGACACTCAAAGGGTTAAACTTTAGTCCCCAAGCCTTCCCACAACTTCCAAACAGCTCCACTTTTAAAATGAAATTACCATGCCAGTGTGTCGGTTCATTGCAGTGCTGAATTTGATAAATGGCAGGAGCTGCAAATTAAAGGAGCAGTAAACTTTTTTTTAATGAAAAAATATATATCGTAGGGATTTTCCTATTGAGTAAAATAAGGGTACGCCCACTGCCGAGAGATTTATATTTCCAGTTATTACGGTTTAAACCCATGTTTTTTTACATTAGCAGTGCCCTCTAGTGGTGGAATTCTAATTAGATTTCCTATTAGAGTCTAATGGAGAGGAAAGTCAGAAAAGTCAACATACAGTTCTCCATAGAATGTGATAGAAACTGCTGAGTCACTTCCTGTCAGTTAGAACTATCAGGAAGTAAATCACAGTAAATTCACTTCCTGATTATTTAAACTGCTATAATTTTTGAATAAAACATCTCACAGCGATGGGAGTGACCTTGTTATATTCAGCATGAAATGCTCTATAAAATATGTGTTTTCATAAATAAAAGTTTACTGCTCCTTTAACCACCTGAAGGGACTGCAAAGATTTGATTATCTGTGTTTTATTTGTGAGTACTGTGCCATCACCTTGTTTCTCTGTCCTGGACTAGATCCCGAACAAAAATCCCCATATTTATATGGGACTTTTAACACTTTGAATGCTAGAGATGGTTTAAGCTGCACTTACATTTTTATAACATTAAAAAAAAAAAATAATAAAAAAAACTAGAAAGTAAGAAATGTCCATGCCCTACTCAGAATTTTGGTAAATAGCACAGTTGATCTTCTGCAGGGTTTTTTTGTGTATAAGTCTCTGTGTTTGTGTAGTAATCAGTAATTACAATGTTTTGCTTTTGGCCTTGTGAATAAAGCCGACTATGAGTAATGATAATGAGGCAGCGGAAGATTTTCTTTTACAGACATGCTTGTTCACTGATGATACAGACTCATTTGCGCTTCATGGAAGCACAGCTATAATCTGTCATTTGGCTTTTCCATGCTGCTAAGAGCTAATCCATGAATGGTGTCTGCTAATCACATCTGTTTTCACTTGTGGGTTTCGGGCAGGTGTAGTCAATTGTTGGACTCCACTCATGGTTCTAGGGCAGGTGCAATCGCTGGAACTTCAGATGTTAGGGGCTGCAACTCCTATCATCCTCAACCAGGCAGCCCGGAGGTGTAGCAATTGACTAACCGTGGTTTCCATGAGCATATTTCTCTGAATGACGCATCTTATATTTCCTACTACCTGTTTATATAAAAATTAAAGAATATGGGGCTGTTTTATGGAGAAGTTTCTTTCAAGGTGATGGCATTAGATTATTGTCCCCACTGGTAGCCTGGGGCTGTTTTTGTGTTTTTCTCTCAAGCTGAGGTCAGTATGCCTGAACGCTCCTGGATTTTGGTGCTATAAACAATCACTTTAATGCTGCTAGAGGAGAGCTTTTCATATATATAAATTTATATATATAAATATATCATTGATATTATTTTGTATGCTTTATTTCACTGTCACCGTATTTTAACATGTGGATACAGCTTATACTCTTTGTTCTTGATGCAAAAACCATATTTTGTATATCTGACCATCTCTTACTATCTCCGTACACCCGGCTCACCATTCAGCTGAGCTGATCGTGCCATGGACTACCAGTCAAGTAAAAAACCCATGGAATAAGGTGGAAACATTTTCTTAAGCATTTTCATTTGAAGATCTACAGAAAACAAAGAAGAAAGGCGCCCAATAGTGCAGCACAGTAGACAGCAATAATTAGAATTAAATGGTAGGTACTCACATAGATCTTGGTCAGCACATCATAGCTGACAATCACACATTCGGAGAAATAAACCCAGTCTCCTCTCTGGGTGCTCAGTGATGACTGGAACAAATCAGCTCACAAGAAAGACAACTTGCGAAAAAACAGCTAGCAACAACACGGCTCCAATAAAATATTTATTAAAAATAAACAATCATAAAAACCCTCCAATGCACTAACGCGTTTCGCGGCTCTAAACACCGATTTTTCGAAAGTAATTGCAAAAATGGATAATAGGAAATGGAGCCGGCAACGCAAACTGTTTAAATACTCACTAACTATAGTGATTGGGCAATCGCTATGGGAAGCAAACAAGTAACAGCCAATCATATTGCTTGTAGGAATAATGTGATCTCCGTATGATGACAACGTAACTTTATCATCATGGAGCTATGATAAATTCTTAACATGTACTCCAATAGCAATCGCTCGAGATCGAGCTCAAAAACATAAATACATTTTTAAAAAATTATTGTGCATTCACTCAAACATATCAATGATATCATAAAAAGAAAAGAGTCACAGATATTAAACATAGACTTCCTCTCTTAGTCCCAGTATTTGGACAGCCGTCATGTAAAGGGAAAACTGCTCTAACACTGCCATTGGTTGAGAGTGATGAAGGAACCAATAAACGGCATCGACGTCCCCTAACAACTAAGACTCCGGAAACAGAATAATTTGCCCGATAGTAAACAACTGCCCACGTACAGGGACGTAACAATCGGACAAGGATCGGGTACACAAGGGAAAAAAAACATACGTTTATTTATGTTTTTGAGCTCAATCTTGAACGATTGCTATTGGAGTGCATGTTAAGAATTTATCATAGCATCATGATGATAAAGTTACGTTGTCATACGGAGATCACGTTATTCCTACAAGCCGTATGATTGGCTGTTACTTGTTTGCTTCCCATAGCAATTGCCCAATCACTATAGTTAGTATTTAAACAGTTTGCTTTGCCGGCTCCATTTCCTATTACCCATTTTTGCAATTACTTTTGAAAAAGCAGCGTTTAGAGCTGCGAAACGCGTTAGTGCATTCAAGGGTTTTTATGATTATTTTTAATAAATATCTTATTTTATTGGAGCCGTGTTGTTGCTAGCTGTTTTTTCACAAGTTGTCTTTCTTGCCAGCTGATTTGTTCCAGTCATCACTGAGCCCCCAGAGCGGAGACTGGGTTTATTTCTCTGAATGTGTGGTTTTCAGCTATGATGTGCTGACCAAGATCTATGTGAGTACCTACCATTTAATTCTAATTATTGCTGTCTACTGTGCTTCACTATTGGGCGCCTTTCTTCTTTGTTTTCTGTATATACCATACCGTTTTGGGAGAACGTAGCCTGGAAGTGCAGCCTGTTCTGAAGTTGAAGCAAGACTGGCATGGGGTAGCCATCAAATTGACCCCAATGCAAATTTGCTGTTTACTACATAAGTTGTTTTGCAGCTACTACTTTTGTGAGTATTACTCACTGTGGTGTATAGGTGGAGGTCATTTATCTCTGGTTCAACACAGGGGGCGCCTCTTGTTCTTTTAATCTTTCTCCCAGAGCTTTTTCCATTCATTTGATGAGAACACAAGTTGTTTTCTTGCACAGATGACACTCAAAGCTCTGTCGGACTCCTGGTTTGTGCTTATGCATAGATAATGAGTGTGTTATTGAAAGCTAGTCATCTGACAGTGAAGTTTGATGTTCAGTTAGCTTGTAAATTTACTTCAGTCCTTTTATACTGTTTTTATTCATATGACTACATTGTAAGGCAAGATACAATTTGGAATTAAAATTCTAGGTCAGCTTGACTAGTACTTTCTAGCAGTTGTACAGAATGCTAGACCGGGATCATCTCTACAGATAGAGGTTTTAAGCCCTGCAGTTAAGAAGGGAATTGATTTGAGAGTCTTAATTCATGTAGAAATCACATTTTCCAAATTGCATGTAGAACCTAACAGTTTAGATGTGCTTTTTCAGAAGAGCAGATATAAATCTTTTATTTTGCCTTTGTATTTTTTGGTTGGTTGGATGAAATAATTTAGGATTGTGGTTATTATAGAGGCTTGGGATTCTAGGTTCTGGGTAATGTGAAGACCACCGTGAGTGAAGATTCTCCAACTGTTACATTATATTTTATGGGTTCTATTAATGATTATCTGTAATGGTTCCATAAAATAACACAGGGGTTATAGAGTGTTCTTTCTCTCTCTCTCTCTCTCTCTCTCCACTTACCCCTTTCGATGCAAGAGACATCTGTAACACATATATTAAGACTCCATTGGAGGCATCTCTAGAATCTTGACCCGTATACGTTGGTATTGGATCCAGCTTTATTTTATATTTTCTGTACTGATTCTGAACCACTTAATGTCTAATAACCAGTTTAAAAAAGAAAAATAAAAGTCACAATTTGATCATTGTACTTGTTCATTTCTCCCTTACGGTAAAGTTGGTTTGCTCCAACATTTCCCTTCTTTAGCATCTCTCCTACAACCCTTAGTGTCTTTCATCCCTGCATTGTTTTCCAATTATTTTATACTTATTTAGTGAGCTACAAATTGTTAAAGGGATAGTAATACTTAAAATGTTAAAAAATATATATTGTAGTGTTTATCCCCCTGAGTAAAATGAGGGTATGCCCACTGCTGAAATTAGTTTTATTCAAAAATTACAGATTTATGGTCAACTGACCAGGGCTGTCCATAAGATGGTGTAGCAACAGCTCCACTCTACAATTTCACTGTGATACTGCACTTAAAACATTCAAGTTTGAGATGTAATTACTTTTGAATAAAACTAATTTCATCATTGGAAGTACCCTTGTTTTACTCAGTGGGGGGGATAAACACTACAAGACATTAGAATGGTTGATTTCTTCTGAACAGTCGCTCGGTACAAGTGAAGCATTATGTCATCTGTCGGGGAGGGGTAGGACTGACCTTCTGGGGTCGAAATCCAGCAACTGGTGAAACTAAGCTTTAACCCTTTGAGCGCCAGTGGGGTATGCAACGCATTGCTTTTTTAATATTTTAAGTATTACTATCCCTTTTAAAACAGAACACAGCTTCTTACCTAAAGGAAATGTAACCCTTTAAGGACCAGTGTATTGTTTATAATGTGCTGCGCACCCACTGGTCCGTAAAGGAGGAGAAACGCCACTTTGTTAGAAGACTAATAGACTAAGACCCATTTTGGAAGGATTATGTAATTCTGGTTTTCTGGGATTTTCTATGGCAGAGGTTGAACACATTTGTGTCTTTTCTCAACATAATTTACTATGTAACGAAAATGTTTTTTTGTCCTATAATTAGGAAGACTAGTCCCTGCATTTATCCCTTTGAGTGCCAGAGGGGTATCCAATGCATGTACCCCTCTGGCACTCTAAGGGTTAAATAATCTCATTACCATTACGCCAGTGACATTCAATCAGTTTCTTTCTTCAACGCTGTAAGACTGTGGAAGAACCAGTAGATGGAGTCCTTGCACCTCAGTTTATAAATGGGAAAAAAAGTACTTTATTCTGCAAGCTTAATAGATGAAATCGTGGTGAAAGCCAAGTTCCTTTCAGGGGGAAAAATGAAAAATTCCTCAAATCCCCTTTTATATAAATGACATTTAATCCCTCAAATGGCAGACAGACCTTCTAAGCATTGATTTCGCCTTCACTGAAGGGGTGAAAAACCTTTTTAACCCTTTGAGTGCCAGAGAGGTACGCAACTCATTGCAGATCAATGCGTTGTGTACCCCTCTGGCACTCAAAGGGTTAAATAAACTGGGAGAGTTCATTCCCCACGGGGTAGTTGGTTTGCCCCAGAATGGATCCACTTCATCTTGCCGAATAAGGCCCAATATCCTTTCTGTGCAAGTGAATTTTCTCATATGGGCTGGGATTTAAAGGGATAGTAATACTTCATTTTAACTTTATTTTATTTTGTAGGCATTAAAAAAACATGAAGAACGATATCAGTCTTATCTCTCAAACCTTTATGGTTTGAGAGATATTCATAAGCAAAGTTCCCCTCCTGCCCCTTTTACCTAGTGTAAGCCATCTCTTCTCAGATGTGGAATCCAGTCCATAGACCAGACAGACAACAGCAGGGGACAGTCTTCTTCCTATGAGAACAATGAAATCCCTGCCCCCCTTGACAAGCTTTTCAGGTTTTTCCCTTATCTTAATTGAAGATTGTCCCTCTCTGCAATCTACCTGGGCACCTCCCTTCTGATCTGGCTGAACAGTGTTACAGTAGTAAAAGGGATGGGAGAAGGATACTTTGTCATTGAATTACTCTTGAACTACAACTCTGACAGAATTGAAATAACTGTCTCCAAAGTCCAAATACTATGATGATTAATTAGAGCTGCTTTTATTATGAAACATTACTATCCTTTAATAATATACACACGCGTACACACACACGATTGTAGCACAATATATGGCAGGGTAAAATTATCTTATCCATCCATCTTCTTCTCCTATATAATAATTATCTAAAACGTGTGTAACGACGCAGTCATGCGCAGTAGAGACTGCCCGCGCCGCGGATGATACAGAGCTGATCTGTATCAGCCACGGCGCGGTCAGTCTCTACTGCACATGACTGCCCTGCAACCGGCTGGCAGTGGCACTGTGCCCCGTGTAACGGGCTCTTCAACTAGTTAATGATTAATGAATAAGGGAATAAAAAGATATATATGAACAGAAAAATAATGAGAGACTCTTTGAACTGGGACTCCTTTCATGAAAAGCTAGTAACTTACTTGTTCAGTGCGAATTATATTTAGTACAGATCAGACTTCTTCTAACATGATCATTGCCCCTTAATAATCAAATATGCAGACAGTGATGTGAACTTTAAAAGGACACTCGTACCTCCTTATAACATTAGCTAGTATTAACCCTGTGGAATTTATTGGCTATCTCTCTGGCACTCAAATGGTTTCAAATCACATACTGTGTGCTTGAACACTACGCCTGTCTGACAGCCAGCAGTGCTGTAGTGTAGTCTTCATTGTATTTTTTTTTATGCTACCATCTGGAGATGTTAACCCTTTGAGTGCCAGTGTGTGTTGCGCAACCCACTGGCGCTCAAAGGGTTGAAGCTTAATTTAACCACTTGCTGGATTTCGACCCCCAGAAGGACATCCCTACGCCCCCACAGATGACATCATTCTTCACTTGTACCGAGTGAATGTTTAGAAGAAATCAGCCATTCTAATGTCTTTTAACCCTTTGAGCGCCAGAGGGGTACGCAACGCATTGCAAAGCAATGCGTTGCGTACACCTCTGGCACTCAAAGGGTTAATTAATGTGAGGCTGGGGTGTCTTGCCCCAGCCTCATACTACTGCCAGAATGCATGTGAATTGCTTATTTCATATACATATTCACTTGGTGCGTGATGGTATCTGAGGGGCAGGGCCAGACACGGAACTCCTTGGTGCCTTGTCCCCTGCCTTCCAAGCCCTCCCACAGCGCAGCATGCTCCCACTGAGTTACGCAGCTGAAGCCACCAACAAAAGGCAAAATAACTGAAAAGGTAAAAGCTTTATGGAGTTAGGATGTACGTAATATTAAAGCACATTTTTTTGTGCTTTAATACTATGCAATTGTGAGTGTTTCTTTAATATTCCTCTCATTCTTGATCATACACACACAGGGCTGTGTAGTAGCGCTATTTGTTGATCCTGTCACAAGTTAAATAAACAGGATACAGTTTTGCATGTGCTAGATGCAGGCGCTCCCTGCGTTTACCTACTCAAAACATCTCATGGGAACCTTTTTGTTTACCTTCTAGATTTCGGAGTCACCCTAGAGCACTTACCTTCATTCTGTAGCCATGCTTGGACACCATGGGCTGTAAACAAACCACAAAAAATGGGGGAAATCTTCAACAAATCATTTTCATTAAAGGGGGCAAAAAATGTTTCACTTGCTTTAAATGGGTGTTTTAATTCCTAGAATTCAAGGGATTAAAAGTCTAGTTTAAATCGGTGGGAATTTGGGAAAGTTTTGATTTGTTCCTTAAGTGCTGTTGGTTTTCTCTAGAATTAAACCTCCTTCACTCTGAGCATGTGGCCCATAACACTATGCACCTCATCTGTTGTTCTACATCTCTCTGTGAGAACTAGCTTGGTTTTCCTCCACCTTCTATCCATCTATCTTAGAGGACCTAGTAGTTTTCTTTTTGTTATGAAAAAGCCGTCCTTAAACCTGAATAATCTTATGGGTTTACAGGAGTGGTTCTCAACCTGTGGGTCGGGACCCCTTTGGGGGTCGAATGACGATTTGCCAGGGGTCGCCTAAAACCATCAGATATTTATATTTCGATTCATAACAGTAGCAAAATGACAGCGATGAAGGAGCAACAAAAATAATTTTACTGTTAGGGGTCTCCACAACTTGGGAAATTTTATCAAAGGGTCACGGCACTAGAAAGGTTGAGAACCGCTGGTTTACAGTAAAACCCTGAGACACTGGGTGAATGTATGAATTTGATTCTGCACTAAATCTGCACTGGAATCTATTTTCTAGCCCTGCGTCTGCCAACTCCATTTCACCAAGCTACTAATGCCAACAACTCTCCCCATAATGTTGCCTGTGCCAGGAGGACAACAATGGGACATTTTGAGGAGTGCCTTTCCTCTTCATCTTGTTTAACTCTGAGTGCCAGAGGGGTACTCAACGCATTGCTTTGCAACTCAAAGGGTTAACACCATGTGATTTTGCTCTGACACTCTAGAACATATCCCGTGAGTACAGTCTTTGATTTGGAGGGTAAACCCAGTGCAGCCGTGCTAGATGATTCGTACATTCATTCCACTACATTAGTTCTCTGGATGTTCTGCATCCTACCTGGGGAACTACCTTTTGTTGTAAGGAAAGTGAACAATCCCTTGGTGTTACAGTAACCATCTGAAACACTCTCTTGGTTCTTCACTGAGCACCGTATTAGTTTGGCTTACATTGTTACAGCATCCTTCTAGAACCCCATCGTAATAGATCTTCTAGTTCTAGAGTAAAAGAGCAACATTCTGACAATCACAGCTGAACGGAGAGTAGACTTTCCCTTCTCCATTCATTTCTGAATCAGTGAGATATTTTTTTCTTTTCTAATTTTAACCCCTTAGGGACCCTTGACGTACCAGGACCGTCAAGGGTAAATTTGCTCGAAAGACCCTTGACGGTCCTGGTACGTCACGTACTTTTTACTTACAGCGCTCTACCGGGAGCACTGTAAGTAAAAATAGGGCATGAAATAGACCGCTCCAAGATCGGAGCGATCTGTTTCAAGCCCCATAGTGACGCGCCGATACACGTGACAGGTCACGTGTACCAGCTCGTCAAAGTGCCCCTATGCGGACGTTATGGGACGGAAATGTCCCATAACCTCCGGTCCTTAAGGGGTTAATACAAATTGGTTCTGTGTTCAAGCTAATCTTTTATGCTAGGATTCAGTATTTGGCAGGGTCTTAAAAAATTTATTTAGCATATCTCTAGGGTCAAGATTAAATGAAACTAACACCTAATAACCACCACTTACCTTCATCTAAACAAAAAAAAAAAACCTTATGTCCTTGGTGAATCAATTTTGTTTGGATTGGTTCTCCAAAATTAATCTCTAATTAGTATTGGATATTATGTCCATGAAGGCAGACATGATTATTTGTTTCAGCACCCAAGGACTCCAGATTCCTCCCACTAAAGGATTGCTGTCTTCCAAAGAAGTGATCAGTGGGAGCAGTCACATGTCCAGCAAAATAATCACATTCACCTCTGTGTACATGCTATCCAGTCCTAATCAAACCACTGTGTATATTTGTGGCACTATATAAATAAACATACTCATTCATTTGGGGGGAATCAAACCACACACAACTGATTCATAGAGGCCATTAGATTTTCTTACCTAGATTAAAGCTGAACTACCACCCGACACAATCTTTAGCTACACTAAGTCCCCATCTAGCGACTAGCTGCTTAGTAGCGCTAGTCACCAGAATTATTACCTTATTGAACCCCTTAAGGTCCGACGATCCCGCGGTGTCTGGTCCTTTAAGGACCAGATAGACGAGTTTGACGTGCCATCCCACGTGACTGATCGCGTGGGGCGTCACATCGAAAGGAGGACTGAAAGAGATCGCTACGGTCTTGGAGCGATCAATTTCAGTCCATGGTATTACCGCGCTCCTGCAGGAGCGCGGTGAGTAAAAGTACGTGACGTACCAGGACCGTCACTGGTCCTTAAGTGCCGGACCAGCGTGACGGTCCGGGTACGTCACAGGACGCGAAGCGGTTAATAATTTCTGCTCTCTTCCATGGGTGACAGGCAGGACGGAGCGTGGACATCTTGCCATTGTGACATCTGCACGCCTGCGCTGTCAGTCCCAGCCAGAGCCAAATGGCATCTTGCAACACCTCCTAGACCCAGCTGGGACTGACAGCGCAGGTGCGCGGACGTCACAATGGCAAGATGTCCGCTCCGTCCTGCCTGTCACCCATGGAAGAGAGCAGAAATTATCAACTGCTTCGCGTCCTGTGACGTACCCGGACCGTCACGCTGGTCCGGCACTTAAGGACCAGTGACGGTCCTGGTACGTCACGTACTTTTACTCACCGCGCTCCTGGGGAAGAGAGCAGAAATCTATTAAATAAGGTAATTATCCTGGCGACTAGCGCTACTGAGCAGCTAGTCCAGATGGGGACTTAGTGACTCTAAAGATTGTGTCGGGTGGTAGTTCCACTTTAAGGTATGTTGGAATATATTTTTAGGAGAGGTTAGCCACTTCCCAGTACGAGAACTGGGTGATGGTCACTGTTTCTTTGATATCTCACCCTACACAGAATGTGCATACCCCAAAATTCTTTTAAACTCTGTTGAACTTTCACCTTTGTAAGAAACAGCTGTGGCCATTAATGATTAGAGGGTCTTGCGATTATATTTTATTTGTTTAGATAAATTCTATATGTCTGCATATATTATCCAGAATGCAAACACTTTTCCAGTCAAAGGATCTGAACATTCTCTCTAAATAAATATAATATGCACTGCCTTCTATCAGAAGCACCGCACTCCGCCTTTATACATAAGGCCCAAACAGTCTCTTGGAGTAAATAAGTGTGAACAAACCTAGCATCAGTTCACTAAATAATATTTAAAGGGATAGTAATACTTCGTTTTAACTTTATTTTATTTTGTAGGCATTATAAAAACATGAAGAACGATATAAGTCTTATCTCTCAAACCTTTATGGTTTATGAGATATTCACAAGCAAAGTTCCCCTCCCCGCCCCTTTTACCTAGTGTAAGCCATCTCTTCTCAGATGTGGAATGCAGTCCATAGACCAGACAGATAACAGCAGGGGACAATCTTCTTCCTATGAGAACAATGAAAGCCCTGCCCCCTTGACAAGTTTTTCAGGTTTTTCCCTTATCATAATTGAAGATTGTCCCTCTCTGCAGTCTACCTGGGCACCTCCCTTCTGATCTGGCTGAACAGGGGGGGGATACTTTGTGAATATCTCTTAAACCATAAAGGTTTCAGAGGTAAGACTTATATCATTCTTCATGTTTTTTTAAGCCTACAAAATAAAATAAAGTTAAAATGAAGTATTACTATCCCTTTAAAAAAAAAACAGTTATGCTTTTCACTTGAGTCGTCTGTCTGCTAAACTTGACCTTTTTCTGTAGAATTGATGTGATATGTAGAAGCCTAAAACCCGGTCTGACCTCTGACACAGCTAGCACAGTTTAATCCTGTCTAGATCACAGCGCAAACACTGAGTACAAAGCATTTTTCTGATGTATTAATATGTTTATGTCACTCTAACGGTTTCCATGTTATATATTTGCAGACTACGCTTTATAGATCCTGTGTGATTTCACTAGTACACTGGATACAAATGAAGCTGTTTTTGGTATAATAGTATGTACACCGAAATCTTTCCTTTATTTTTTTGTTATAATATCCCTGTAATGGAAAAAAAAAAAATCATTGTTAATAAAAACATTTCAGTTTACCAACGGGAGCCATGTGTTTGTGTCACGACTCAGTCTTGTGTCTGTAGAGGCAGCAGATTGCCAGTATGAAATAAGAACAGTCTGCTCTGTTTATAGAATACGGCTGCTGTTCTGCTTGTCCTTCTCCAAGAAACATAAGTGGTCAACTTTTTGATCTCCAACTCTTGGGGACTGGCTGGTTGGGGATGACGGGAGTTGTAGTGCTCAACAGCTGGAGATTCAAAGATAGATTACACCTGGGATAAATTGTTAAAGGGAGAGTAATACTTTGTTTTAACTTTATTTTATTTTGTAGGCATGAAAAAAAACATGAAGAACGATATGTCTTATCTCTCAAACCTTTATGGTTTAAGAGATATTCACAAGCAAAGTTCCCCTCCCGCCCCTTTTTCCTAGTGTAAGCAATCGCTTCTCAGATGTGAATCTGGTTGTAAGACCAGACAGATAACAGCAGGGGACAATCTTCTTTGTATGAAAACAATGAAAGCCCTTCCCCCCTTGACAAGTTTTTCAGCTTTTTCCCTTATCTTAATTGAAGATTGTCCCTCTCTGCAGTCTACCTGGGCATCTCCCTTCTGATCTGGTTGAACAGGGGGGGATACTTTGTTTGTGAATATCTATTAAACCATAAAGGTTTGAGAGATAAGACTTATATCGTTCTTCATGTTTTTTTAATGCCTACAAAATAAAATAAAGTTAAAACGAAGTATTACTATCCCTTTAAGGAAGTTTTCTAATGTCCTGATGTAAAAAGAAGTACATAAGGAGATGGCACAGAAGAAATGCGGAGCAATTCTGTGGCATTTGGGACAAACTGCATCATAGGAGGCAAATAAAAGTGTAACTGAACAGTAGATCTGAGGTGGAAAACACTAAAAGCGGAACTACCACCGCTAAGCAACTTTGGGCGAGATGTTCAGAAAGTGGTGGTAACTGAAATTGTCTGTAATCCGACTAAAAAAGTTCTTACACCATGATCCATCAATTCTCAGACATGTTTCCATCATTTTTTGCATCCAATTCTGCCATCTCCGTCAAAGGGAAAAAGCCGTCTTAAAAGTGGGTGCAGCTTAGTCTTCTGTCATAATGTAAGGTATTTTCAGAAAAAAATATTCGTTTGAACGTCTTTTTTTTTTTTTTGTCTGATTAACGTCATTTTTTCCCGACATAATAAAAATGGTCTAAACTTGGAGAAGAAAAATTAGTTTCAAAGACAAAAAAAAAGTCTTTTGCTTCTTTGAAAATGTTCATTTCAAAGACAAATTGAAAGACCATTTTTAAGATCAGAATTTTTAACGGCAATGTTCAGTGAGACCTTCTTACCGTCATTTTTAATTCTTTAGATGAATTTTCAGACGTGACGGATTTACTTCTGAAAATATTGTCCTTCTTTTACCACCAACTCCTGATCCAACAAGTTTTTCAATATGAAGACTTTTTGAACATCTCTTTGTTTCTAATAATTCCCTATCTGGCGACTAGCTGCTTAGTAGCGATAGTCGCCAGAATTATTACCTGGTTATGGAGAAATATGCATTCATCCTCGGCTGACAGGCAGGACCGAGTGCGGACATCTTGCCCTAGTGACGTTGCATGCTTGAGCTGTCAGTCCCAGACGGCTGTAGGAAGCGTTGCTTGGTGCCATTCGGCTCTGGAAGGGACTGACAGAGCAGGAAAGCGGACGTCACTAGGGCAAGATGTCCGCGCTCCATCCTGCCTGTCAGCTGAGGATGACTGCATGAAAGACAACAGTAAAAAGAAAAAAAGAAACGCAAGGAGCGCCAATAGCGTGATATTGCAACACTGTATCACTTGAAATAATAAAATATTCGATATACTCACATTTCCATATTGCCGGTTGTTTGTTATCAAGAAGACCGGCTCAAATACTTGCGGGGAGAATAAACCTGTCCCCGTTCAGGTGAATGCCGTGTCTGCTACAGATGAGAGGGCGGAGGCTTGAATCTTCAACTTATGTATATTTATTGGTCAAATAAAAACAAACAGGTATTAAAAGCTTACGCGTTTCGCGGCTACAAAAACGCCGCTTTATCAAAGCTAAGATCAAACCTTATACTCTTTAAAAAAACATACGAAAAGTCCGTCAGCCGGCAATATGGAAATGTGAGTATATCGAATATTTTATTATTTCAAGTGATACAGTGTTGCAATATCAAACTATTGGCGCTCCTTGCGTTTCTTTTTTTCTTTTTACTGTTGTCTTTCATGATACTGCTTGGGAGAGCGCGTTTTGGTATAGGAGCAGCCGATTGATGAACACTGCGTCTGGAGGCAGTTTCTAACTCCAGTGGCTCTAGTTGTTGGATCTGACATAAGTCTTGTCCAACACTGATCAGTTTGTGAGTGCACTTCCATTTGGGTGTTTTTTCAGGTGACGGCTCTGAATATCACCGCATTGATACGCACAAGGGGTACCCCTCTTTTGTCTCCCTTTTTCCTCTCTACAGAGGATGAGTGCATATTTCTCCATAACGAGGTAATCATTCTGGCGACTAGCTGCTTAGTAGCGCAAATAGGGGATTATTAGGAACAAAGTTGCTTAGCGGTGGTAGTTCCGCTTGAAGCAACTTCAAAGTGTATTTATCCCAGGGTGGCCAGCCTTCACCATTAACAGGGGACACATGAAAAATGTATATTACAGAATGACTTTGACTTCAGTGCAACCCTTAATTATGTATATTTCCTATGTGTCTTGGATTAAAGATGAGGTCTGGACACTTTATTTTATCCACCAATACATGGGGCAGGGTGGGTTTGATTTAAATCAAGTCGATTTAAATCACTAGTCAGTAAGACTATTTAAATCATGATTTTTAAATGCAAAAACTCCTTCTTGCTGGTAGTTAAAACCATCAATATTTGCAAACAGGTAAAGAAGTCCTATTTAGAATATAACCTGTCAGATTAGTAAAACAGCAATATCAGAACTGATTTTGGTTTAAAGGGATAGTAATACTTAAAATGTAAAAAATAATATGTTGTAGGGTTTATCCCCCTGAGTAAAACAAGAGTACTCCCACTGCTGAAAGGTGTTTTATTCAAAACTTATTAATTTTCAAAGTTGAATTTTTTTAGGTGCAATATCACAGTGGCCTGAAATTGTACAGTGGCGCTGTTGCTACACCATCCTATGGAGATTTATGGTCCCGGGACCAGAGCTGTCCATAGGATCGTGTAGCAACAGCGCCACTGTACAATTTCAGGCCACTGTGATATTGCACCTAAAAATTCAAGTTTGAAAATTAATAACTTTTGAATGAAACACCTTTCAGCAGTGGGAGTACCCTAGTTTTACTCAGGGGGATAAACCCTACAACATATTTTTTTTTTACATTTTAAGTATTACTATCCCTTTAATAGATTAATTACTCATATTTGGAACATATAATAAAATATAAAATATAATTGCATGACTATACAGCCTCAGGTACATAACTAAGCTCTATTTCATGCTGAATAACCTTTAAACTATAATGTATCTTAAATAGAAAACTATCTTTAGATAGATTTTTTTCCTCCAAAAGCATTTCATTAAATTTGATTTCAATAAAAAAAAAAAATCCAATTTTTATTTATTTATTTTTTAAATCATCGATTTTTATCCACCCTGACATGGGGGGTTATTCACTAAGGTGTGATAAAGTAGGGATATCACTTCTCCTGTCCCTATGTTATTCTATAGAGTCTATGTACTAAGATCTTTAAAGTGTAGGGTGACCACGTTTCCGTTCTGCCATTCTGGGACATGTGGCCACCCTAATCCTGCGGCTGAGTCTCCTGCCGGCGCTGACCATCTTTCTGAGGCTTCCCAGTGGGAACCTTAATCTGTGTCAGCCTCAGAAAGATGGTCAGCACCGGCAGAAGCCTCAGCCGCGGGTTTCACTTGCGACCCCAGCATACCTGCTCCATCCCAGCTGTCTCACATGCACCAGTCCGGCCAGCCAATGAAATGTATTTGCTATATGGTCTTCATTGACTGGCTTAACCAGCCAATGAGGACCATTGTCACAGATTTGTAAGAACACTCAGGCAATTAGATAAGGTTAAGATCAGCCTTATTGAAAATAATAAAACAACAAGAGCAATCGCCCTCCTCAGGTCCAGATAAGGTCAGTACTGTGGTACTTCCCAAATCTGACGCAGGTCAGGATGGACAGTAATAAGCAAGCAATAATATACAGTAGGACTAAGCTGGCTTGATCCGTCGACAGGTCACTGGAACAAAGTAGACCACAACAGTAGCACACAGCGGAAAGGCCCTTCTATAGCGGTGAGTAACTGCAGGGCAAATCCCTAGAAGACTAGGGATAGCGGAGGCAACACAGAATGGTCACTGGAAAGTGACAGAGTCCCTAGAACGCTAGGGATAGCGGAGGCAACCCAGGTAGGACACTGGCAAGTGACCGAGTCCCTAGAACGCTAGGGATAGCAGAGGCAACACAGATAGGACACTGGCAAGTGACCGAGTCCCTAGAACGCTAGGGATAGCGGAGGCAGCACAAAGGATACTGGCAAGCAACTGGAGCTACTTGCAACACAGTCTCCAGGTGACCATGGGAGTGACAGGCCAAGCAGGCGCTGTAGCGGTATTTACTGTGAGTGAGAGAATGCGTAACTGAGCACAGGGTACGCACCCTGACAGGTCAGAAGCCAGAAATGCCAAATCGGTACACACAGAGGTAGTAACTAGTCCTAGTCAGCAACAGAATCGGATACTCAGCCAAAGCCAGGTCGGTACACACAGAGGTAGTCAGCCAGTCCTAGTCAGCAATGGAGAGGGTTCTCAGCCAAAGCCAGATCGGTACACACGGAAGTAGCCAGCCAGTCCTAGTCAGCAACGGGAAGCAAAAGATAGGAGTGAAGTCAGGCGAGCCGGGTCATACACGAAGCAGGAACAAGCAGCAACTCAAACGCTAGGTACAGGTACACCACAAAAGGGCGCTGAAAAGATGACAGGAGAGAGTTTAAAAGGGCAAACCCTGGGTGGAGCCAGAGCCCAATAACCAATAAGAACTGTGCAAGGAGAAAACTGGAAGTAACAATGTCGCCCTGCCGCTAGAATCACGGGCACCGTGATAACTATATAGCAAATACATTTCATTGGCTGGCTGGACTGGTACGTGGTGCTCCATTCCAGGACTCTTTGTTGTCCCAGTGGGAGGTGACACAGGACACAGACCCCCAATAAGGAGCAGTCCCGGGCATTCCGAGACGTGTGGTCACCCTACTTTAAAGTTGGAGAAATCTTAGTGCATTGGCTCCATAGAATACAAAGGAACTGGCATATCTCAAGTCATTAAGGGGTTACTAATCACATACAATTACAAGTTTTTTAATTTCCATTGAATATAATGCTTTCACTTACATCCTATGTGGATCACAGAAACCATGGTTGTAATGTGAATAGAAAGGCTGTCAGAGGTGGCGACTGCCAGCCTGCTTCACTTTACCCTCACCTGGACATGCTCAGTTTTAAAAGGGACCTTCCAAAAGGTTAGATGCAGGGCAACGCTTCCTTAGGTGGCCTTCTATTTTGTTTTATTAGGATGGAGCTGTATAATGCCCCATTAGGTGGGCTCCTGTCTCAGGCCTCCTTGGTTGGATTGAACCAGAACACAGACTTCAGGGACCAGACTCTAGCGGTAGATTACTTGCATTATCAGCCTTTTTTTCTTGTTGTTTTATCTGAGCTTATTTGCCTTATAGGAGCCTAAAGGCTAAAGAGACTGTATTCTCTCCTTCTGTCTCTCTCTCTCTCTGTTACTATCCTTATTCAAAGGGATAGTAATACTTCGTTTTAACTTTATTTTATTTTGTAGGCATTGAAAAAACATGAAGAATGATATAAGTCTTATCTCTCAAACCTTTATGGTTTAAGAGATATTCACAAGCAAAGTGTCCCCCTCCCGCCCCTTTTACTGATGTAACACTTCTCAGCCAGGGCAGAAGGGAGCTGCCCAGGTAGACTGCAGAGAGGGACAATCTTCAATTAAGATAAGGGAAAAACCTGAAAAGCTTGTCAAGGGGGGCAGGGATTTCATTGTTTTCATAGGAAGAAGATTGTCCCCTTCTGTTATCTGTCCAGTCTATGGACTGCATTCCACATCTGAGAAGAGATTGTTTACAGTAGGTAAAAGGGGCGGGAGGGGAAACTTTGCTTGTGAATATCTCATAAACCATAAAGGTTTGAGAGATGAGACATATCATTCTTCATGTTTTTTTAATGCCTACAAAATAAAATAAAGTTAAAATGAAGTATTACTATCCCTTTAAAGGGGAACTCTCACCTCGAGTAAAGTTGACTTCATCTTAAAGGGATAGTAATACTTAATAATTACAAACCCCTGTATTAAAGTCATATTAAAAATACATGTATTGCCCCCAGTATCATCTCTCAAACCTTTATGGTTTGAGAGATAATCGCTCCTAAAGCTGCCTTCTCCCTCCCCCTTCCCCGGAGTCAGTAAGCGTTCTAGCTGACTGCAGAGAAGCCAGTCGTACGACCATCAGGCTGCTATGCAGCAGAGCCAAGATCACGTTAATAAAAAAATAAATCTTTCACTGATATGGTCTTCTACGTGTGCTTGGTTTGCAAGCACATGTAGAAGACTGTTTCAGTGAAATATTTTTTTTTATTAACGCGATCACGGCTCTGCTGCAGAGCCGCCTGATGATCTAAGACCGGATTTCCCTTCAGTCAGCTAGAACGCTGATTTCGGGGAAGGGGGAGGGAGAAGGCAACTTTAGGAGCAATTATCTCTCAAACCATAAAGGTTTGAGAGATGACACTGGGGGCAATACATTTCTTTTCAATATGACTTTAATATAGGGATTAGTAATTATTAAGTATTACTATCCCTTTAATTTTCCCTTGTAGTAAAGCCAATGAGAGTGTTCCGACTCATATGATGGATTCCTCCATCAGAGAAGGAGGTAATGGGGATAGGGGAAAGAATCAAAGATTGACATGCCACGGTACCGAGCTGTAATGCAGCCTGTACTGAACTGACATCACGGGCTTAACTATAAAATGATATATATCAGGCAATGCAACATTAAATAAAGAAAAATAACTGATTACAGCTTCACTACAAGGAAAAAATAAGATGAAGTCAACTTTACTAGAGGTGAGAGTTACCTTTTCACTAATCCAGTGGTATTCTTATTTAACCTCTGCCCTGCCTTTCTGCTAAGGCATTCTTTGCCTTGTCCCTATTTTACCTATTTGTTGGGTCCTTGGGGCTTTCTCCTGATTTTTGGTCCAGTCCTATTGTGGCAGAGATGTTTTTATTAACTTTTAAATTTGTTGGGTCACTGTACCTTTAAAAACGGGCAAGAGCGTGGTAGGATGGAACATTAAAAACTTATTTGGCTCCACTGGAGGGAGCGGACTCCACCTAGCCTCACTGCATGGGTGGAGAAGGTGGAAGAGCTGAGGGTGATGATGGAGCTGGGTTCGTCCTCTAGGAGGGGGATGGACCGGTATGCTGAGATGTGGTTCCCCTGGATGATGTTCATGGAGAGTCCTGAGTTCCCGCGACTGGTTCACTGAGGGACACGGGTCGCCCATACGGCTGTAGTTGCTATATGTAGGTGGGGTTGGGGGGGTTTTCCCCTCCCGCAGCCTGTGGTCGGGCATGGCAGCGTGAGGGGGGACAGGTGGATCCCCAGAGTGGCTCGGATGGCCTGATGTTGATATTAGTGGGTCTACTTGTTCCCTGTTAGGATTGCTGATGCGCTTACTCCTGTCTGTGCAATTGTAGCTGTGCCTCATGTTGCCTCATTCCCTCCCTCCCCTCCCCTCTCCCTCCCCCCCTTTTTCTTTTTTCTGTACCCTTCCCCCCCCCCCCCGTCCCCTGCGGTCTTTGTCTATTTTCTAACTCTGTATCTGACTTAAAATTTAATAAAATCTGATTGACAATAAAAACTTATTTGGGACTTCTCTTGCCTTCATTTCTGTTTTGGAGACATTAAGGGTGCTGATAGTGATTGCAACCTTCCACAGTTGTTACAGGAGCCCTAAGGAGCCCTTACACCCCGATATCTGGGATTCTGTTTAGCAACAGCTAGAGAGCGACTGCACCATTTTTATAACTGGGAAACTACATTTCCCATAAGCTCATTCTTCCCAGGCTTTTTGGCAAGGGAAGAGGCGATCCTAGGCTGGTCCTCTTCCTTCTTGGATTCTACTTGCTATGTAGAGGCTGGTCTCTCCCCTCTACTTGGTACATTGACCCCCTTGCATCCTATAAGTAACTTTAAAGATTTATATGTATTTTTATTTTACTTTTACTGCTTTACTTCATATTTTAAGAGGTTTGCTATGTCAGAACCTAAAGGAGATATGGGCAAGTCTAAGACTTCTAAGATTTTGAGGGTCCTTTTAACCCATTACTCATCATGCCAAATTGATCTTCCCAGGGAATTCTCTAGCACTCTTTTGTCCCTGTTGTTCTGTGGCCCCTACTTCTGGGGTCCTCATCATTTTAGCTGGATCTTGTATGGGTTAGGGCCTTAATTTGCTCAGTCATTTCTATTCCTTCATCTATTCAAGGGGTCTTGGACTCATGGTCCCTGGGACATTCTGTGCCGCCCCCCAAAGGTCACGTTAGCCATTTTATAGAGTGTTATTCCTTATTTTTGGGGATTCTTACTCTGAGGAAGGGGAAACTGGTGTGGACAACCTTGATTTATCCTTCTCCATTGGGGACTCTTACGAGGAAGACCCCAGCTCCACCACTGTGGGCCTTATTCAGGCTGTCCTGGAGATGCTCAAGGTCTCAGAGGCCTCCAATTCTAGATCCCCTTCCCCTGATATATTCTAGAGAAAAAAGGAGATCGCCATTTTTCCTCCTAACCATTCCTTAGACAAGGAACTCCTGGAGGAATGAAGGATGCCTGACGGGAATCAATTCCTTAATTTGCATATCTCTCGCTTGTACCTCTGCCACGGATCTTAAGGATCATTTGGAAAAACCATTTTTGTTCTTTTTTGAAGGTGAATGTTATTTTGCCTCCTTATGCCCTATCTTTGCTGTTGTGTAGGTACTTAGGGATATGGTTGTTTGAGGGGATCAGCTTTTTGGATCAGCCTGACAGACTGGGGTGACTCACAGGGTCCTCATGTGGCTCAGGGTTTTTGGTCCAGGACAGAAAGTCTTCTGTCCATCAGTGTTCTGGAGCTTTGGGCAATTCTCTTAGCATTACGGTACTGCTCTCGGTCCCTTCAGGGATCCCTGGTGTGGATCCAATCCAAAAATGTGACAGATGTGGCTTATATCAACCTCCAGAGAGAGGCAAGAAGTGGAGCCACATGGTTCGAGGTTCGACTGATCATCATATGGGAGAAGGCCCATGTGCTGACTCTCTACTCCATTCATATCCCAGGGATAGAAAACATTGTGGCAGACATTCTCAGTCACCAACTCTTGGATCCCAGTAATTGGGACCTCTACTAGATTGTATTTGACTTTATTCTTCTCCTATGGGGCCTCCGGTAGTGGACCTTATGGCCTCATTTCTGTGTCATGTCCTGGGATCCTCTAGCTCTTGAGATGGACACACTGGTCATTCCATGGCATTTTCCCCTGGCATGCATGTTTTCTTCTTTTCCCCTGATTCACAGAGTGTTGAGGAAAATCCTGTTGGAGTGGGCTCATGTTATTATGATTACCCCATTCTTGCCCCATCTGCCCTGGCTTTCGATCTTCTCACTCTGTCCATGGCAGAGACATTTCAGCTTCCTCTGTTCCCAGGCCTTTTGACTCTGAGGCCACTGTGTCATCTACAGATGGATAATTTGGCTTTGACAGCTTAGCTTTTTAAACCAGCATCATGAGGAAGAAAGGTTTTTCTGATGCTGTTGTTGCTACTATGCTGTAGGAATCCAGTTTCTTTCAAGGAATGGCACAGGGTATGGCCCCTGTTCTGTTAACAATGCGAAGACTTGGGGTTACTGCAGACACATTTTTCATCTGCTAGTTTTTTTGGCCTTTCTTCAGAATGTTCTTCAATAATGGCTTGGTCTTAGAGCAGAAATCTGAACCTTAATACAACTTTCTGTGCTGTTCCAGAGTTGTATTGTCTAAAGTGCAGCACTTTCTGCAAGGGGTAGCTCATATTTATGCTATCTTTTGGGATCCCACTCCTTAGTGCGAATTTAATCTGGTTCTGGGAGTGCTTCAGAAGGCTCCTTGTGGAGCTCTTGTCTTCAGGTTTTGCTGCACTATCTGATGCGTGAGACAGTCTTCCTGATGGCTATTCTGTTCGGGGGGGGGGGGGGCAAACTTCAGGATTTATCTTGTAAGCCACCATGAGCCAGTGGTTCTGCCTTCTTCCATAGGGTCCCTCCCTAAGGTTGTTTCTGAGCTTCACATTAACCAGGAAACTTGTTTTTCCTTTTCTCTGTCTAACTCCACCTAATAGACAGAGGCAGAATCTTCATTTTTTGATGTGGTTAGGTGCTTTAAGTATTCTATTTATCTCATGTGGTCTTTTCAAAATCTGATTTGCTTTTTATCATTCCTGAAAGCTCTACAGTTGGCCAGGCTCTGTTAAGGTAACAGTGGCTTCTTGGATTAAGGCAACCATTCTCCAGGCGTATGTTCTCAAGGAAAAGCCTGTACCCTTTTGGGATACTGCTCATTCCAACAGGTTGGTAGGTGCTTCTTGGGTCTACAAGAATCATGCCTTTGCTGAGAGCTGTGTAAGGAGGCAGCAAAGTCATACCTGTGTATTGTGTGTTGTGCACATGTGTGTATTGTGCATGTTTGTGTATATCTTGAGCATATGTGTATTGTGTGTGTATTGTGAGTGTGTGTATGTGTATTGTGTGTTTGTTTTTTGGGGTGTATGTATTGCTTGTGTATTGTGTATGTATTGCACTTGTGTGTGTTGTGTGTGTGTGTATTGCATTTGTGAGTTGTCTGTGTGTGTTGCGTGTGTTTTGGTCTGTGTGTGTTTTGCATGCGTCTCTTGTGGTGTGTTGTGCGTGCATTTTTTTTCATGTGTGTTTTGTGGGCATGTGTGTGTGTTGTGCGTCTTGCAGTGTGTGTTTTTGTGTGTGTTGTGGGCATGTGTGTGTATTGTGTGTGTGTACTGTGGGCATGTGTGTCATGCTTGTGTGTATTGTACATGTTAAGGTGTGTGTGTGTTTTTCTGTTAAGTGTGTGGTTGTTTATTGTCTGTGTTTTGCATGTGTATTGCATGTATGTATTGTGTGGTGCATGTTTGTGTTGTCTGTATGTGTTGTGCAAATGTATTGCATGTGTGTTGTGTTGTGCGTGTATTGCTTGTGTGTGTTGCATGTGTGGTCAGTGTATTGAAAGCCCCTGCAATTCCTTACAGAGATTATCACAAGAGTGGCAAGGGGTGGAAGAGGAGATAGTGGGGGAGGGCCAACTCGTAAAGAAAATCATGCCTCCCTATATGTCCTGGACAGGCAGTATAGAGGAAATTTGAATATTTCCTCCTTACTGGAGCTGGAGTGATCATATTGCTCAAGTAGTGTGGAATAGTCATTGAGTTGCTGGCAGTGGAGTGGGGGTAATAGAAAGTACGGAGAGCTGGAGTGAGTATACTGCTCAAGTAGTGTGGAATAGTCATTGAGTTGCTGGCAGTGGAGTGGGGGTAATAGAAAGTACGGAGAGCTGGAGTGAGTATACTGCTCAGGTAGTGTGGAATAGTCAATCAGTTGCCGGCACTGGAGGGGGTAATAGAACATATGGAGAGCTGGAGTGAGTATACTGCTCAGGCAGTGTGCTAGCTTTCCAGAGAGGTGGGTATAAGCTAGGCAAGAAAGGTAAAGGCTGCATCTGGATTCAAGTGTTACCCTATATGTATTTTTTTTATAAAAGTATTTTACCTGCAAGAATACATTGAGATTGTCTCTCATTTTCAAGTATGTAAATATGTGTTTGTATAGTGTATATGTACAGTATGTGTGTAGTCATTTTATCTACCTCAAAAGGGTGAAAGGCTGAGTAGGCCTTGTTGGGGACTAGAATCTGCAAGTCTGAGGTTTGAACAGATTATTTTAACACATCACAATGATTCATTGTGTAATTACTTTGGAGAACAAAGCGGCTTAATTAATTATGCAGTGCCAAGATTAGAAAAATGGATTTGTGGCCCAGGAGCATAAACTGCACCCCTGTAATCAATGACTGCCATTAATCTGTTGCACAATACATTTTCTTACCAGAGGACATAAAATTTGTTTCTAAACTGAGCACCTACTTTCATATAAAGTTTGGATGTCAGTTTATCAATATGAAGACCAAAGGACAACCTATCAAAGTGTCTAGAAAATCCACAATAATTACATTATTGTGAACGTGATTGTCTTGGATTCCTATAATTTTTATAAGCTAAATCTGGTACTGATTTGATACATGTGTCTCCAAAGGGTATTTACTGGATTTTCTGGGAGGTCAGATTTGATCTGTCTTGTACGTCACTAATTTAATAAAACCTAGGAATAAAATCTGTCACAACTGCATTATTACCTATTTTTAGTTAGTGGCATAATGATAAATTCTCCCAAATCTGAGTTTAGGATCTAGCCACATATCATGATATACAGTACTGTGCAAAAGTTTTAGTCACGTATGGAAAAAAAGCTGTAAAGTAAGAATGCTTTTAAAACCAATCAATTAACAAAATACATAGTGAATGAACACAAGAAATATCTAAATCAAATCAATATTTGGTGTGACCACCCTTTGCCTTCAAAACAGCATCAGTTCCTCTAGATACACTTGTACACAGTTTGTTAAGGAACTCAGCAGGTAGGTTGTTCCAAACATCTTGGAGAACCAACCACAGTTCTTCTGTGGATTTAGGCACCTCAGTTGCTTCTCTCTTCATGTAATCCCAGACAGACTCGATCATGTTGAGATCATGGCTCTCTGGGGGCCAAAACATCACATCCATGACTCCTTGTTCTTCTTTACACTGAAGATAGTTCCTAATGATTTTGGCTGTATGTTTGGGGTTGTTGTCATGCTGCAGAACACATTTGGGGCCAATCAGATGCCTCCTTGATGGTATTGCATGATGGGTACGTATCTGCCTTTACTTCTCAGCATTGAGGATACCATTAATTCTGACCAAATCCCCAAATCCATTGGCAGAAATGCAGCCCGAAACTTGCAAGAAACCTACACCATGCTTCACTGTTGACTGCAGACACTCATTCTTGTACCTTTCTCCAGCCCTTCAGAGAACAAACTGCCTTCTGCTACAGCCAAATATTTCACATTTTGACTCATCAGTCCCAAGCACCAGCTGCCATTTTTCTACACCCCAGTTCCTGTGTTGTCGTACATAGCTGAGTCGCTTGACCTCGTTTCCACTTCTGAGGTATGGCTTTTTGTCTGACCAGACTTCTCTGGACAGTAGATGGGTGTACCAGGATCCCACTGTTCTCTGCCAGTTCTGAGCTGATGGCACTGATGGACATCTACAGATTGCAAAGGGAAGTAAGCATGATGTCTTTCATTTGCCAACCACTGCATCTACGGTACTCAACGGTGCCTGTTTCTTTGTGCTTCTTCAAAAAAAGCTTGAACAGCACATCTGGAAGCCTATGTCTGCCTTGAACTTTCTGCCTGGGAAAGACCTTACTGATGCAGTTTAACTACCTTGTGTCTTCTTGCTGTGCTCAGTCTTGCCATGGTGTTTGACTTTTGACATTAAACCGTCTTTAGCAACCTCACCTTGTTAGCTGAGTTTGGCAGTTTTGCACCCAGTTTTATTCCTCCTACAAAGCTGTTTCTGTTTCAGTTAATGATTGTGTTTCAACCTACATATTAAACTGACGATCATTAGCACCTGTTTGGTATAATTGTTTAATCATTCAACTGAATATATGCCCAAAAAATCCCTGACATTGTGCAAGTGTACATAGAAGAAATAATGCTGTTTTGAAGGCAAAGGGTGGTCACATCAGATATTGATTTGATTTAGATTTTAATTCTGTTCACTCACTATGCATTTTTTTAACTGACAAAAATTTCTATTTTTGAAAGCATTCTTACTTTACAGCATTTTTTCACCCGCCTAATACTTTTGCACATTACTGTATCTATGTATTTGTGTGTCTGTATGCGATTGTCTTTCTCTCTGTGTATGTATGTATGCGTATCTCTGTTTGTATGCGTGCAAGTGTCTTGTCTTTTTCTCGTTGTGTGTCTGTATCAGTTCGAGTATTGTGTCTTTCTCTGTGTATGTATCTGTATGTATGTATATTTATATGTATGTGTGTCTGTGGGCTTGTGTCTTTTTATCTGTGTCTGTATGTGAGTATGAGTGTCTTTTTCTCTGTGTGTGTGTGCATTAAATGCTTAGCTTTTTACGAGCTGCTCACGTTACTTGCATCACTGTCTCCATGGAAACCAATTTTTCTTCCTGTGCAAGTAATCACTTCTTCATTTCCTCAGCAGCAGGCACAGCGTGTGGAAGAGGGAACATGAGTGGTTCTCAAGCTATAACTATCGAATACAATAAATAGGACCTGTCATAATTATTCCGTTCACTTCCTTGTGCCCTTTTAGTGGGGTAGGCAGCCTGAGACCCTCCAGCTGTTGTTGTACTACAACCCACATTATCCTACGTGGACCACTGTTCAGCTGAGAATGATGGGAGTTGTAGTCCAACAACAGCTACCAGAATGCTAATTACCCTACACAGGAACACAAATACTCATTCTTCTTTAACCCTTCAAGTGCCAGAGGCATATCCAAAACATTGCTTCTCAATGCATTGGATAAAACTCTGTAGCTCAAAGGGTTAATATTTACTGTAATGGTAATTACACAGTATTTAAAGTTAAATCAATTTCATTTGTAGGTTCTATTGTGCCTGTAAATATTGTTTTGGGCATGCATGTTGCTTTGCAGCAATAAATCATTTTCCCATCAAACAAACAAATATTAACCCCTTGGGTTCTTGAGACTCCTCTGACACAATATTTTGGAGACGTCTTTATCATGTAAGCGGTTAAAGGGTTAGTAATGTTTCACAAAAAAAGCAGCTCCAATTAATCATCATAGTATTTGGGCCATGGAGAGTGTTACTTCAATACTGTCAGAGTTGTAGTTCAAGAGTAATTTAATTATAAAGTATCCCCCTCCCTCCCTTTCTACTGATGTAACACTGCTCACCTCAGAGCAGCAAGACTGTCCGGATGGACCACAGAGAGGGACAATCTTCACTAAGCATAAGGAAAAACCTGTCAAAGGGGGCAGAGTTTTCCTTATGCTCACAGTAAGAAGACTGTCCCTCACTGAGACCTGTCCGGTCAAGTGATCAGATTCCACATCTGAGGGGAGGTGGCTTACACTAGGTAAAAGGGGCAGGAGGGAGATACTTTATCATTCAATTACTCTTGAACTACAACTCTGACAGTATTGAAATAACACTCTCCATGGCCCAAATACTATGAAGATTAATTGGAGCTACTGTTTTTGTGAAACATTATTATCCCTTTAAGACTGTCACCATTCCTTAGCCAGATACGTCCAGCTCAATAAATAAACAAAAGACTAGCACACAAAACAGCACAAAAAATAATACACAATACATCAGGTACTTTATTGATTAATCACAATTTTTTTTGACCATACAATTTTTGCTGTCTATTTATTGTGGCCAAACTAAGTATTCTCTTGAATGCTAAAAAGCTCTCCAATGAACTGCTTGACTGAAGACCTCTCTAGCAACCAAGAGGTTAACCCTTTGCGTGCCAGAGGGGTATGCAGCTCATCGCAATGCGTTGTGTAACCCTCTGGCAGCTCATCGCAATTCGTTGTGTAACCCTCTGGCGCTCAGAGGGTTAAGGTGCATGATATTTAAACACTGCAATAATACAAATCTTCTTTGACTGTCCATACTGTGGTGTGAGACCTGAAGTGTTTAACCCTTTGAGTTCCAGAAAGAAATCCAACTGATTGGAATGCAATGCGTTGGATACCTCTCTGGCTCCCAATTAGTTAAGAGAATGGTACATTTTTTTTTCTTAAAGTGGAACTACCACCCGACAATATCTTTAGCCAAATGGCTCCTAGCAACGCCTCCTAGACCCGGCTGGGACTGACAGCGCAGGCTCACGGACGTCACAATGGCAAGATGTCCGCGCTCCGTGCTACTGTCAGCCATAGAAGAGACCAGAAATCTATTAAATAAGGTAATTATTCTGGTGACTAGTGCTACTAAGCAGCTAGTCACCAGCTGGGGACTTAGATAAGTTAAAGATTTTGTCGGGTGGTAGTTCCGCTTTAATTAAAATATACATGTTCTAGTGCTTTCCCTACTTAGCAAATCATGGGTACTCTTGCTGCCGGAATACGCTTCAGTCAAAGATTATCACAGCTCAGACTATTAGCAACAGTGCCAACTAGTGTCCAGAAGGTTTTCATTTTTGTTTAGTCACCTTTAACCATGGATATGTGAAAAATGCATATTGATGTATTTCATTGCTACCTTGAAATCTGCATATTTCATGTGTGTCCCTGGTAAAAGGGGAGGTCTGGTCAGCTTATACTGCGGGAGAGCGTCAGTCATTGACTAAGGTTTTCCATAACAAGTAATAAGAACATTATCGCCTGGTAACCAGAATAGGAAATTGCAGTTTGCTTTAAGAAACTAAGCAAATCTTAGCTGTAATAACTTACATGTTAAAAAAAATTCCCAAAAGTTCAAGTATCCTTGTTTTACTCTACATCAAAAAACCTACAATGTATTTTTCATTAAAAAAAATGTACCTTTCCTTTAATAGGAGGTTCAAATTATGTCATCTCTATGCAAGACCTACCCACAGCAAAGTAGCACAGGAGGATTCTGACATATAAGGCTCCAATAACCTGCTTCATGATGTTAGTCTATCTTTAAATCTATGGGCAGCTCCCTCTAGAATGAATAAGATGTGACAGATAATAGGTATGTATGGATGGTAGGTTCCCCTACACTACTAAGCAGACCATCTGCTTTATAGTAGCAGCAATTCTAATACTTCCCCTTACAGGAGGGAGGCGAGTGACAGACTGGGTATCTTGGGGATTTTAGAACACGCTTCGGAATCCTCTTGGGTGGGGTTATGTTACATAGTCAGTGTTAATTGGGGTTAGGTGAGATAAATTATAGTGGATTAGATAAGACCTGCAGTCATGAGTAAGATTTATGTTACACAGCCAGTATTGAAATAGATGTGAATTGTAGTAGGGGCTGTGACCTGCACTCATGGGTGGTGCTTATGTTACAAAACCTGTACTAGCTGAAGAAGAGGTGAATTCTAGTAGGAGCTATGACCTGCCCTCATGGGTGACGTGTAAGTTACACAACCAGTACTAGTTGACGTAGATGTGTATTCTAGTAGGAGCTAGGACCTGCCCTCGTGGGTGGTACTTATGTTACAAAACCAGTATTAGTTGAGATTGCTAATGAGATAGACATTATTTGTAGTAGGGGGGACCTTGTCTCTTGGGTGGTGCTTATCTTACAAAGCCAGTACTAGTTGAAGTAGAGGTGAATTCTTGTAGGGGCTATGGCCTGCCCTCATGGGTGGAGCTTATTTTACAAAACCAGTACTAGTTGAAGTAGAAGTGAACTGAAGTAGAAGCTATGACCTTCCCTCGTGGGTGATGTGTAAGTTGCAAAAACAGTATTAGTTGAAGTAGATGTGTATTCTACTAGGAGCTATAACCTGCCCTCACAGGTGACATGTAAGTTACAAAAACAGTACTAGTTGAAGTAGAGGTGAATTCTACTAGGAGCTATGACTTGCCCTCATGGGTGGTACTTATGTTACAAAACCAGTACGTGTAAGTTACACAACCAGCATTAGTTGAAGTAGAGGTGAACTGTAGTAGGAGCTATGACCTGCCCTCATGGGTGACGTGTAAGTTACACTACCAGCATTTGTTGAAGTAAAGGTGAACTGTAGTAGGAGCTATGACCTGCCCTCATGGGTGGTGCTTATGTTGCAAAACCTATACTAGTTGAAGTAGAGTAGAATTCTACTAGCAGCTATGACCTGCCCTCACAGGTGACATGTAAGTTACAAATCCAGTACTAGTTGAAGTAGAGGTGAATTCTACTAGGAGCTATGACCTGCCCTCACAGATGACATATAAGTTACACAACCAGTACTAGTTGAAGTAGATGTGTATTCTAGTAGGAGCAGTGACCTGCCCTCATGGGTGTTGCTTATGTTACAAAACCAGTATTAGTTGAGATCGCTATTGAGAGAGACATTATTTTGTAGTAGGGGCTAGGACCTTGTCTCATGGATGGTGCTCATGTTACGAAACAAGTATTAGCTGTAACAGATATTAATTATAGTAGGAGCTGCCACCTGCACTCTTGGATGATGCTTACATTACAAAACCAGTGTAAGTGGAAATAGATAATAATTGTAGTAGGACCTGGTCCTACAAATTCAGTATTAGTTGAAATATATGAGAATTCTAATATAAACACTTTGCTAATATTATTCAACAAACACTATTTGTTAGCCCTCAGACTCCTGGCTATTGTTCTGATCTTAACCTTTTGAAAGTTACAGGTGTATGCAATGCATTGTGGAGCAATTCATTGCGAATCCCCCTGGCACGCAAAGGGTTCAAAGTAACACTAATACCACCTAATAACAATTGGCCCCCACTTATACCCCACATCTGCTTACTGGTGTGAGTTATGGTTATGGCAGTGTATTGGATATATAGTAAATATATACACATCAAATCCACGTTTTGCTTTGGTATACAGGTGAACTCCAGACCTTAATGATAGGATTAGTTAAATGTATACATTATTCTTCTGGATGCAGGTGAAACACTTGAGCCAATTTCAAGTACAAGAATATAGTTACATCTGGCACCATTAACCCTTTGAGTGCCAGAGGGGGACGCAATGCATTATAATGAGTCCCAGAACAACAATGTGATTAGTAATATAGTATATTAACTCTTTGAGTGCTAGAGGGGTGCGCAACGCATTACTTTGCAATGCGTTAGTCACCCCTCTGGCACTTGAGGGTTAAAGTGGATTTCTACCTTAGGAATAAGTGATGTAAATTATTTTTAACAGAAGGACATACCTAAGGCATTCCTCCCACATTTCAAATGGATAAAGAGGAACACTTTGGTTTTAAGTGGTGTTTCTAGCGGCTTGGCTGGTGGGAAGGACATTAATGAGGATTTTTAGGCTATTTTGTGTCCTATTCACACCCCTTTGTGCAACTGAATAAACGTACTGAAGGTGAACCCTTTTATTGCACCAGGAATGGACCCCTAATATCTCCTAAAGAAGGACACTTGGGAGCTATGGGCCCCTAATATCTCCTAAAGAGGAACACTTGGGAGGTATGGACCCTTAATATCTCCTAAAGAGGGACACTCGGGAGGTATGGACCCCTAATATCTCCTAAAGAGGGACACTCGGAAGGTATGACCTAGGACAGGATTCCGTTGCAGGTAACAAAGATATCCTGAGATCTATGGAAAAATTTGAAGATAAACCGGTACTAAAGTTATTATTTGTAGTGTAATCCAGCCACTGGGTTGGTGTCCTTAAATCATCACTGTTTTAGATATATATTTACTTTACGTTTTTGCATCTGATACCAGTCCGCTTCTTGTTATTTCAGCTTACAATCTGATAAAGATGACTGATCCCTAAAAGCAATTCAGGTCTATTGACATATTCCATTTGTTTTGAGGAGCTATGAACCTGAGGCAGACTTCAGAAGAGATCTCTGTATACAGGAAACTTCCAATATAATGGAAAATATAAATAAAAAAACTGACTGGTGTATGAAGGACACCTACTTGGGTATGTCAATGTGTTAAGCTAACAGAAACTTATCCCTAGGGTATAGTTTCCCCTTAAGAGAAGAAAATAAAACAGATCTGTGGTTTAAATTTTGTCCTTACATATTTATGCACAAATATAAAAATACATATCATCACGCTTCTTGCTATGTCAGTGATGGAAGTCTGTGCTCTTAATGTCCCCCCATTGATAGCAGTGATTCTCAACTCCTGTCCTCCGGACCCACTAACAGGCCAGGACTTAGGGATTTCTCTGCTAGAGCACAGGTGTGGTGATCAGAGGCTCATTCACATTGATTAACTCACCTGTGTTCTAACAAGGAAATCATGTGATCAGAGGCTCGTTCACACTGATTAACTCACCTGCGCTCTAACAAGGAAATCATGTGATCAGAGGCTTATTCACATTGATTAACTCACCTGCGCTCTAACAAGGAAATCATGTGATCAGAGGCTCATTCACATTGATTAACTCACCTGCGCTCTAACAAGGAAATTATGTGATCAGAGGCTCATTCACATTGATTAACTCACCTGCGCTCTAACAAGGAAATCATGTGATCAGAGGCTCATTCACATTGATTAACTCACCTGTGCTCTAACAAGGAAATCATCAAATCCTGGCCTGTTAGTGGGTCCTGAGGACAGGAGTTGAGAACCACTGAGTTATAGAAATTCCAACCAATCATCTTATCCGATGCTGACCACCTACCTTACACATGATCATCAAAGTGAGGTTTAAAGCAGTGGTTCTCAACTCCTGTCCTCAGGACCCACTAACAGGCCAGGATTTGATGATTCCCTTGTTAGAGCACAGGTGAGTTAATCAATGTGAATGAGCCTCTGATCACCACACCTGTGCTCTAGCAGAGAAATCCCTAAGTCCTGGCCTGTTAGTGGGTCCTGAGGACAGGAGTTGAGAACCACTGTTTTAAAGGAAGGAAGGGATCAGCTGAATTTATCAGACCCGGAGAAATTTTAAAAAGTAAATATACTAAAAAAAAAAAATAAACCGCACCTTTCAGTGGTTTGAATGGTTAAGATCTCTAGTGCTGTATATTTAAACCCTTTGTGTGCCAGAGGAGTACGCAACGCATTGCAAAGCACCCCTCCGGCATGAAAGGGTTAAAGCGGAACTACTACCCCACGTAAAGTTAAACCCCAGAAATTACCCATCTAGCGACTAGCTGAACAATAGTGCTAGTCACCAGATTAATTACCTCCTTATAGATAAATTCTACTGCTCCAAGGACTGACGGCCAGAAAACAGCGCCAACATCTTTACAAGGCGACGTCTGTGCGTCCGTGCTGTCAGTCCCAGTCTGCCCTCGGAGGCGTTGCTATAAGGAACTGACAGTGCAGGTGCACAGTTTCTTTTAACCCTTTGAGTGCGAGAGGGGTACGGAATGCATTGCAAAGCAATGCATTCCGTACCCCTCTGGCACTCAAAGGGTTAACGTTCTGTTGTCTGGCTGTTAGTCATGTTAGCAGTAGAATTTAGCTATAAGGAAGTAATTAATCTGGTGACTAGCACTATTGTTCACCTAGTCACCAGATGGGTAATTTTTGGGGTTTAACTTTATGTGGGGTGGTAGTTCCACTTTAAGAAAAGTTGTTGTTTTTTTCTTCATGTAGGTGGCAATGAGTACAAAGACAAAGTAGAGAAAATCTGTGGCAAACCAAGTACACCATGAGGTACAAACAGAAGTTCCCAAATTTTCACTGAGTTAAAGGGATAGTAATACTTAAAATGTAAAAAAAATATGTTGTAGGTTTTATCCCCCTGAGTAAAACAAGAGTACTCCCACTGCTGAAAGGTGTTTCATTCAAAAGTTATTAATTTTCAAAGTTGAATTTTTTAGGTGCAATATCACAGTGGCCTGAAATTGTACAGTGGCGCTGTTGCTACACGATCCTATGGACAGCTCTGGTCCCGGGACCATAAATCTCCATAGGATGGTGTAGCAACAGCGCCACTGTACAATTTCAGGCCACTGTGATATTGCACCTAAAAAATTCAAATTTGAAAATTAATAACTTTTGAATGAAACACCTTTCAGCAGTGGGAGTACTCTTGTTTTACTCAGGGGGATAAAACCTACAACATATTTTTTTTTTACATTTTAAGTATTACTATCACTTTAAGTGGGTCTTTTAACCCCTTGAATGTTAGAAAGGTCTCCAATGCATTGATTTGCAGGGATAAAAATTCCCATTGAAATCAGCGAGACATTCTATTTGTTCCCTATGGTGCAGCTGGTTTTCTCCAGAACGGATCCAATTTAGCCCTCGTACATATGCTGCACTGCATCTATGATATAAAGCTGACACAGTAACCAAAGACAAGATACACGCGGAGCATGCTAGCGTAACTAGGAGATGCCATTTAACAGGTGGGTACTGTCCAAATACTGTAATAGCCTGCTGCGCGCTCCTATCATGGGTGCAAACTGTGCCACATCGCTATCTGTCTTCTGTGGTTATTCATCATCTCTAGCCAATGACTTTTTCCTGTGCCAGTCTGTTCTGCACCCAGGCAGCATGCGCCCAAAACACGGTTTCCACTGCCAGCTGGCTCCTGGCATAACATCTGGAGATCAACACTGACTTCCCCCAATGCTTCAAGGGGCACCTCGAACATGATCATCTCATTCCAGACGGGGTTTATTTTATGCTTCACGCGTTTGGTCTGTTTCTTCTTCAGCTTCTGTGACTGGTGCTTGAGAACGACCTTCACTGAGAGATCTACCCAAGGTCAAAGCAAAAGAGAAGACCATCAATAATCCAGGCATGCCTCAGTATAAGCAGAACAGGGATAGCTAATCTGGGCATCTCCAGCGTTTAGAGCAGTGGTTCTCAACCTTTTTTTGTTGGGGGAACCCCTAACACATAATCTAGAACATTCGAGGTACCCCAAACATATTTTTTGTACTTTATCAAGGGCATAAGAAGGGTACAATACATAAATATCCAGTTATTATTAGGTATTGTAATCATAATAACAAAACTAAATATATTGTGCATAACAATTTCTATAAATCTTTATTTAAAGCTCCACCTTGCCCCACCAGCTCCACTTTGCCCCCCATCCGCTCCAACTTGCACCCAGCAGCTCCACTATGCCCCCTCAGCTCCAGCTTTCCCCTATCAGCTCCAACTTGCCCCCATCAGCTCCACTTTGCCCCCCATCCGCTACAACTTGCCCCTATCAGCTCCACTATGCCCCCTCAGCTCCAACTTGCCCCCATCACCTGTAGCTCCCGCGCCGTTTTCTCTTCAGTAATGCAGAGCGCGCTGGGAGATCATGACTCCAAGCGCGCTCTGCATTACTAAAGAGCAACTGCGATGAGGGAGCAGAGTAGCAACACAGACCTGACTGTGTTGCGTTCCGGTGTGGTGGGTGCGGGCGCAGCTCTTCTCTGCTGCATGCCTGCGCCCCCAGTACGTGTGCGCCCTAGGCCGGCGCCTACCTCGCCTATAGGTGGCGCCGGCCCTGATTGTAAGTTCCCTCTAGCATTCAAGGGGTTAATAGAACTCTAACGTCAAATTACAATGTCTATTATATGTAAGGACATATTGTAACATTCACACATATTTTTGTAAATGTTAACAGACCTTGATAAAACTTAATATATATGATTTTGCATGGGCTGTTTTTCAGTCGGCTGTAGGAAGCCATTTTCCTTTGCACTCCGCACTCTTGCTGTGTCTTACACATTACACTGTAGAATCCCGAGCAGGAAATGAGGATTGTAAAGGAATATTGATTCCCCAGCCCACTGAAAATCAGTACATGCAATATCTTACATAAATTTATTTCAGGCAATCTGTTACAGGAATATCTCTGAATGTTGCAACAGCATCTTTAATGTAATGGTATATTAAAAGTTAGAGATGCTCAACGAGGAACGAACATGCAATACAAATTTGCAGGAATGGTGTCCTACCCAGGGTGCAGTCTCTTTTAGCTCACTAGTGCCTTTCACAAAGAGGAAATATCCTAAAGCATATCATACTGATCCAAAAGGCAGTCCAGCCACAAAGTGCCAGGTAATTCCTCTCTGAACAAGAGAAGCAGCCAACCCCAGACATACGTTTCAGCCTTGTTAGGCCTCATCAGTGAGGTGTAACTGATCTCTCTAAGCACTGTGATTCCCCATATTACCCTTGGGGTGACTAATCCCAAGGGGAATTTGTATATGTATATTAAAAGTCAGAGATGCTCAGCTAGGAACGAACCTGCAATACAAATTTGCAGGCTCTAATATACATTTAATATAATGGTAACATTTGCACTGATGCTGATGTTTCTTTAATCTCCTGAGTGTCAGACAAGTGAGCAACACAGTGAAGAGATATTGAATTATCTGTCTCCCGAAATGTATCTAATTAGTCTAAAATGGGGGGTTTCAACTTCACACTGAGCTCTTAGTCATGATGATGAGGCTCACCCCAGTAACTATATGCTTCCCTAATTATAGATCTTACCTTTTCCCAGAAGATTATTGTATTGATCAGAATGTATGTTCCTGGCTTTGATCAGGACAACAATGAGTCGATTAGCAGCTGGGAGGTAACTGACTGAGAGGAGAACTTCCCCGGTGGAATCCATCTCCTAGGAACAGTACAAGAAATTAATTTATCTTTATTACCATATATAAATGTACACCCACTACTAGGAGAGATCCATTTAAAAGTTATTAAAAGCTTGTTTTGTCAAAGGAGCAGTAAACTTTTTTATGAAAAAATATATATTGTAGGGATTTTCCTACTGAGTAAAATAGGGGTACTCCCACTGCCGAGAGATTTATATTTCCAGAGTTATTACAGTTTCAATCCATGTTTTTTTTACATTAGCAGTGCCCTCTAGTGGTCAAATTCTAATTAGATTTCCTGTTAGATTCTAATGGAGAGGAAAGTCAGAAAAGTCAGAGACATACAGTTCTCCATAGAATGTGATAGAAACTGCTGAGTCACTTCCTGTCAGTTAGAACTTCCAGGAAGTAAACACAGTAAATTCACTTCCTGATTATTTAAACTGCTATGATTTTTGAATAAAACATCTGACAGCGATGGGAGTGACCTTGTTTTATTCAGCAGGAAATGCTCTGTAAAATATGTGTTTTCATAAAAAAAGTTTACTGCTCCTTTATGTAGAAAGACATTTTTATGGTGATCCCTAGATAGCACTTTTCTGATGCTTTCTATGGGGACCTTTAGTCTAAAACCTAAAACATTGATTAGATAGCAATAGAAAAATTTATTTTTGCCTTCTCGTTACCACTTGACCCTGTTACTAACCATATGATCAATAAAATACATTAAAAAAGTAACATCCAAGGTGTTAAAGGGGCAGTAACTTTTTAAATCAAAATATATGATATTTATGGGTTTTCCTGCTGAGTAAAAGAAGTATCCTCCCACTTGTTTTATTCAGAATTTATAACCATTGAAACTGTCAGGAAGCTGTGACTATCACGTTGTTTGGAGAACTACAGTCAGTAACCTATCTTGCCCATAGAATAACTGTCTGAACACCAGGTTAACTGAAGTGTGCATACCCTTGTTGTACTCAGCAGGAAACGTCCTGAGATATGTTTATTTATGAAGGTTTGCTCGTTCTTTCAGCTTTGTCCAGCCGCTATTCCAGCCAGTGTGGGATTTACACCTCATGCACCCCAGGCAAGGCATTCCAGGCTCTCTCTAGCACTGCCCATGGTCAGACTCCTCCCCATGACTTATCCACTGTTGCCTGGTATAGAAAATACCCTTAAAGGGATAGTAATGTTTCAAAATAAAAGAAGCTCCAATTAATCTTCATAGTATTTGGGCCATGGAGAGTGTTATTTCAATACTGTCGGAGTTGTAGTTCAAGAGTAACTGAATGATAAAGTATCCCCCTCCTGCCCCTTTTACCTAGTGTAAGCCACCTCCCCTCAGATGTGGAATATGGTCTTTAGACCAGACAGATCACAGCAAGGGACAATATTCTTACTGTGAGCATAAGGAAAACACTGCCCCCTTGTGTCAAGGGGGGCTGGTCAGGAAGAGGTGCTGACCATAGTGGAAAACATAAATAAACTGGAACCCAGAAAGCAAGAAAACCAGTACACACAAAAATGAAAAGGGAAACCAGCGTATTATATATATATATATATATATATATATATATATATATATATATATATACTAGTTGAACAGCCCGTTACACGGGCCACAGTGCCTCAGGCAGCCGGTCGCGGGGCAGTCACACAGTGGAGACTGCCCGCGCCTCGGCTGATACAGAGCCTGTGGCAGCCGGTCGTGGGGCAGTCACACGCGGTGGAGACTGCCCGCGCCTCGGCTGATACAGAGCTGGACGCTCCTTCGGAGCGCCCAGCTCTGTATCAGCCGCGGCGCGAGCAGTCTCCATTGCGTGTGACTGCCGCATGCGCAGCAGTATCTACTGCGCATGTCGGGCGTTACACACAACTTGGCGAATTATTATATAGGATATACTAGCAATGTGGGACGGCGCTGCCCGTCAGGATACACAGGGAATTAATGCACACACACAGATGCAAGACAAACACACACAGAGACACAAACGCAAATGCACACATATGCACTGATATGCATAAAGAGTGACAGTCATACACACATACATGCAATGCACAACATGCAGACACATAGAGTGTGAAACAGACATGCAACACACACAGTGAGGAACACACAGGCACACACAGAGACACACACACACAGAAGTGAGTCATAAGGGGGGGTGACTTATGTGTTATTGTAATGAGTTTGTACTTATGCCTCCACTGTGACATTCATTCATATAGTTGAAATGCATGTGGTAATTGCACATACTATGGTGAAAGGTGGATCGTGCTGGCTCCCGGGGTGTGAGAGAGTGTGAGTGAGTGGCATTTATTCATGGAGTTGAAATGCATGTGGTAATTGCACATACTATGGTAGAAGGTGGATTGTGCTAGTTCCCGGGGTGTGAGTGAGTGTGAGTGAGACTATGGTGGAAGATGGATAGTGCTGGCTCCTGGGGTGTGAGTGTGAGTGAGTGCGTGTGATTGCATGTGAGTGATTGCATGTGAGTGATTGCGTGACTGTGTTAGTGAGTGTGTGTGATTGAGTGAGAGTGTGTGAGTGAGTGTGAGAGTGTGTGAGTGAGAGGGTGTATGAGAGTGAGTGAGAGAGTGTGAGTGTGTGATTGAGTGAGAGTGTGGGTGAGTGAGAGTGTGTGAGTGTGTGAATTACTGTGAGTGTGTATGATTGAGTGTGTATGAGTGAGTGTGAGTGAGAGTGTGTGTGATTGAGTGTGAGTGTGTGTGAATGTGTATGTGTTTTGTCTGATTTGTTTGTGTCTGTGGTGTAGGAGCGAGTGGCAGCCATTTAGTTTTTTCAGTTACTTGGATAGTGGTGGGTGGGGTGGATAGTGGGGGCAGGCCAACTCCCTGCATGTTTTAAATCACTCCCCCATTGAATCACCCAATGGGAGCAGTAACTCCTCCATACTTAAAGGAGCAGTAAACTTTTTTTATGAAAACATATATATTGTAGGGATTTTCCTACTGAGTAACATAAGGGTACTCCCACTGCAGAGAGATTTATATTTCCAGAGTTATTACAGTTTAAACCCATGTTTTTTTACATTAGCAGTGCCCTCTACTGGTCAAATTCTAATTAGATTTCCTGTTAGATTCTAATGGAGAGGAAAGTCAGAAAAGTCAGAGACATACAGTTCTCCATAGAATGTGATAAAAACTGCCTGTCACTTCCTGTCAGTTAGAACTATCAGGAAGTAAACACAGTAAATTCACTTCCTGATTATTTGAACTGCTATAAATTTTTAATAAAACATCTGACAGCAGTGAGAGTGACCTTGTTTTTTTCAGCAGTAAAAGCTCTATAAAATGTGTTTTCATAAAAATAAGTTTACTGCTCCTTTAAGTTGAGGTAACATAGCAATATAACACACGGTAGCTCTTCAGTTGAGGCAGAGTAGCAACATGCTGAGGGAACAAATAGAAAGTGGTGTTTGAGGCTTGCCCTGTGTAACATACAGCAAAGCATCTCTCTCCCTTTATGGAGAAAGGGCAGGAAGCAGGAAGTGGAGGAGTGACAGTTGAAAACAGACAGTTAGAGAGGTTGACTGAAGAGATGAAAAGAGTTAAATAAAAGAGTTGCTATTAATTTATCCCTGAGTTTGTATTTTATGGAAACATTACACCCTCGTACTCAAACAGAGTGTATGGAGAGTTACAGTTATCTGTGGGAGGTGAAACAGTGTGTTTGTGGGGTCATGATCTTGAGTGAGAGAGTGTGTGGACCAGGAGAAGTTATTGATATCTCTACTTCAGGAGCGAGTGGCAGCTATATTTTTTTTTTGTCAGTTGGATAGTGGTGGGAGGACTGGAGGGGGCGGGTCAACTCCGTGTATGATAAACATGCACCCATTGAATCACCCAATGGGAGAAGTAAAGTCCCCACTGAATCACCCAATAGGAGTTGTGTCTCCTGATGAGACATAAATTATGTAATGAGGCATTCTGTTCAAAGTGTGTTTGTTTTCTGAGGAGACATAAATTATGTTCTGTGTGTGAGGTACCATAAATTATGCAATGAGGCTTAATATATATATATATATATATATATATATATATATATACGCAAGGAACATGAAAGAATAATGCACAACAGAACGCTCAATATAAAAGAAAGGAGCAGGACCTCTAGTTACAGGGCCTCTGGGTACAGGGTGCAGGACCTCTAGGTACAGGGCCTCTGGGTACAGGGTGCAGGGCCTCTGGGTACAGGGCTCAGGGACTATGGGTACAGGAAGCAGGACTTCTAGGTACAGGGAGCAGGGCCTCTGGGTACAGGGCTCAGGGAGTATGGGGACAGGGGACAGGGCTTCTGTGTACAGGGATAAAGCTAGCTCAGAAACACAGGAGGGAGGTACAGAAATGCAGCTAGCTTAGAAACACCGGAGGGAAGCCAGCTCAGGTACACAGGAGGGCAGCTAACTTAGGAACACAGGAGGGCAGCTAGCTCACGAACACAGGAGGGCAGCCACCCCAAGAAAACAGGAGGACAGCCAGCTCAAGGGACACAGGAGAGCAGTCAGCTCAGGGACACAGAAGGGCACCTAGATCAAGGAACACAGGAGGGCAGCCAGCTCAATGGACACAGGAGGGCAGAGAGCTCAAGGAACTCAGGGGGTGCAGCTTGCTCAAGGAACTCAGGGGTGCAGCTAGCTCAAGGAACTCAGGGGTGCAGCTAGCTCAAGGAACTCAGGGGTGCAGCTAGCTCAAGGAACTCAGGGGCGCAGCTAGCTCAGGGAACACAGGAATCAGGCCCAAAAGCAACAATATGAAATTAAACTGAATAAACCGGCCCAGAGGAAGGGAAGAGACTAAACTAAATAGGGAAGAGGTGATTGCAAGGTAGGGCCAGCTGGGAACAGATTTAGATCTCGTCAGTCTGAGTGCAGCAGCCTACAACAGCACCACGAAAAGGTAGTGGCACTGTGAGGTACTGCACCAGACTGAGGAGAGAACAGAATTGTGACACCTTAACAGGTTTTTCCTCATGCTCACTGACGATTGTCCCTCTCTGCAATCCATCCGGACAGTCTTGCTGCTCTGAGTTGAGCAGTGTTTCATTAGTAAAAGGGGAGGGAGGGGGATACTTCATCATTCAATTACACTTGAACTACAACTCTGACAGAATTGAAATAACACTCTCCGTGGCCTAAATACTATGATGATTAATTGGAGCTGCTTTTATTTTGAAACATTACTATCCCTTTAAAATATAAAAAAGAAACACAAAAAAAGTCTCACATTATCTAGAGCATATATTATATATATAAACTGGTAAAATATGGATGTAGTTGGTGATACGTTTCAAATGGCAGAGTTTTAAATCCATGGAGGTTTTTAAAGTTCTGCATTAAAGTAAAACTACCACGCCCTAATAATAATCCCCCACGTACCTTACTATAACCAAAATATGCATTTCATCATTGTGTTTTTGTTCAAGAGACGGGGGAGATGTACTAAGGAGTGATAAAGAGGCGATAAAGCAGAGATGATTTCTCCAGTGATATCACTTCTCCAGTTCCTATGTTATTCTATAGAGCCAATTCACTAAGATTTCTTCATCTTTAGAGACCTTATTGCACAGGCTTCATAGAATAACATAGGAAACGGAGAAGTGATAACTGGAGAAGCCTTCTCCACTTTATCGCCTCAGTGCTTAATCCCCAATATCTTCAGTCAGTCATGGATGCTCAACATCTTCAGTCAGTCATGGATGCCCAACATCTTCAGTCAGTCATGGATGCCCAACATCTTCAGTCAGTCATGAATGTCATGTCCATGGAGGCAGACAAAAAGAAGCAGGCAGAGTGCATGAGTCTACTTAAAGGGATAGCAAAGCAAGGCTACTCCCACTGCAGAAAGGTGTTTTATTAAAAAGTTATTGAAGCTCAAATATGATTTTTTTTTTAGGTGCTGTATCATAGTGGCCTGAAATTGTACAGTGCAGCTGGTGATACTGCACTTAAAAAGTCAAGTTTGAGCTACAACAACTTTTGAATAAAACACCTCTCAGCAGTGGGAGTTCCCTTGTTTTACTCAGGAAGATAAACACTACAATATTTTTATATCTATATTAAGTATTATTATCCCTTTAAACCTTTAAGGACCAGAGGGGTTTATGTGTTGCACACATCTCTTATGTGCAGGGAGAAGAGTTTAAGGTCCTAAGGCCTGTTAGCAACTGTCATGTCCGCCTCCATGGAAAAGACAACCAGGAATGATAGAAGCTCTTAACTGGCTCTTAAAGGCACAAGGACAAAATGAATAGGGGCCCTTAGGATTTTCTGACCATAATAAAGTAAGTGGTGGTTACTACTAGAAGGTGATATTTCTCCTAAAAAGATTTCTTATGTTGGCCCTTAAAAATTATTCACCATCTACAGAAACAGATCACTATAATCCAGAGGAGGGTGCCTGGTGCATGGGAACTAGGATTGCTCTGGCCACATCCACAAATCAGCACAGTGGGCATAGCCAAATAATTAGAGGTATCATTTTATTTATCATAATCCTATAAAATAATTCGCTAAGTTGTGTGTAACGCCCGACATGCGCAGTAGACACTGCTGCGCGTGCGGCAGTCATGCGCAGTACAGACAGCCCGCCCCGCGGCTGATACAGAGAGCGCCCAGCTCTGTATCAGCAGTGGCGCGGGCAGTCTCTGCTGCGGGTGACTGCCCCGCGACCGGCTGCCAGAGGCACTGTGGCCCGTGTAACGGGCTGTTCAACTAGTTAATTTATAAAACATCATCCTGTCTCTCAGTGCTGTACTGTTAGGGATACTAATTATAAGCACAGAACACATTAATGGGACGCTACCATAAAAAAAAAAAAAAAAAATAGGTGATTTTGACTGACCTTTCAATATCACCTATACATTGTATAGCGCTTTTCAAGTTATAAAACTTGTTTCTGAGTTATTTAGATATATTATCATGCTAATTAAGCCATTTTGTGCAAGCACTTCCTGTCTTATCACTACATTACTTCCCTCCATGACACTGCTCTGCAATGCATCATAACTCCCAACATTTCAAATGGCCAAAGACGGACACTTTTGTTTGAGGTAGTGTTTCTGGGGCTGTGACTTGTGTTCAGGGCATTACTGAAAATTTTTAGGTTATTTTATGACCTACTGATATCTTTTTGTGTAACTGAATAAACGAATTAAAACAAGACCAGGGTATATTACACAGACTAAGTTATAAACACGTGTACTGAAGTTTAAACAAACATTGATGTGAGTTGTATTGCTGTGGAACAATGTGATGCACTTAAATACACAACACACAGTCTGATCTACTAAAAAGAGGGACACCAGGGTGGGAAAGAGGGACAGAGGGATTCAGGTCTCAAGGAGGGACTGTCCCTACTAAAAAAGGACATTTGGGAAGTAAGATGCATTGCCCACATCTCCTAGCCTGACTTTCTGTCTTATCACTACATTAACTCCCCACTGACACTGCTCAGCAATGCATTGCCCAACACCCCTAGCACTGACTTCCTGTCTTTGCCCTACATTACCTCTCCACTCACTGACACTGCTCAGCAATGCACTGCCCAACTCCCCTAGCACTGACTTCCTGTCTTATCCTTACATTACCTCCTCCACCCACTGACACTACTCGGCAATGCATTGCCTACTTCCCCCAGCACTGACTTCCTGTCTTATTCCTCCATTACCTCCCCACTCACTGACACTGCTCAGCAATGAATTGCCTGTCTCCCCTAGCACTGAATTCCTGTTTTATCTCTACATCACCTCTCCCACTCACTGACACTGCTCAGCAATGCATTATCCACCTCCCCTAGCATTGACTTCCTGTCTTATCCCTACATTATCTCCCCACTCACTGACACTGCTCAGCAATGCATTGCCCAACTCCCCTAGCACTGACTTCCTGTCTTACCCCTATATTACCTTCCCACTCACTGACACTGCTCAACAATGAATTGCCCACCTCACCTAGCATTGCCTTCCTGTCTTATCCCTACATTACCTTCCCACTCACTGACACTGCTCAGCAATGCATTGCCTGCCTTCCCTAGCAGTGAAAGGGTTACATGTCAACGAGACTGCAGCAATTCTGGAGTAAACCAACTGGATGATAAGGGAAAATAAAATTTCACATTGAATTAAATGGGAATTTTAACCCCTTATATTGAGGCATGGTCTCCAATACATTGTGAAGCACTGAAATGGTTATAATTCCTGTTCAAAGCAATGAAAAATTGAGGAATTTGAATTTTGTCCCTGATGGTGTAGTTTGTTTACTCCAGACTTGCTCAATTTTGTCTTAGAACATTAGGCTCAATGAGTGGCAGTGTTAATGTAGGGCTAAGCAAGGAAGTGCCTGCACGGTATACCTTAAAGGGATAGTAATGTCAGAAAAAAGTATTAACTATATGGTATATACAATTAAAAGAGAGTACTTGCACTTATTCGCATCTCTCAAACCGTTATGGTTTGAGAGATATAGGAAAATAAAGTTCTCTGGTCCCTCCCCTTTCTGCTTGACGAGCTGTAAAGCTGTCAGAAGCAGATTCTGTTTGCTTCACCAGATGTGGCTCTCCAGCAGCGCAGATATAATGCTATCTAAAGATAAATACTTAATTTGGAACGGTCTACAAAGTGTGCCTGGCTTGCAAGCACACTTTGTAGACCATTCCAATGAAGTATTTATTTCTAAATAGCATGATTTCAGCTCTGCTGAAGAGCCTCTGTCTGGTCAAATGACTGGAATCTGCAGCTGTCAGCTAGATGGCAGACTTGAGTAAAACAGCCAGGAAAAGGTAACTTTAGCAAGTTATATCTCTAAAAACATAAAGGTTTGAGAGATAAGACTTACATCGATGTTAACCTTTTTTAATGTCTACAATATTAAATCAACTTAAAATTAACCATTACTATCTCTTTAATTACCATTGTCTATACATCTGAATGTCGCAGATACTAGTTTTGTGAATAAAAATAGCTAATGCAACATACAGGTGATTTTGAATGATTTTTATATGATAATGTCCCTTTAAATAAACAGATACAAATGGCAGAGATGTCCAGTCCTTCCAATTTGCCCTCCAAGGCCAGAGGTCAATTTTGGACATCCCGCTGGGGACTACAAATCCCATCATCCCCAATCAGCCGCTGGAGATCCTAAAATTATCGATCCCTGTTCTAATCCTATAATGCCTAGTGGGAAATCCATCCATGAATCCAGCAATGGTTAAAAACGCACCTAACACCATGGTGTTATAATCATTTTCTATTGAATAAAATGTGGATTTCATCTGATTTTTTATTTGTTCACCTGTCAGTTTTATATGAAAAGAAACATGGAAGCGCTAGCTACGCATTTCAAGAATGATTGCCTGATAGCATCTAATCTATTACTCAGGGATATTAAACTGGGAAATAAACACAGTAACCTGTGAAACGCAGCGGTCAGACTGTGCTATAAATAGCTGCCTGATCTCCTCTCCCCACCTCCTCCTGAACAAGTGATTCAGAAATTAACTGCTCCAGCCTTTCTCTCCTGGGTCCCTTGTGACGCAAACAGACATCTCCGCTTGCCTTGTAGCTCCTAAACTAGGACAAACAGCTACTGTAAGAATGAGTTTTCTCTCACGATGATTCTTTCTTCCCTGAATAAGGATGAACAATCTTCCTCCTGTAACGATGAGGCTGGTGTAATAATAATAAGTGGATCAGTTTTGGAGTAAGGAACTGCACCATAAAGGGCAAATTAAAATTCCCTTTGATTTAAATGGGGCTTTTAAAGCGGAACTTTCACCCAAATAAAAATAGATTTAATCTGACGGCTCTCAGTCTACTATTTTTAACGGCTATATTTATTTTAACAAAATCGGCATATTTAGAAAGTTATTTAATGTAAAAGAAATACCTGGTGACGTCCTTCCGCTGCACACTACGGTACACTGTGCACCGCTCTGCTCTCCAGCCCATCCCCTTGCCGGCCAGAGCCCACCCACAACCATTGCCATGTCCCTAATTGTGTAGCGTGCTCCATTCATATGCGCATGTCCTACACATGCAATGCAGGCTTATTACTGGGCTCTAGCCGGCAAGGGGATGGGCTGGAGAGCAGAGCGGTGCACAGTGTACCATAGTGTGCAGCGGAAGGACGTCACCAGGTATTTCTTTTACATTAAATAACTTTCTAAATATGCCGATTTTGTTAAAATAAATATAGCCGTTAAAAATAGTAGACTGAGAGACATCAGATTAAATCTATTTTTATTTGGGTGAAAGTTCCGCTTTAATATTTTGAAGGCTAGTTAAAGGGGAACTACCACCCCTCAAATATTTCATCCTAATTAAGTCTTCATCTGGTGACTAGCTGCTTAGTAGCGCTAGTCACCAGAAATATTACCTGGTTTGAAAGATTTTCTACTTTTTCGGAGGCTGACAGTAGCAGGAAGCACGGACATCTTGCCATAGTGACGTCCGTGCGCCTGCGCTGTCAGTCCCTTTTGAAGCCATGAAGAACAGCTCCTCCAAAAGACTGGATTCACGGCCATAGGCCGGTACATGGAACTTGGTGGAGTTATGGAGAATAAACTCTTTCCAAAAGACTGAAATCCACAGACTATAACCCGGCTGCAGGCTGGCTGCTGTGCGGGGCAAACTATTCAAAAGTCCCATAGATTTAACATGGGAGGGTAGGCGGCTTCCTGATTGGCCAAAGCCCTGGGTGACGAGTTTAAAGGTCTCCCATTGGGTTAACATGGGGGAAAGTAGGTGGCCCAGGGATTGGTCTGTTAGCTGCCCGCCCACTGGTTCTGATTGGCTGAGACAGCAATGATGATCTTGGCCAGGATTGGCCATCGGATTCCAGGCCCCTGATTGTCCAGGGGTTGAAGCGGAATATTCAAAGATGCTTCAACCCCCTGGCCATTGTGTGAAATGTGTATTTGAGTCCCTCAGCCTTTTGTCACAGTGTTTACCCTTACTCAGTCCCTTTGTATAAATAATGTAATCATGTCTGGCCCTTTGTGTTATGTTTACACTATCTGTCACTGTCCTTTGTCTAGTATTGTATCTTGATGTGGTTCACCATGCATAAAATAGTTGAAGTTTGTGCAATAAAGTGTGTTACAGTTTGGACTTGAACTGCCTCCTGTCTGTGTCACTGGATGGTATCAAGGGTCTTCTGTTGACCCCCATCCTAGGAAGAAAATCTGCTTGAGTAACCGGTGGAGCTGCCTGCTTGTAGCTGACCTCAGGAGGGAGAAACCTGGAACGACGGCCTGAGTCCAACCCAAGGACTGGGGTACCCGTTACATTGAACATCTACAGTGCTCTCCATCAATCCAAAATGTTAAGAAACCTTAAACCTGAATATTTAAGAAAGTAAAAGTGAGGTTTTGGCTTTCTTAGGAGAATATCTATGTGTGTACAATTAATGGGCAACTATTAGTGTGCAGAATTATTATGCAACTAAATGAAAAACAATAATTTTCCCATCTTACATGTTTATTTTCATCTATCAAAGTGAGAATACTAAGCAAACAACTCAAAATTTACAAATAAACATTTGTGACATTTCCCCCCAAAAAAATCAGTGACCAATATAGCCACCCTTCTTTTCAATAACAGTCATAAGCCTTCCATTCATGGAGTCTGTCAGTTTCTTGATCTGCTGACGATCAACTTTTTGTGCAGCAGCAACCACAGCCTCCCAGACACTGTTCAGAGAGGCGTACTGTTTTCCTTCAGAGTAAATCTGCCGTTTAAGAAAGGCCCACAAGTTCTCAATAGGGTTTAGGTCAGGTGAGAAAGGGGGCCATGAGAACGACGGTGCAGACATCCATCAAGTAACTAACATAAATATCCTCAAACAAGCAGAAAAACAGTATTAAAAAGAAAAACAAAAAGAGACAAAAAGGAACAGATTTCCCCTCTTCTTAGGACCTCATGTTCAAAAGAAAAGTAATTCTGGGGCAAACCAACTGTTGGCCTCAATTGAATCGAGACCTTAGTCTGATCCTAATAAATCTATATATATAAAAGAACACTTTGTGTCTGGAAAAACACACTCGGGGCAGCAGTAAGGAGGAGTTACTGCTCCCATTGGGTGATTCCACGGAGGCGTGATTTTCACACCAGTTGCAGTGGCCGAAAATCATGCAGGGATTTGGCCCGCCCCCATTATCCAGCCCGCCCACCACTATCAATGTGAGAAAAAAACAAAATGGCTGCCACTTACTGCTACACCACAGACATGCCACACAAGCCACACACACAGGATTGTATTGATTGAACCATATAGTGAAGGAAACACATGTTGGGGAATCATGAAGAACAGTGTACAAAAATTACTGACATTAATCCTTTGAGTGCCAGAGTGGCACTAAACGCATTGCAATTCAATGCGTTGCCTACCACTCTGGCACTCAAAGGGTTAACCAACGGAACGCCAAATTCCTCCACCTGTTTCCGAGTCAGGCTGCAGCGATAAGCCCAAAACTGCGAAGGCTCTTCCTCCATGGATGTCGCTGACCTGTTGAAGCACTATTTCCGAGATCTGCCGCAACCTGTCTTCACCAGCAAACAGACTGACACGTTCCTGCACGTCAACCACTGTATGCATGGGGCCTCCTAGCTGCTTCTACCGTGGGCTGTAAAGTGTACGATGGCTGGGTACAGTATCTGCTCATTGTGCTGCCCTCCTCCTCCTCATCGGTGTGCCGTTTCCATATCACATGCGACTTCACTGCTTCGATACGCGTAAAAGGCAGAGCTGATGGACCTATTACACACACTCTCTGTTACACCGATTGGCAGTTATAGGGTTACTGATATATGGTATGCAGCCTGCTATTACTTATGTCATGTTCCCTCTCCAGCACGCAGAGGTACGAATACTCACTGCACGGAGCGAGGACATGACATAAGTAATAGCAGGCTGCGTACCATACAGCAGTAACCCTGTAACTGCCAAACTGTGTAACAGAGTGTGTGTGTAACAGCTCCATCAAATATGCCTTTTACACAATTATTCCTCTAAGTCAGTGATTCTCAACCTGGGTGCCGTGGCACTTTGGTGTGCTGCGGACATCAATTTAGGGTGCCCCGTGTTTTCTATAAAGACTAACAAAAATGGACCTCTAAATAAAGATTTATAGAAATTAGTATATACAATATGTTTAGTTTTGTTATTATGATTATAAGACCTAATAATTACTGTATATTTGTGTATTGTACCCTTCATTATGCCCTTGATAAATTACATTAAATATGTTAGGGGTGCCCCGAATGTTCAAGATTATGTGTTAGGGGTGCCCCGAGCAAAAAAGGTTGAGAAACACTGCTCTAAGTGCTAACAATTGTTTAGCCATACCTCCTTTCCGTCCCTCTTACAAACCCCCTTCTCCCCCCCCCCCAAAAGAAATACAGACAGCCCGTTCCTAATTCCACTCCATGCTGCTGCACTACACTGGCCACAAGGGATGACCTATACCTCATTTCTCTCCCTCCAATACAGGCTAACCTACATCATTTTATAGTGTCACAAACAAGGCACCCTTTAAACCCTTTGAGTGCCACAGGGAAGAGCAACACATTGCAATGTCTTGCTCTCCTCTCTGCCACTCACAAGGTTGCCACATATATGAGGCACAGTAAGTACACATTTTTTAGAAAACACACAGCCTTTAAACCCTTTGCATACCAGAGGGCATAACAAAGCAATGCCTTGCTTGCCCCTCTGCGTTAACAAATACATCAGGGAAAGCCCATATAAATGTGTCTGAAAACAAGCAGCCTTTTTAACCCTTTCATTTCTAATGGGATGAGCAAAGCATTGCAAATCAAAGCCTTACTCGCCCCTCTGGCACAGAAACTGTTAAGAGATACATTAAAGCAACATCACTAGAAAGTTTAAAGAAACCAGACAGCCTTTTAACACTTTCAGTGCCATAGGGGTCAGTATCACATTGCAAACCAATCCCTTGCTCATCCCTCTAGTACTCACTTGGTTAATGCATACATACTTGAGCTCAGCCAAATCATTTCACTTAAATCACCTATAGATCTCGGCTCTGCTAAAGAGCCTCCGCCGGTCCCGGGACCAGATTTCCCTGCTGCAGTAAGAACGATGACGTCAGCGGAGAGGCAGGGGGGAGCGAAGTTTAAAAGTGGCTATTTCACAAACCATAAAGGTTTGAGAGATGCCGCTGGTGGCATTTAATTCAGTTTTTCAAGGGTTTCAACATAAGGGATAGTAATTTTGAAGCATTACTATCCCTTTAAAGGGATAGTAATACTTTGTTTTATCTTTATTTTATTTTGTAGGCATTAAAAAAACATGAAGAACGATATAAGTCTTATCTCTCAAACCTTTATGGTTTAAGAGCTATTCACAAGCAAAGTTTCCCCCTCCCGCCCCTTTTACCTAGTGTAAGCCATCTCTTCTCAGATGTGGAAAGCAGTCCATAGACCAGACAGATAACAGAAGGGGACAATCTTCTTTCTATGAAAACAATGAAAGCCCTTCCCCCCTTGACAAGTTTTTCAGGTTTTTCCCTTATCTTAATTGAAGATTGTCCCTCTCTGCAGTCTACCTGGGCACCTCCCTTCTGCTCTGGCTGAGCAGTGTTACATCAGTAAAAGGGGCGGGAGGGGGATACTTTGTCATTGAATTACTCTTGAACTACAACTCTGACAGAATTAAAATAACACTCTCCAAAGTCCAAATACTATGATGATTAATTAGAGCTACTTTTATTATGAAACATTACTATCCCTTTATTTGCAAGACTTCCCTTACTAAACTGCATTGGTCAGTCCTCTAACTCTCTCTTCATTTTTTAAGTGTGTACTAATGCAGTTCACTAACACACCACTTGCACTACATATACAAACAAAATCACAAACAAACTAGACCAACCCCACAAAATAAAACAAACAGACGGGCAACTCCGTCACCACATTGCTAGTACTGAGATAAAATACTGGTGAACAGGACAATGAATCCAGGGAAAACTGATCTGGTCCCTTCTTCTTACTTCTTTTTCATTACTTTGGAGATTTTGGTGCAGAAAATATGAATGCTGATAGCAAAACCATTACATTTTCAATATTTATTTGAGCTCAGTTTTCATTTCATTAAAGGTATAGTTCATAGTACTTGGGCCATGAAGAGTGTTATTTCAATACTGTCAGAGTTGTAGTTCAAGAGTCATTGAATGATAAAGTATCCCCCTCCCTCTCCTTTTACCTAGTGTAACACTGCTCATCTCAGAGCAGCAAGACTGTCCGGATGGATCACAGAGAGGGACAATCTTCAGTGCACATAAGGAAAAACCTGTGCCAGGAAATAGTGGAAGGGACTGGGGGTGCTGTCATAAGATGGGATGGGGGTGTGGCCATGGGTGGAGCTAAAGGCACCAAGACTGCCTTGTCTCAGGGCACCTGAGATGTAAATCCAGCCCTGTACATGATATCACCAGGGAAGGAGGGACTGAGAGAAAAATACTTCCTTATTGCCAAAGAAATATAAGAAGCTTCTAAATTATTTTTAATATATATTTTAATTTGAATAAGAGTCTTTACGAAAACTAAAAACACAGATTTGTTATTTTATTCCCTTGACATGTCACTTCACTTATCTGAATTGTGTGCGAAGGGGTCCTACCCTTTAAAGGGATAGTAATGTTTCCAATTAATCTTCATAGTATTTGGGCCATGGAAAGTGTTATTTCAATCCTTTCAGAGTTGTAGTTCAGGAGTAATTGAATGATAAAGTATCCCCCTCCCTCCCCTTTTACTGATGTAACACTGCTCACCTCAGAGCAACAAGACTGTCTGGATGGATCATAGAGAGGGACAATCTTCAGTGTGCATAAGGAAACAACTGAAAAACCTGTCAAGGGGGGCAGGGTTTTCCCCTTATACTCATAGTAAGAAGATTGTCCCTTACTGAGAGCTGTCTGGTCAAGAGACCAGATTCTACATCTGAGGGAAGGTGGCTTACACTAGGTAAAAGTGTTGGGAGGGGGATATTTTATCATTCAATTACCCTTGAACTACAGCTCTGACAGTATTGAAGTAACACTCTCCATGGCCTGAACACTATGAAGATTAATTGGAGCTGGTTTTATTGTGACCAGGTAGATTGCATTAGGCCGAAGATTTAAAAAATGCCTTTCAGAGACTGGAACAAGCCATTATAAATGTGTTATTGAACTCACCTTTTCTGGAGCTCTGAGATCTACCCATCTCGCTGTGCCGAAGGGAACGCCAATGTTAGCCAGGCTCAGGGTGATTTCTCCAGCTACCAGGTGTCTGGAGAAGCGGTCACAATGCCGCAAGGTGAGTGTTAGGTTGGATTCCCCTCTTTCCTCGTCCTTCAAGGGGAACAGCAGAGCTTCTTCCCATATGGTGTGTGGACTCCTTTTTACCAAGGAGGTCTGAGCCTCTGTTTGTCCACTGGAGGTGGTGAGGGTGCCTACAACATAGCTGTGACTGCCAGAGTCCTCCTCTCCTGGAAGCAAGGAACCTACGGCTAAAACAGAAATATACCAATTGGAGTAGTGAATGTCATATGAGTACTGGGGGCAACAACCGTTACCTCTAGTGGGCACGGTTTAAATAAGACGTGCAGGACCAGAATTACATTACAGGCTCCCCTAGGACAGGCACTCTAGGCACCCTTAGCTCAGCCCATGGCCACACCCCCACTCCTCACATGACATGCCCCCCCATCCCATCCACTGTTTCCTGGGGTTTACTTTTGAAATGTCTCATGCAAAACAGCGTGTGACAACAGGGAGCATTTAGCATGTCGCCATGATTGAAAGGGCGACATGAGAATCTCGCACTGCAGAAAAGCTCAAGATTCTCATGTTACCGAGGATGATATCAAACGGCTGCCCCAGCTCTCTCCCCTTCTCTGCTGCTCCATGTCATTCCACAGGTTGCTGTGTAATTAGCAGCAACCTATTGCACTTCAACTCCCATCATCCTTACAGAGGATAATATCAAACGGCTGCCCTGGCTCTCTCCCCTTCTCTGCAGCTCTGTTGAAATAGACCTGTTCTCACACAAAGTAGCTGTGCTCTGTCAGCAAAGGAGTTGACAGGACATTTTCTGTATATACGGAACAAGAGATAATAAGTGATTGTAGTTTTAGAACCGGAAACTAGACATCGCCATTATTTAAGAGACTGTAAAACTCCTCAAAAGACTAGGCGCATTAATATCAATTATTTCAAGGTCCCTAAGTCACATCAGAATGATCTTTAAGTATGATTAAGAGTTTGACACAATTAAAGTGATGTCTCGTGCTGGGTTATTTTACCGGCTTTTTTCTATTCAGTATTACTGGTATTTCAGCCATCCATTGAAGCAAAATTTAACTTCCACAATCGGCCTACGTTTTTCACAATGTTACACTGCGCATTCCTCAAGGACTTTGCTGTTACCGAAAAACGCACCGGAACCAGGTTTTTATACCCTATATAAGTGGCATGTCATGAGGAGATGTCATGAGATGCGGTATTTTCGATTCAAATGATTTGTTAAACAATATGAGAGAATCATGACCTAGGAAATGAACCTTTATAGTGTTAACACTGTATGTCTTCACTCATAACGTATCATTAAAGGGATAGTAATACTTCGTTTTAACTTTATTTTATTTTGTAGGCATTAAAAAAACATGATGAATAAGTCTTATCTCTCAAACCTTTATTCACAATCAAAGTATCCCCCTCCTGCCCTTTTTACTGATGTAACACTGCTCAGCCAGATCAGAAGGGAGGTGCCCAGGTAGACTGTAGAGAGGGACAATCTTCAATTAAGATAAGGGAAAAACCTGAAAAGATTGTCAAGGGGGGCAGGGCTTTCATTGTTCTCATAGGAAGAAGATTGTCCCCTTCTGTTATCTGTCTGGTCTATGGACTGCATTCCACATCTGAGAAGAGATGGCTTACACTAGGTAAAAGGGGCAGGAGGGGAAACTTTGCTTGTGACTATCTCTTAAACTATAAAGGTTTGAGAGATAAGACTTATATCATTCTTCATGTTTTTTTAATGCCTACAAAATAAAATAAAGTTAAAACGAAGTATTACTATCCCTTTAAAAGCTCAGTAACCGGAGACTGTCACTTGCCTGTTAGAGTGCCAAGCACAATGATTTGATCCTCTCAGCAGCAAGAGTTAAAAACATAAATTTTGGTGTAGTGCTTAGAAATGATTGTCCTAGTTTTCTTTGCTTTTAGTCACTGTTACTGCTTTCTTCCATTAGTTCACTTATATTGCGTGGTAAATTTATCTATACCTTACAGTCTGAAACAAGATTGTTGTGCGTCATAAGTTTGTGTAAAAATTGCAAACTGTAACCCTTTGTGTGTTTGTACTTAGTAGCGAATTGCTATTAGTTCATAGTTTGTTTTATTTAGTTAAAGGAATGGTTCCTCAGCTCTAAATGGTGCTAACTTTTATAAGTGATTCAAGGTGATATTACTTCTTAGATCAATGTCTGTTCGAGAAGGAGCAGCAGAGAAAGGGAGAGAGCCGGGGCAGCCATCTGATAAGCAATTTGATATCATCCTCGGTAAGGGTGAAGGTGACTTTGCATGCAAGCAACATGAGAATCTTGCGCTTTCCTGCAGTGTGAGATTCTCATGTCGCCCTTTCAATCACAGCAACATGCTTAATGCTTCCTGTTGTCGCACTTTGCTTCGTGTGCGACATTTCAAAAGGATACTGTTTCCTGGCACAGAAAATAACTTTCTTCTAAAAAAGATCTCCAATGCATTGATCTGCAATGAATTGGACAGCTATCCAAGGGGTTAGATAGCCTATAATGGAGTCTAAAACTGGTGCAGGGATACTGAAATTGCTCTGGTCACATGCGCAACAAATAATGTGGGCGTGGCCAGTACAGCTGAGGCTCCCCTCAACATTTGAAGTGCTAGACAGTTGCCTAATCTGCCTATTGGGAATTCCGGAAGTGGATGAAATGGGTATGTGAATTAGACAGGGTGTATGAAAACTAGGAGAAGCCACAATGATCTCTTGTAGCCCATACGAGCAGGTTTGGGTTCCAGAAGCCTTGGGCTATATGTACAAAAAACAGAAGTGAAGCAATCCAACAGCATAATAGGGAACAAATACAATTTCTCTCTGACGTAAAGCTGACCTATCACCTTAAAACAGGTATAGTTTGTTTTACAGAAAATTAAAATCTGACTGTATGTTGTACCATGCTGTAGGGTAAGGTGGACTCAAGCTCTCCTAAAGAGAGTAAGAAAAAATATAAATAATAGCTACGTGTAGTAGTGCCGCATAGCGAATATAAAATATTGTGGATTCTGACATATGAAATGTTAAAGAGAGCATGTTATTGAAATATATAAGAAATACAGATTATAAAAGTAATATTGGGAAAAAGATATATGATATTTGGATATATAAAACAATACAAGGATGATAATATAAGAAGAGGCAACGCATAGCCTCAAAACGCGTTGGATATATAGAGAAAAAAAAGCCTGCCAGAGAAGTCACGTGGAACCAGACAGGACACCGTGAACTGGAGGGTCACGGGAGCCGGAACACGATTCCAAGGCAGCTTTTCACAAATGTGCTGTTGTGCAGAGTACCAAGAATTTGGACAGTAAGCAAACACCCATGGGAGTAACGAAAGGGAGACTGATCTATGTATCATAAGGAGCACTGAATACTATGTGTGCAATACTGTTACTATTTGGGTAATTAGGATACTTTGCTTGATACATTAGTTGCAGTGTCTGTATATATATATATATATATATATATATATATATATATATATATACACACACCATATACTGTACCGACTTTCAGTTTAGTGTTACATATGACACTTACTGGTTTTAAATTGTTTTTCTTTATATATCTTGCCCATACTTTTTAGGGTCTAGATTTGTGGTGAGGTTTATATTTTCATGTTTTCGGTCTAATAAATGTCCAATAATTTTTATGAAAAATCATGTTTTTTTCATCCTTCTTCAGAGTCCTATATATCTGGTTGTATGCCTTTATTATATATACATATATATATATATATATATATATATATATATACACATATACAGTTTCGAGAGGAGAGACGGCACTCACAGGGTCCTTTTTTCAAATTCAAAGTGTTATTTTATTGAGATCGACGTTTCGGCTATTACTGTAGCCTTTATTAAGATTACACCAGTGTGATACACAAACTCCTTCTAAAACCTTATTTTCAGTTAAAATCCAAAAAAGAGCACCAAAGTGAATCGGGCTCCCATTGGTTAACACAACTACACCAATTAGTGTAATGAGATGACATAATGACCTGTATGTAGTGAACAGTTAAAAAACCTAATCACTGATCGCAGGAGTTTGTGTATCACACTGGTGTAATCTTGATAAAGGCTACAATGATAGCCGAAACGTCGATCTCAATAAAATATCACTTTGAATTTGAAAAAAGGACCCTGTGAGTGCCATCTCGCCTCTCAAAACTATATGTATTATCAATTTAGCTACGATGTGCACCCAGGTCATTCATTTGGATTAACAGTGAGTGCATCCCAACCCTAAATGGAACGATAGATAGATAGATAGATAGATAGATAGATAGATAGATAGACAGATAATAGATAGATAGATAGATAGATAGATAGATAGATAGATAGATATGAGATAGATAGGTAGATAGATAGATAGCTATATAGATAGATAAATAGATAGATAGATAGATAGATAGATAGATATGAGATAGATAGATAGATAGATAGATATTGATAGATAGACAGATACATAGATAGATACATACATACATTCATAGATAGATAGATGATACATAGATAGATAGACAGATAGATAGATAGATAGATAGATAGATAGATAGATAGATAGATAGATACATAGATATATCATTACGAACGGCACTCTCATATTTTCTGTAATAAAATCAAGATTTATTAAAGCCTGGTCAGCGTTTCGGCCTCCACTTAGGCCTTTATCAAGACTTGCCTTGATAAAGGCCTAAGTGGGGGCTGAAACATTCACCAGGTTTTAATAAATCTTGATTTATTAAAGAAAATATGTAATGATATGTAGATAAACATTAACTACTATAGTTACTGTGGATCTGGCACCAGGTGTGCATTGCATGGAGGAGAGTGCTTTCGCATGGGACTATTATCATTTTTTTGTAATTATTCTTGCATTGATTTTATATATACATATAACATATTTTTGTCCCCATTATTACTTTGATAATCTATATATTTTATATATCACAATCGCACGCTTTCTTACATTTCATATGTCAGAATCCACACAGTTATGTTTTAATATTAGCTATGATGCACTATGACAAGTAGATATTATTAATTTTTTTCTTACTCTCTTTTGGAGTCCATTTTATCGTACACTAAACTCTGTCAACACCTGGGGAACCTGGTGTATTGGAACACGCAGCTTATAGGGGGAAAGATTTAAGAAGCACAACTAGTTCATTATCATGTCCATTTCATCTTCATATTTACCATTTATCATCATCCATTTTCATTTGTCATCATCCATCATCCACATATTCGGACTGGTAACAAAAGAGTATTGATGAACTTTGGTACTGATTATTTGAACTGTTATACGAACTATTGAACATATATTGAGTGCCTCTAGCTAGTGATTTGAACAATATGATCTGCAAATAAAAGGATTCAAAACCGTGAGTGTATAATTATTTCTAATCTAAAGTATCAGGAATTTGTCATTAGAACATAAATATTTAGAGGAGCAGTAAACTTTTTTATGAAAAAATATATATTGTAGGGATTTTCCTATTGAGTAAAATAAGGGTACTCCTACTGCCGAGAGATTTATATTTCCAGAGTTATTACAGTTTAAACCCGTGTTTATTTACATTAGCAGTGCCCTCTAGTGGTCAAATTCTAATTAGATTTCCTGTTAGATTCTAATGGAGAGGAAAGTCAGAAAAGTCACAGACATACAGTTCTCCATAGAATGTGATAGAAACTGCCTGTCACTTCCTGTCAGTAAGATCTATCAGGAAGTAAACACAGTAAATTCACTTCCTGTCAGTTAGAACCATCAGGAAGTAAACACAGTAAATTCACTTCCTGATTATTTAAACTGCTGTAAAATTTGAATAAAACATCTGACAGTGATGGGAGCGACTTTGTTTTATTCAGCAGGAAATGCTCTATAAAATATGTGTTTTCATAAAAAAAGTTTACTGCTCCTTTAAGGTTAAGATTTTCCCATTAAGAGTAATTCACACCAAATATATATCACCATCTCTCTATACATATTAAAGGAGGTTATACACTTAAATTAGTGTCACAGGTTTGCCACTAGGGAGCACTGGAATTTATATTTTAATTCTATACATTTTTTTGTATGTTGTACTAGTCAATATTTTGAAAAATAAATATTTTTGGAGATATTAACCTTTATATGTGGATGGCATGGTGTGGCACCTTATGCTAATTCCTTAAACAGTATGCTAATAGTACTGTTACAGCTCTAACTTACTGCACGCTGAGCTACTGGAAATATCCCAGTCAGGGCCAGATTTCCCAACAGGCAGAATAGGCAACGGTCTAGAGCTCTGACGTTTGAGGGCCACTTCAGCTCTGCTGCCCACACCCACACTCCGAATTGTGGGTGTGGCCAGAGCAATCTCAGTGTCCCTGCACCGCCTTTACAGCGTATTATTTAACCCCTTGGATGCTAGAGAGATCTCCATTGCATTGCTCTACAATGCTTTGCAGTTCCCTCCAGCAACTAAGGGGTTAAAGCATTTGTCATTCTTGCTGGTTATAGGCCAGTCGTATTGACCGTACCTGGACACAGTGGATGGGATTTGAAGTGGGGCCTTGTGAGAAATGGAGGTGTGGCCACCGGATGAGATAAGGATGCCTAGAGTGCCTTGCCTAAGAGCACCTGGGATGTATCTTCAGCCCTGCCCCAGTGTGTGGGATCTGCCTAGACTCATTCATAGCATACAGTGTGGCAATATTGGCCCAGCAAGAAAATTAAACATTAAATTAACTAAATTATAATGTGACAGGTCCACTTTACATGTTTACATTTGAGAGAGGTCTTGAATTACTGTACGTATCCGTATGTGATAATGGTTATTATTTATTCATCAAATTCTTCCATCCTACAAATATGCAGTAACCTTCTTACCTTCCAAAAATGACACACACAGCTCTGACGTCTGCCTCTCATACCCCAAGGAATAACGCAGTTTTGGGATGTGGTTCCAGCCGTTCACCTTTTCATTGTCCTCTTTCTCCTGCTCAAGAGGTTGATTGCTCTTGTCTGGAAAAGAGATGCGGCAGTGATCTCAGAATGAAAGAGGATCCACTCTGGAAAGGACTGATGGTGCGATGCAAGAAACATGCGCAATCTTTATTTCCCGTGTGAAAACCACTAGGGAATAGGGAATTGCGCATGAAAAAAATCAAGATTAGTGAACAGCTGCGCATATTTATTTTTTTTATGGGCGTGGCCAAGATTAACGAATCTGTGTGAGTGGAAATAGCAAATGCGCCTAATGGAGGAAGTGGTATTGCGAATGAATTTATATGTCTGTGTAGTGTTGTCGTAAAAAGATTTTTTTTTAAGCCCAATCAAGAAGCGTTCGGTATTCAGCTTCCTGGATTAGAACATGCTCAAAATCTATCTGCGCACAAAATGCCTTTATCAGATGTGAACGTTTCTTGCATCGCGCTACAAGAGCACCATAGGGGCAAATAAAACTTCCTGTGGATTTAATTGAGGATTAACCTCTTAAATGCTACAGAAGCTATGCTTTTCTGCAATTCTGGAGCAAGCCAAGTGCACCATAAAGGACAAACCTACATTCACAGAATTCCCATTGATTTAAAGGAGCAGTAACCATTTTTATGAAAACCTATATGTTATGTTATAGAGCTTTTCCTGCTGAGTAAAACAGGGGCAGTCTCACTGCTGTTAGTTGTTTCATTCAAATGTGATAACCGTTCAAATAATCATGAAGTTAATTTACATCGAATTTACTTCCTGGAAGTTCTAACTGACAGGAAGTAACATATCACGTTCTATAGAGAACTGTATGTCACTGACTTTCCTCTCAAATAGAATGTAACAGTATAACAATTTGGAATTTGACCTCTAGAGGACACTGCTAATGAAAAAAACACTGTAATAACTATGGAAATATGCATCAATCACAAATGGGAGCATCCTTGTTTTACTCAACAGGAAAAACCCCTACAATATATAATTTGATAACTGCTCCTTTAAGTTGATTTAAACAGGAAATTAACATACCTGGGGACTCTCAGGGTCTGACCCTGAGGCTCAGGGTTTTGACCCAAATCTCAAGGTCTATGGGTGAAGGGCCAAATTCTCAGGGTGAGGGAGTTCAGTGTTTTCTATTACATAGAAAACACTGCTTCCCATCTCCAACCACTTCAATCTATACAGAATGCTGCAGCACGAATCACTCTTCACTCCTTTTGTGTCTACAGCCCTGTCACGTATCAAACCTTTTCCTCTCATTGCTCCGTATCTATAGAATGCTCTACCATCCAACCTGCGCCAACGCACCTCTCTGATAACCTTCAAATCTCACTTGAAAATGCACCTCTTGGATAAAATCGCAGCATGCTAGAAGGCACTGATGTTGTACAATGAACGCTCTTATAAATTATTTACATTACTGATGTCCTCTATTATCATGAAAACTAGCACTGTAATCAGCACTTGACCCTAATGTACTCTGTATGTCTCCCATTACCACTTTAGATTGTAAGCTTTCGGGCAGGGACCCCGCACCCAATGTTTCACTCTACAAAGCACCTGTAACCCTGTATTGTGTAAACCCTGAAATTGTAAAGCACTGCGTACACTTGTGGCGCTATATAAATAAACATATTCATTCATTCATTCATTCATTCATAATCTACTGCAAATAACAGCTTCTTTAGTCTCTAAATTGGTGCCATTTGTCCGGGAAAGCATAGTATAAACTTTCAGCCATAACTGTTCAGGTTTACCCTGGGCTTCCCCTCACCAGAGCTGGTGCTATGAAGTTCAGAGAGGCAGCTGATGATTTCAGGTGGCTGCTTTGACGTGAGCCCACTTCCACAGCCAATAGGAATGAGACGGACACTGTTAGTCCCACCTCTGGTAGTACCAGCTTTGCAAACTTACAGTCATCATAGTAAAGGTTCCCCTGGATCTCCTTCCCACAGCTGGTTCCGTGGCTACAGAGAGGCAGCTGATAATTCTTATTGGCTACTGAGAGATTAAGCTCACTTGCATAGCCAATATGAAACTTTCATTGCTTTTCCAGCCTCTATCAATATCAGCATTATAAAATTAAAAACCTAATTGTAAAGGACCGCCCTGGGTTTCACTTTGAAGAGCTGTGCTGTGAGTACTGGGGAGGCAGCTGATGATTCCCATTGGCTACTGTGATATCACTTCCACCTGCACAGCCAATAAAAATTTAGGCTGCCACTGGCAGCTTCAGTTCTCTCAGGAGATGGTCCCTATACAATTATCGCTTTACCTTTATAATGATGTTACACCTAGATGTGGGAGTAGCTGGGATGAACTGATAAAAGACTGAGCTTTAAATATTTGTTTGGTTGTTGAACATCAGGAGCTGTTACCAAAACATAACAATAACAGCGCCGTGGATGAAAGCAGTAATAATCCCACAACAAGTGCCAGCCAAATATTTTGTGGCTATTCTTATGCCTTAGAGAAGTTTAATGTCTACATTGCTTTATTTAGTGTATAACATAGTTATTTTCCCAGAATTCCCCAAGCCAATTGTATTTAGGGCTTGTGCAAGGATTATTGCCACCCTAGACAAAACCTCATTTTACCTCCCCTTGGCTCCACCCCTTGTGTCCCACCCCTTTTTTGCCCCACCCCTGTATGTAAAGTGTCAGTGTGTTTGTGTTTTCCCTATATGTGTATAAGTGTGTGTGTTTCTCTGTATGTGTATCAGTGTGTCATTGCATGCGTTCCTTATATGTGTATAGGGTTACCACCCAGACGGTATTTTACCGGCAGGCCGGTAAAAAATTGGCTTCTGTCCAATGTTAAGTCTATGGACGGAATGCCATGGCCGGTATTTTTTGGAAGAAAAGGTGGCAACCCTATATGTGTATAAGTGTGTCAGAGTGTGTTCCCTATATGTGTATAAGTGTGTCAATGTGTATGACTCTCTGTAGGGTATCAGTGTGTGCGTATACCTCCCAAGTGTCCCTCGTTAGGAGGGACAGCCCCTCTTTGAAACCCAAATCCCTCTGTACCTCTTTCCCACCCTGATGTCCCTGTGTGTAGGAGATCAGACTGTGTGGTGTATATATAAGTGTATCACCCTGGTGTCCCTGTGTTTAGGAGATCAGACTGTGTGATGTATATATAAGTGTATCACCCTGGTGTCCCTGTGTGTAGGAGATAAGACTGTGTGGTGTGTTTATAAGTGTATCACCCTGGTGTCCCTTTGTTTAGGAGATCAGACTGTGTGGTGTGTATAGACGTGTATCACCCTGGTGTCCCTTTGTTTAGGAGATCAGACTGTGTGGTGTGTATAGACGTGTATCACCCTGGTGTCCCTGTGTTTAGGAGATCATACTGTGTGGTGTGTATATAAGTGTATCACCCTGGTGTCCCTGTGTTTAGGAGATCATACTGTGTGGTGTGTATATAAGTGTATCACCCTGGTGTCCCTGTGTTTAGGAGATCAGACTGTGTGGTGTGTATAGAAATGTATCACCCTTGTGTCCCTGTGCTTAGGCGATCAGACTGTGTGGTGTGTATATAAGTGTATCACCCTGGTGTCCCTGTGTTTAGGAGATCATACTGTGTGGTGTGTATATAAGTGTATCACCCTGGTGTCCCTGTGTTTAGGAGATCAGACTGTGTGGTGTGTATATAAGTGTATCACCCTGGTGTCCCTGTGTTTAGGAGATCAGACTGTGTGATGTGTATATAAGTGTATCACCCTGGTGTCCCTGGGTTTAGGAGATCAGACTGTTTGATGTGTATATAAGTGTATCACCCCGGTGTCCCTGTGTTTAGGAGATCAGACTGTGTGGTGTGTATAGAAGTGTATCACCCTGGTGTCCCTGTTTTTAGGAGATCAGACATGAAATAACCTAAAATTTCTCGGTTCAGCCTACCTACCAGCTATGCCCCTAGCAACACCACCTAAAACAAAAGTGTGTGTGTGTGTGTGTGCTTCGCTATATGTATATCAGTGTAAACGTGTGCGTTCTCTATGTATCAGTGTGTCAATTTGTATGCTTGTATGTATATGTATCAGTGTGTGTGTGTGTATGCTTATCTATGTGTGTATCAGTGTGACAGATTGTGTGTTCTCTATATCTCTATGTGTGTCAGTTTGTATGCTTTTATGTATGTGTATCAGTGTGTGTGTGCTTACCTCTATGTGTATCAGTGTGTGTGCTTATCTCTTTGTGTATCAATATGTGTGCTTATCTCTATGTGTATCAGTATGTGTGCTTATCTCTATGTGTATCAGTATGTGTGCTTATCTCTATGTGTATCAGTGTGTGTGCTTATCTCTATGTGTATCAGTGTGTGTGTGTGTGTGCTTATCTCTTTGTGTATCACTGTCGGCAGAACATCCAATTTCTGACCGAAACGTTGATTAATACATCACTAATTTTGCATTCTCAAAAGTGATTATTATTTTATTTCAATATGCATATGCACGCACTTCTAAAATAAATAAAAAATCCTTCCATTAAAAGGCAGGAGGTACCCAACATACCCTCTGACACTCAAAGGGTTAATATGGGAACAGACTATTGGTCCAGTATTGAGTGCTGATACTGCAGGGCTATCTGTATTCTCTCTTTATTTAAAAAAAAAAACAAAAAAAAAAAAACAACAGCATTCATAAGTGCCAAAGAGGTATCCAACAGATTGCAAATGGTGTTTTTAACCCCCTATAGAGCTAGAAAGGTTTCCAATGGATTGTGAATCCTCTGTAGCATCCAAGGGGTTAAAACTGCATTGTAATCATTGGGGATTTGTATGTACCTGCTGTGGTGCAGTTGGTTTAACCCTTTGGGTGCCAAAGGGGTAGGCAACGCAATGCTAAGTGGTGCACTGGAACACGAGGGGTTAATCCAGCTGTCCCCAGTACATCAGCCTTTGTCTCTGTCCATAGTGACATTGTGCTGTGCATGTATCTGTACACCAGGGAGCACTAGCAGACCATGAGATCACACCCACTGGGAGCCTCTCATCTGAGCCCAGAGATCCCCGGACATCCTGTTCCTCCCTGGGGCTCAGTATGAACTGGCTCCGCTCCCTCCCAGCAGTCCCCTAACAATCACCAACCACACATCAGTCCCACACCACTCACTGTGTGCGGACTGCGCATGTCCTGACTCCTCACTAGTGTCCATGCCTGTAATACCCTTAACTCATCCACAATGTGCGTCTCCGCTATTACGGTAATTCACTCACTGCGCATCTGGTGGTTGTGCTGTGATTGAGGAAGTGCTTGGTGGCCGAGGTGCGCACGGCCCTGCTCTACACCACACCCTCAGTAGATGTGCGCCCTAGGCAGGCGCCTACCACGCCTATAGGTGGCGCCGGCCCTGATTGTGTTATTCTAGCTCAGCTGATAATGGAAAGGGCTGTTTTCTAATCTAAAATCTCTCATTCCACATATTTTATCGTAAAATGTAAAACTGCACTTATCAAGCCACTGAGGATCTGTAAACAAGGTAAGAACATTTTGCTTGTAATGAACTGAGGATTATTTACAGTATTAATTCAACAGCGGAGTGAATCAGCCTATAACTGATATTTCAGTATTTCATTTTTAAGGAACCCTTTGAATGCCAGCAGGGTACGAAACACATTCTTTTGCAGTGGCTTGTGTGCCCTTTTGGCACTCAAAGGGTTAAACTAAATAATTCTAAAATACATTTTGGTATTAGGGAAAAGTGCGTAGTTACATTAATACTTATGTATGTAAAAGTACCATTAGTTGGTAAGATTTAAAGAGACAGTAAATTTATTTTATAAAACCATACATACTATGAGGCAGAGGTAGGAAACCTTTGCTATCCAACTGAAATGTCGCCCTCTATTTGGCGACTATCAAAATGGAGAGATCAGAATGTCGCCTGCACAATGTGGATGACATCAGAATGTCGCCCGTATCAAAAGAGAGATATTCTGATGTTGCACGCTTAAATGTCACCAAGAAGGTAGTATAATGCACACCCACCATCTGTGCATTAAGCTTTTCAGTGCCATTGTGGTAAGGAATGCTTTGCTTTTCAATGCATTCTGTTCCTCTTTGGCGCTCAAAGGGTTAAGATGCCCTCTTCCTCTCACAAGCCCGCTTCACAGTAATCACAGTCACGCTTAAAGGGGAACTACCACCCCACAAAATCTTTATCTTAATTAAGGCCCATCTGGTGACTAGCTGCTTAGTAGCGCTAGTCGCCAGAATTATTACCTGGTATAACTGATTTATCACTTATTCGGAGGCTGACAGTAGCAGGAAGCACGGACATCTCGTCATAGTGACGTCCGTGCGCCTGCGCTGTCAGTTCCTTTTGGAGCCGGACAGTAGCAGGGAGCACGGACATCTCCAAAAGGAACTGACAGCGCAGGCGCACGGACGTCACTATGGCAAGATGTCCATGCTTCCTGCTACTGTCAGCCTCGGAACAAGTGTAAAATCAGTTATACCAGGTAATAATTCTGGCGACTAGCGCTACTAAGCAGCTAGTCGCCAGATGGACCTTAATTAAGATAAAGATTTTGTGGGGTGGTAGTTCCCCTTTAAGTGTTGCAAATCTGCTCCGAGTAATGGTGTGCATACCCTCCATCTGTGCACTCAAATGGTTAAGGCACAGATGGAGGGCATGCATTATGCTATTTTCTTCATTTATTTCAGGGGTTGAGGAGGAGATGGGATGTTATTTATATAAAAGGGATAGTAATACTTCATTTTATCTTTATTTTATTTTGTAGGCATTAAAAAACATGAAGAACGATATAAGTCTTATCTCTCAAACCTTTATGGTTTGAGAGATATTCACAAGCAAAGTTTCCCCTCCCTCCCCTTTTACCTAGTGTAAGCCATCTCTTCTCAGATGTGGAATCCAGTCCATACACCAGACAGACAACAGCAGGGGACAATCTTCTTCCTATGAGAACAATGAAAACCCTGCCTCCCTTGACAAGTTTTTCAGGTTTTTCCCTTATCTTAACTGAAGATTGTCCCTCTCTGCAGTCTACCTGGGCACCTCCCTTCTGCTCTGGCTGAGCAGTGTTACATCAGTAAAAGGGGCGGGAGGGGAATACTTTGTTATTCAATTACTCTTGAACTACAACTCTGACAGAATTGAAATAACACTCTCCAAAGTCCAAATACTATGATGATTAATTAGAGCTGCTTTTATTATGAAACATTACTATCCCTTTAAGGTACAGATGGTATGCATTCTGATATTTTCTTTATTTGGGGGGATGAGGAGGAGATGGGGCATTATTTATATTAAGGCACAGATGGAGGGTATGCATTCCGATATTTTCTTGGCGACACTTAAGCGTGCACCATCAGAATGTCGCCCTTTTGATGTAGGCAACATTCTGATGTCGCCCGCATGGTATAGGTGACATTCTGAGCTAGTTGTTTTGATGGTAGCCAAATAGAGGAGGACATTTCAATAGTAAACCAAATCCTTTGGCACTCCAGCTGTTGGAGACTACAACTATCATCATGCTGAACCAGCCAACGGGTAAGAATGATGGAAGCTGTAGTCTAACAAAAGCTGGACAGTCACAATTTCTGCCCATATGAATGATGGACATAATGGACATTCGTTTTTTCAACATTTCCAACTAATTAAGTACGTCATCAGATACCTGAAATCAGTTTGTCAGAGATATTTTCTTCTTGGCTGTTTTCTTGTGGTTTTTCCATTCTCTTCTTCTCATCGTCTTCCATCTTCTTAGCGTAGTCTTGGTAATTAATGATCTTGGGGCAGGTCTGTTTGATGTTGTAGATATGTGGGAAGCTGAGCTTTGTCTGCGGCTGCACTGGTTCAGTACACTTGTAAATGCTCATCTGATTGATATAACAAAATGGACAATGTGAACGAGCCATATGGTAATGAAGACAATATACTAAGAAACTGAAGAAATTCTGGGGCAATCCATCTGCATCAAAGGGGAGAAATAAAACCATCTATTGACTTAAATGGGGATTTTAACCCTTAGAATGCTAGAGAGGTCTTGAAAGCATTGGAGACCTGTCATTCAAGGGGTTAAAAGCCCAATTTAAAGGGATAGTAATGTATCACAATAAAATCAGCTCCAATTATTCTTCATAGTATTTGGGCCATGGAGAGTGTTATTTCAATACTGTCAGAGTTGTAGTTCAAGAGTAATTGAATGATAAAGTATCCCACTCCCGCCCCTTTTACTGATGTAACACTGCTCACCTCAGAACAGCAAGACTGTCCAGGTGGATCACAGAGAGGAACAATCATCTGTGAGCATAAGGAAAAACCTGTCAAGAGGGGCAGGGTTTTCCTTATGATCATAGTAAGAAGATTGTCCCTTGCTGCGACCTGTCCGGTCAAGAGACCAGATTCCACATCTGAGGGGAGGTGACTTACACTAGGTAAAAGGGGAGGGAGGGGGAAACTTTATCATTCAATTACTCTTGTACTACAACTCTGACATTATTGAAATAACACCCTCCATGTCCAAAATACTATGAAGATTAATTGGAGCTGCTCTTTTTGTGAAACATTAGTATCCCTTTAAGTCAACTGGAATGGTAGTAATATTTATTTATCCCCTGTGGTTTGCTCTAGAACAGCCCATTACTTCTTAATAAGTCAGCCTCAGTATGGACAGAACATTAGATTGTGTTCTGTTTCTCAGCAGGCCGGGGGAAAAATGTCCTTTGCACGTTTCACTTCCTGCTGTGCATGGTAGAGTGCATCTTCCTGACCAGGAAGTGAGGAGTACAAAGGAAAACGGCTTCCCTTGGCCACATTCACAAAAACGTGAAGCAATTGTGGGTCAAATCAACAATACCAAATTTCTTGAATTTATTAATTTAAGAACTTGAATGCTAAAGAGGTATACAACATAATGAGAAGCAATGCATTGGAGACCTCTTCTACACTGATCTCTACAAGTCTTCCAAGAGAGCTGTCTGCATTCTGGGAAATATGCTAATGGTGTGCAATGCAGTGGAGATGTCCACAGGAATCGAGCAGTTAAAACCTCCATTTAAAGGAATGGCAATTTTTTTTGTCAATACATAAGAATGACTGGCCTGCTACACAACATATTTTGAATCAGTGGGTGAATTACCTGATTTTATGATGCAAGTTTAGGAGGGTGTTTACTTCTCTTCATTAGATCAGACAGCCCCCAAAACTTTGTGTCATATCTATAAATAAAAAATTCTAAGTGTTTGTGGTTCGCTGTCAGGGTAGGGTGACCACAATTCCGTTCTGCCATTCCGGGACATGTGGTCACCCTAGTACTGCGGCTGAGGCTCCCGCCGGCGCTGACCATCTTTCTGAGGCTGACACAGAGTAAGTGTTTCCCACTGGGAACAGCCTCAGAAAGATGGTCAACGCTGGCGGGAGCCTCAGCCACGGGTTTCACTTGCAGCACCAGCATACTTACTCCATCCCACCTGTCTCGCATGCACCAGTCCAGCCAGCCAATGAAATGTATTTGCTATATGGTCTTCACTGGCTGGCTCAGCCAGCCAATGAGGACCATATAGCAAATACATTTCATTGGCTGGCTGGACTGGTGCGTGTTGCTCCATTCCAGGACTCTTTGTTGTCCCGGTGGGGAGTGACCCGGGACACGGAACACAGACCCCCAATAAGGGACAGTCCCGGGCATTCCGGGACGTGTGGTCACCCTATGTCAGAGGCATGGCTGGTAATCACCCCTTTCCTCCTCAACCAACCACTGGTATATAGCCACTTTGAGAAAAAAAAAACGTTAGCCTCTTGCCTTGGTTTAGGAGGAGACAGAGGGTGAAGCACTTACAAAAATAATCACAGCAAGAGGCTCCCTGCTTCCACTCTACCCAAAGAAAGGAAACCCTTTCACAACAATGAGGGAAAGCGTCACACTTTGACGTGAGAGGATTTCCTGGTCCTATCCGCTCCTGACTGCTAGTTTGGGTAGGAGGGAAGGAGGGGAGCCCTCTTGCTCCCGTGGATTGCCTCTGTTGACCTCCCATCAGAATCAGCTAACTTCTCAAATCCCTGTTACTACTGCAGTGGATTTTGGGGTTTGAAGAGTCAAGATGTTTGCCCATCTCAGACACCATATTTCCCTGTTACGTAGAGCTAAGCATCCACCCGATCCTGCAGTAAATCTCACAGGACTGGGTGAGCAACTTAATAAGTATTAACCCTGACCTACCAGACTACAATACCAGTAGCCAGAGACACATGGGAAGACATTCAATAAGAGGCAATAAAGCAGAGATGACTTCTCCAGTGATATCACTTCTCCAAGTCCTTTGTTATTCTATGGAGCCAATGCATTAATATTTCTCCACCTTTGGAGATCATAAGCTCTACAGAATAACACAGGAAATGGAGAAGTGATATCACTGGAGAAGTCATCTTCGCTTTATCACATATTTATCACACCTTAGTGCATAACCCCTGTGTCCAATCTTTGTAGTTGGTTTAGATTTACGGTTTATTGTTTAACCCCCTGAATGCTATAGAGGTCTTCAACACATTCAAGGCATAAAAACTGTTCCTATGATAAACCATTGTTTGGTAAAATATGTTTTTTTCCAAAATAATTTTTATATAAACCCAGGTAGCAAACCCAAGTAGGTTTCTGTTTTTCTTGCAGATTGTTTTCAATGAAGTTGGGCAAGACCAAGCGTAATGCAAAATACGTATTTATTTTGACAAAAAACAGCATAGAATGAGTCATATACTGGACCTTTTGGGTGCTAGGGAGGTGTAGCATCTCAGGGTTTTATAGAAAAGTGCCCTTGACATTGAAAATAACCTATGGTAAGATTTGTAGTGATTCATCTTGCTAGTGGTGACGGAGGTTCTTCCATCTGTAACAACCAGATCAATGAGCTGCATGTCCCACAATGCACCAGTTAATTATAAAAGATTGTTATATAAAACAAGAAGACATAATTGCACACAAGTAGGCACCGCTTTTCTGTTTTGTGAAGCAAATCTGCACTGTCAAAATACAGAAATGCAGTCAGTACAAAAAACGATTGGCCAGAATTAATCCCGGGAATTTTCTCTGAGCAGAGCTTATAGAAAATACAGACTATTGAATAAATGGTAAGAAGGTGAGATGGCTCAGCTGGTTAAGGCACCAGCTGTAGAATCTGTTGAAACCACAAGGTCACAGGTTCTAGTCCCAGCAAGGTCGACTCAGCCTTTCATCCTTCCGAGGTAGATAAAATGAGTACCATTAAATTGGGTAATAATATCTATACCCCCAGGACATACTTGAAAACGAGAGACAATCTCAATGTATCCTTCCTGGTAAAATACTTTGATATTATTATTATAAGTCCATTTACAATATAAAATAACTTGTCCATGCTTATCTCTATTCATCTAGTGACAAAATGCACAGTGTGAGTGAAGTACTTCCCTTCTTTGTCTTATGGAAAGGAAGTACATATATACACACAAACACACACACACACATATGATATATATAAACAGTTCCCAATGGTAGCACTCACTGTTACTTCTTCAACCTGCCTGGGTGCTGCGCCGGTATATCAAATCATACATACAGGTTGCTGGATAGACAGCACTCACAGGACTTCTTCAATGTTTAAAAACAGAAATGTTTATTTGTATCGACGTTTCTGCCACATTTCGTGGCTTTTATCAAGATTCATAAAGGCGACGAAAGGTGGACGAAACGTCGATACAAATAACCATTTGCAGTAGAGAATGGCCTCTGTGCGACTCCGGTCTGAATTCGGAGAGCCCCGCTCCGTAACAGCCATGGCGTGAGCAGTCTGTACTGCGCATGACTAAAGCGCACTCAGCCGTCTCTACTGAGCATGGTGGCTTCTGACAAACCTTAGCGAATTATTATTTAGGATATACAATACTCACAAGTTGTTGGAAACCTGAGGAGACCTTCATTCTGCACAGTATCGACATATATATATATATATATATATATATATATATATACGCACAGTAATGTGCAAAAGTCTTAAAGTGTTAGTAATGTCTAAAAAAGGTTTTTTTCATTCAGAAGAGCTTAAAAAGCTGGTCTGAAAAAATGCTGTAAAGTAGGAATGCTTTCAAAAATAGACATGTTAATAGTTTATATTTATCAATTTACAAAATGCATAGTGAGTGAACAGAAGGAAAATCTAAATCAAATCAATATTTGGTGTGACCACCCTTTGCCTTCAAAACAGCATCAATTCTTCTAGGTACACTTGCACAAAGTCAGGGATTTTGTAGGCATATATTTAGGTGTATGATTAAACAATTATACCAAACAGGTGCTAATGATCGTCAATTTAATATGTAGGTTGAAACACAATCATTAACTGAAACAGAAACAGCTGTGTAAGAGGGTAAGGAACAGCCAAACTTAACTAAAAAGGTGAGGTTGCTGAAGACAGTTTAATGTCAAAAGGCATACACCATGAGAAGACTGAGCACAGCAACAAGACACAAGGTAGTTATACTGCACTAGCAAGTTCTCTCCCAGGCAGAAATTTCAAGTCAGACATGGGTTTCCAGATGTGCTGTCCAAGCTGTTTTGAAGAAGCACAAAGAAACAGGCAACGTCGAGGACCATAGACGCAGTGGTTGGCCACGGAAACTTAGTGCAGCAGATGAAAGACACATCATGCTAACTTCCCTTTGCAATCAGAAGATGTCCAGCAGTGCCATCAGCTCAGAATTGACAAAAAACAGTGGGACCCTGGTACACCCTCTACTGTCTGGAGAAGTCTGGTCAGAAGTGGTCTTCATGGAAGACTTGTGGCCAAAAAGCCATACCTCTGACGTGGAAACAATGCCAACAACTCAACTATGCACGACAACACAGGAACTGGGGTGCAGAAAAATGGCAGTAGGTGCTCTGGACTGATGAGTTAAAATTTTAAATATCTGGCTGTAGCATAAGGCAGTTTGTTTGCCGAAGGGCCGGAAAGCGGTACAAGAATGAGTGTCTGCAGGCAACAGTGAAGCATGCTGGTGGTTCATTGCAAGTTTGGGGCTGCATTTCTGCAAATGGAGTTGGGGATTCGGTCAGAATTAATGTCATCTTCAATGCTGAGAAGTACAAGCAGATACTTAGCTATCATGCAATACCATCAGGGAGTGTCACGGAGTGACTTGAGAATTAAAGAATATATATAATATATGGAGCGCTCACTAATATATCATGAGTGTAGGCTCAATATGGGGTTAAGATCAAAAATCATATGGAACAATACAGAGTGTTAATGCAAAATATTAATCAGAAGAATATGATAATCATGGAAGTCATATAATATTTACATGTGAATGTAGCCAGAAGAAAAAATACTGAGACAATAAAAAATAATATATAAATGATATAGTCTATGTCAATATGTACTTCACAGTACCTTAATTTCTGATATGTAGCAGATGTCTATTCATAAAAATTTGAGCATGTATAAATGAAAAAGACGGAGGGATGAAGAAAAAATGGTTCATGAAGGTGAATGATGAATAATGAACAAATGCTGATGAGGTATGGTGAAAGGAGATAAGGTGAATGGATGGAGAGATCACAGGTCCAGATAATTCTTAAATCCCTAGATCTTACTGTGCTGCTTGTCAGGGGCTCGGAGTCCACTCGAGTACATGTGTAAAAACAGAAAAAAAGAAAGACAGCGTACCAATAGTCTAAGTGTAGTAATTTTAACTCCTTATAAAAAGAATAGTTAATATATAAAAATGAGGTGAAGGGAAATAAAATCTATAAGACAAAACACAAAAAAGAAAAAAAACCTAAAGAATGAAAAAAATCAAATCTTTAATAAATATAAACAGTATTGATAATCACTGCATAAAAAACAGATATACTATAAAATAATAAATTCCAATATGACAGAACATATAATTCTATGTGGATAAGGGTGGAACAGAATCTACAAGATAATGCACAGGGGTATGTGTATAACTGGTTGTCAGGCTAGTATCATGCTGACAGTGTGATTAATGATGAGAGGTCATTAGTTCATATGCGCTCACCAGAAGCGTGAAATAGTCAAGTGTATAACACAGTGACAATTGCCTGCTCACCAGATTTCCCTTGGAAGACTTGCTTATCGAATATCGTTAGGACACCGTGGATCTCCTTGCAGTCTGTCGAATGTTACCGTTCTCGAAGGTTGCTATTCGAGGGGTCCAGGTTCGATGGTCCGCATCAGGTCTCCCTTGGAGGACCCGTTTGTAGGTCTCCTTATAATCTTTCGAGGGTGACCGTTCTCGAAGGTTGCTACTCGAGGGATCCAAGTCCGACAATCCACTGCAAATCTTCCTTAGGGGACTTCCTTGTCGGCCGGTGTAAAAACACAGTGAATCCCCTTATAGTCTGTCAAAGGTTGTCGTTCTCGAAAGTTATTAATCGAGAGTTTCGAGTCCTGTAGTCCACAGCTAGATCAGAAGCTTTATAAGTCTCTGCTTGTACGATGTTCTGATAGCCACCTATTCGACTAGTATCATATAAAAATAGTAAAAGTAGATATATCCTAATGTACGTTCATCAACGCGTTTCTGGGCTCTCAGCCCCTTCGTCAGGATAGTTCAGGAATATCGTAAAAGCCCTAAACACCTAAAACTTTTGCACATTTTTTATTTTTCACCCTCAACGATTTCAGTTTGTTTTGCAATTGAATTGTTCACGTTATAGATCTCAATAAAGGTGGAAAAAGTTCTGACTTGATTTATCTTTGTCTGATTCTTTAACATCACAAGAACCTGGCATTTTAACAGGGGTGTGTAGACTTTTGATATCCACTGTACATACACACAATAGAAATGAACAGAATTCCCCAGATCATAGCCAGAAGTATAGAGGAGAACGACATGTCGTGGATCAAGGGTGAGGAATCAAGGCAAACATAAAGATGCCTAGATTGGTGATGGAGTTGGAAGTGGGGGAGTTGAGGATTGGTATTTGGGCACTGGCAGCTATGTTGTCTGTAGACATGGTGGGGGGGTCATGCTGCAGAAGCATTTCACCCTCTTTATGTGGCATGTCTTTCTTGTCAGAGCTTTGGAGATGCGTTATTGCCAAACAGGTAGGGTAAATTAAACTTGATGGATATACTTGAGTCAAATGTTTAGGTCAATGTTCTGTGGGATGTTTTCCCAGAAATATGGCTATTGATTAAGCTGGCCTTATCCAATACACTTTGGGGTCACCGGCTGATGGTATACTAAGGCTCTCTGATCCTTTTGCATTGTGTCTGTACTGTTTTATGTGCTCTGGGAAATATGTTGCCTCTTTACAAATTAATGATAATAACCATAGAAAACATTTGAGTTCAAACTGGGACAAAAGGTGTTAGGCAGCTTGTTACACTACAGCTCAGGGCCGGATTTGTAATTAGGCAGAGTAGGCATCTGCCTACAGGCGCACCCCACAGAGGGGCACCTGTCATTCAGGTCCCCCGCTTGGCACCTGCGGCCTGCAAAAACATGGTGAGGTCTCAGCCTGTGCCTTCTTCGGCACAGACCTGTAGCTGCTGTGAGCTCCCTTGTCGGCTCTTTAGTAATGCAGAGCGCTGAGAGATGACATCATCTCCCAGCGCTCTGTATTACTGAAGAGAAGACCGCGCGGGAGCTCCAGCAGCTGCAGCTCTGTGCAGAAGGAGGAGGCACAGACAGACCTCTCCTATCCAGGGTAGGAAACGGACATGGGGGGCAATATGGAGATGATGGGGCACTGTGAGGGGCAATATGGATGGGGGCAATATGGACATCATGGGGGGCTAGTTGGAGATAATGGGGGGCAAGTTGGAGCTGATGGGGGCAATGTGGAGATGATGGGGCCAATGTAAGGGCAATATGGAGCTGATAGGGGCAATATGGAGCTGATGGGGGGCAATGTGGAGATTAGGAGCATTGTGGAGACAGGAAATCGGGGGGGGCTTCAGATTTCTGTGCCTACAGGCTCCTGAGATGTAAATCCAGCCCTGCTACAGCTGGTAAGGACTCAAGGGAATGTAGAGTTTACAAGATAATGTGGGTTCTTGGAAAAAGCTGTGACCTTTTATAACCCAATTTGCAAACTTGGAGTGTTATTTAATGAGCTCTCCTGAATAACAAAGAGATGTCTGCGCTCGTTTCTTTTCACCTCGACATAAAAAGAAAAATGTGTATATGCAGTAGTCCTCCTCTTCTTGTTTTATGGAACTGAAGTATAAATAAAATATAAACAAACTATTATTACTCGTTTTAATTAACCTAGAGATAAACAGAACAGTGTGTACATACAGTAATTCTCTTCTACTTGGGTTTATGGAAAGGATAGATAAATGTACATGAACTGTCAGTGGTCTTTTCAGTTCATCTAGAAATCAAAAGTCTAGTAAGAATATGCAGTAATTCTCCTTTTCTTATGTTTTTAGAAGGGACATATATATCTATATATATAAAAGAAGACTTTGTGCCTGGCAAAACACACCCAGGGGCGGCAGTAAAAAGGATTACTGCTGCCATTGGGTGATTCTGTGGGAGTGTGATTTTTGGCCTGCCCCCACTATCCAGCCCGCCCACCACTATCTAAGGCTGAAAAAAAAAATGGCTGCCACACACTTCTACACCACAGACACATGCACATGCCCTCCCACACACACACACTAGCAGACACATGCACACATATACACACACGCACGCTGAGGATGATGGGAACAATGTTCAAGCTACAGCTGGAAGGCCATGGTCCAATCTGTATTATGCAGCTTCTTCATTCCCTGTCTTTGAGCCTACACAGCTCTGCTAATAGGGTTGCCACCCAGCCGGTATTTTACCGGCAGGCCGGTAAAAGATTGGCTTCCTTCCAATGTTAAGTCTATGGAGGGAATGCCTTGGCCGGTATTTTTCTTAAGAAAAGGTGGCAACCCTATCTGCTAATTACTACAAGTGAGCTGATTTCTAAACAATCATTAGGAGGATACTGGCTTGCTGAGAAAGTGGAAACAACGGCAGAGAGGTGATCAGGCAGTGCAGAGCAAGGCTTCAGCTGAGCTGGTAAATGGCAGAGACATGGATGTGACTGTATTTATATATTGCACAAAGAGAGAGAAAGAGAGCAGGTTGTTTGTCAGTCTGTCTGTAAGTAGAGGTGCCAGTTCCTGCAATCATCTCCATGCTGTACATAGCTCACTGTATAGCATGTATGACAAACTATTTATATATGGTCTGGCATTGTATAGTATACAGTCTGTGTATAAGGACTGGCACTATACAGTATAGGAGGGACAGTCCCTGTTTGACACCCAAATCCCTCTGCTCCTCTATTTAGGAGATCACACGGTGTGGTGTATATACAGTAGGCTGACCAGACCTCACCTTTAACCGGGGACACATAGGAAATAAGCATATTTCAGGAGTGCACCAAAATCAAAGCAGCCCTGCAGTATGCATTTTTCATATGTGTCACTGGTTAAAGGTGAGGTCTGGTCAGCCTAATGTACAAGTGTATCAGATTGCTCCACATCAGTAAAACCCACGGTAATGTGGGTATAAACTTCTGTATATATCTGTTAAATTAGTCTGTGTAAAAAAATACTTTCATCTTCTTCTAAATCATTCACTTACAGAAAGAGTAACTTAACCATTTCAGTGCCAGAGGAGATGCAATGCATTGCTTACCCCCTGGCACTCAAAGGGTTAAAAATTATCTACAATGGTCTGGCACTGTATAGCAGTGGTTCTCAATCTGTGCCCTCAGTGGCTATTAACAGGCCAGGATTTTAGAATTTCCTTTTAAGAGCACAGGTGAGTTAATCAATATGACTGAGCCTCTGATCAACACACTTGTGTTCTAGCAGTGAAATTCCTAAGTCCTGGCCTGTTAGTGGCCACTGAGGGCATGGGCTGAGAACCTCCGCTGTATAGTATACAGTCTGCATGTGTCTGTGTATAAGGACTGGCACTATACAGTATAGGAGGGACAGTCCCTGTTTGACACCCAAATCCCTCTGCTCCTCTATTTAGGAGATCACATTGTGTGGTGTATATACCAGTGTATCAGATTGCTCCACATCAATAAAACCCACAGTAATGTGGGAATAAACTTCTGTATATATCTGTTAAATTAGTCTGTGTAAAAAAAATACTTTCATCTTCTTCTAAATCATTCACTTACAGAAAGAGTAACTTAACCATTTCAATGCCAGAGGGGATGCAATGCATTGCTTACCCCCTGGCACTCAAAGGGTTAAAAATTCTCTAAAATACACCACCAGCCACGCCCCCAGTAACACCACCGAAAACACAAGTGTCCCTCTTTGGCCATATGAAATGTTGGGAGGTATGTTACTTACACTGCTCACACTGTATGTATTTATGTTCTGATTTGCAGCTGTGTGTCACTGTTTGTGTTGTCAGTGCATGTGTGTGTATATGTGTGTGTTGCATGTGTCTCTGTCTATCACTGTGTGTACCTTTCTGACACGTACACCCTACGCTATAATTCACTATCATAACATTTATTTAAAAAAAAAGAAACATTTCCTGCATAACATGACGGGCAACGCCGTCCCAAACTGCTAGTAAAATATAAATCTGGTGACCATTTCAGTTCGTCTGGAAGTAAAAGCACAATGAGTAAGGGCAGTAATCCTCCACTTCTTGGGTTTATGTATGGATGTATCTTTATGTATATATTATTATCATTCTTTATTTGTATAGCGCCAACTAATTCCGCAGCGATGTTGTCATAGTACCTTGTTCCCAGCGCCGCCGCTTCAGCGCTGCTCGGCATCTTTCCACGAGTTATCTGCAGGCAAGAGGCTTCAAGCATGCTGCAGGCCTCTGTTTTAAGTGTGTTTGTTTCCTGTAGTCTCCTCCTACCTTCTTCCTCCCTCTAGCTGCTCCTCCTACCTACTTCCTGTGGAGGGGTTTAAAGGGCAGACTGAGTCCTGACTCAGTCACCCTTATGTTGTTGTTCTGAGCAGTTCATTTTCTAGTATTCCTGATTCCTGTGTATGATCCGGCTTGTCTCTCCATCTATTCTGGTGTTGACCTGTGGCTCTGTCTGACTACCCGCTCCGTGTATGACCTAGGCTTGTCTGACTATCCACTCTGGTGTTGACCTGGGGCTCTATCCACTGCGCATCCAGCATACATACACTCCAGTGGATATCCTATCTGGTGCAAACCTGTGGCTCTGGCTGACTACCCCCTCTGTGTGTGACCTAGGCTTGTCTGACTACCCACTCTGGTGTTGACCTGGGGCTCTATCCACTGCGCATCCAGCATTCCATCGCTTCAGTGGATATCCTTTCTGGTGCAAACCTGTGGCTCTGGCTGACTAACCGCTACGTGTATGACTTTGGCTCATCTGACTATCCTATCTGGTGCTTACTAGATTGCTTTGTCTGTTCACTCAGTTTGTTGGTTCCGTTATTCAGACATCCTTCCTAGTACTGACATGGGGCTCTAGCAGACTCCTAGCTACTGACTGCAGGCTGAGTCAGTATCTCTTGGGCATTACCTTACTGTGAGACTCCAGTGGGCTGAGGCCTAGTCTCTGACAGTGTGATGCAGAGATTGGGAGACTGCTATTCCTGATAAAGTGCTGACCGTTTCAATCACCCACTGTGTGTATATTTATATATTGCATTACTGTCATTATTCTCATAATAAAGGTTCTATTAACTATACCTTCTGACTCCTGGTTTTGCTTGCCAACCTTAACAGCTGTACAATAGGGAATGGACACACAGAGATATTAAATAGTACAATCAAATGTGGAGAACAGTAGGATCCGAGGGCCCAGCTCGTGAAAGCTTACAGTCTCCACCATGCTTTACAGAAGTTGAAACAGTACAATACAATATAAAAATACAGAACTGGGTTAAGAGCATTAGGCTAAAGTGTAATCATTGCATTATTTGTGGGGGAAAGTGCAGCAAAGGGAATCATACACTGGGAAAGGGAACCTGCCCCAATGAGCTTACAATCTAATTAGAACTCATGATGACATAGAGACAGTAGGAGGAGTATTATAAGTGCAGGTACAAGGTGTGGTGAAGGAAGTGCAGAAAGATTCTGATGTCACTATCGTTGTGCAACGAGGAGGATATTGCTACTGAGATGCCTACTTGAGCAGGTGGGTTTTGAGGAGATGCTTAAAGGGATAGTAATACTTCATTTTATCTTTATTTTATTTTGTAGGCATTAAAAAAACATGAAGAACGATATAAGTCTTATCTCTAAAACCTTTATGGTTTAAGAGATATTCACAAGCAAAGTATCCCCCTCCCGCCCTTTTTACTGATGTAACACTGCTCAGCCAGATCAGAAGGGAGGTGCCCAGGTAGACTGCAGAGAGGGACAATCTTCAATTAAGATAAGGGAAAAAGCTGAAAAACTTGTCAAGGGGGGCAGGGCTTTCATTGTTCTCACAGGAAGAAGATTGTCCCTGCTGTTATCTGTCTGGTCTATGGACTGGATTCCACATCTGAGAAGAGATGGATTACACTAGGAAAAAGGGGCGGGAGGGGAAACTTTACTTGTGAATATCTCTTAAACCATAAAGGTTTGAGAGATAAGACTTATATCGTTCTTCGTGTTTTTTTAATGCCTACAAAATAGAAAAAATAAGTATTACTATCCCTTTAAAAGTGATGTGTGGATGATTGGTGAATGGTGATGGGCAGGGCATTCCAAAGTTGAGGGGCAGCCAGTGAAAAAGATTGTAGCCAAGAGATGGCTCGAGTTGTGTAGAGCGAGGACAGGAAGAACCACTGAGAAGACGGGAAGGGGTGTAGCGGAAGATAAGGGCAGAAATGTAAGAGGGAGCTGAAGAACAGAGAGACTTACAGGAGAGGTGGAGAATCTTGTAAGAAATACTATACTTTACAGGTAGCCAATTGAGGGATATCAGGAGGAGATGAGAAAAAGAATGGAAAAGAAATATATATATAAAATTATGGAAAAGAAGTATATATAAAATAGAATTGAATTGTCCCTACTCATTTCAGTTTAGCTCGGAATACAAAAAAAACTAAGTAAATGTGTACAGTACTCCTACACTTCCTCTGTTTATGGAAAGAAAGTATCTATAATATAGAAATGAACTTTTTATGCTCATTTCCGTTCATCTAGAGATTAGAAGCACAGACAGTATGTGCAGTAACCCTCCTCTTCTTGGGTGTATGGGAAGCATGTGTATATAAAATAGAAATGGACAGTCCTAGCTACTGTAAAATCTCGGGTATAATACGCACAATTTTACCCCCTTCATCTTATGTGAAGTGGGGGGGGTGTATTATACACAAGAGTTTTTAAAGTGTTAGTAATGTCTAAAAAAAAGTTTTTTTGCATTTAGAAGAGCTTAAAAAGCTGAGCTAAATGCAAAAAAACGTATCTCTCAAACTGTATATGGTTTAAGAGATAAAGCCATTTAAAGTTCGCTGTTTCCTACTGACACCTGTAAAGCTGTCAGCAGGAGATTCATGTCAGTCAACACGGAGGTGCTTGAGAAGTGCCAAGATCTTGTTACTTACAAGGAATCCCTTCAGGCACACGTTTTAGACCATTCCAATGAAGGGATTCCTTGTAAGTAACAAGATCGCGGCTCTGCTCAAGCACCTCCGTGTTGACCGACATGAATCTTTACAGCTGTCAGTAGGAGACAGCAAACTTTAAACGCCTGTATCTCTTAAACCATAGCGGTTTGAGAGACACAGTTTTTTGCATTTAGCTCAGCTTTTTAAGCTCTTCTAAATGCAAAAAAAAAACTTTTTTTAGACATTACTAACACTTTAAATAAAGTAAAAAATTGAGGCTGGCAGATAGCTTAGGTATACCGGTATATAAAGCTTCAGTGCGGGCGGCATGCTTCCATTTGCCACCATTTGCCACCCTCTTCCTTCAATGGGCTTTCAGGACCTTCCGCCTATGGAATTGCCCTGTGAGGACCTTGAGATCCTCACAGGGCATTGGCTGCAGGCAGAAGGACCTGAAAGCCCATTGAAGGAAGAGGGCGGCAAATGGAAGCATGCTGCCCGCACTGAAGCTTTACATACCGGTATGCCTGCTCTTCAAAAGATGAGGATTTCAGCGGGGACTTGCATTTAAACTAGTAAGTCTTATTTTCAGAGCAGATATCGCCAGGGGAGGCAGGGAAGCCATCTACCAGCCTGCCAGCCTTAACCCTTTCAGGCACTCAAAGGGTTAAAAAAGATTTAAGTAACGGGGAATACAAGGGTGCCTATTATACATAGGCACACTTTTTTTCCCCCTAAAATCTTAGGCATAATATGCACCTGCGTATTATACCTGAGATTTTACAGTAATTTCTTTCATCTACAGATAAACAGCACAGTGAGTATGTGTATTAATCCTCCTCTTCTTGGGTGTATAGAAAGGAAGCATATATAAAATAGAAAGGAACTGTCCATGCTAATTTCAGTTTATCTATGGATAAAAACCCAGTAAGTATGTACATTAGTCATCATTTCATTCAAGCCACATATAATTCAATCAGAATTTTGAACATTTTTTTTTGTCTCAGATGACACAATTATGTTACCCTAGAATTGCTACTGTTCTGCTTTGCAAATTAGGTCTATGGAGCCTTTCCCCAGTTTGATCCTAGTGCAGAATGCTAAATCAAGAGGGATATGGGGGGATAAGTCTGCCCCATATGGTACAGTCGGATGGCCTTAGAATTTATCCAATTTTCTTTGTTCGTATCACTTAGCATTTTTAAAACTTAATGAACTGACAACTGTAATCCCTTCCTAGCTGTCAACCCACAAACCCATCTGTCCTTATTACAAACATACACCATTCTGCTGCCAGATCCTTCCACCTAACTCATGTCACCTCATCTGCCTGTATGCCAGTCTATTTGCCAGACTTCACATTCCCTTCCACAGGAAATTTAAATGGATAGTAATGTTTCATACTAAAATCAGCTCTAATTAATCTTCATAGTATTTGGGCCTTGGAGAGTGTTATTTCAGTACTGTCAGAGTTGTAGTTCAAGAGAAATTGAATGATAAAGTATCCCCCTCCTGCCCCTTTTACTGATGTAAAACTGCTCACCTCAGAGCAGCAAGACTGTCCGGATGGATCGCAGAGAGGGAAAGTCTTCAACTAAAATAAAGGAAAAAGCTGAAAAACCTGTCAAGGGGGCAGGGTTTTCATCTCACAGTAAGAATTTTAACCCTTGATGTGAACTGTCTGGTCTATGGACTGGATTCCACATCTGAGGAGTGGAGGCTTACACTAGGTAAAAGGGGCGGGAGGGGGAAACTTTATCATTCAATTACTCTTGAACTACAACGCTCACAGTAATGAAATAACACTCTCTGTGGCTCAAATACTATGAAGATAAATTGGAGCTGCTGTTTCTGTGAAACATTACTATCACTTTAACGTTCTCCCTTCCAAACAGTGGTCCTTTAACCCTTTAGGTGCCAGAAGGGTATCTAACGCATTGCAAAGACTTGAAGACTAAAGGGGTGTGCAGCTTATTGTGAAGCAAGGTCCTCAAGGGCACTAGGAGCCTTAACTCCGCCCATGACCACACTCCCACTCTTCACATGACCCCACCTCCAGTCCCATCTACTGTTTTCTGGCACAGAAAATACCATTGGTCTATAACACAAAAATGCTTTAACCCCTGGGTTGCTACACAATGCGATGGAGATCTTAATAGCATCCAAAGGGTTAAATAATAGCCTGTAAAGCAGTATAAAACTGGGGCAATGATATTGAGATTTCTCTGGTCACACCCACTTTTCAGAATGTGGGTGTGGCCAGCACACCTATGGAGCCTCTCAAGATTTGGAGTTCTAAGCAGTTACCTACTGTGCCTACTGGAAAATCTGACCCTGGTATTTGGTTCGCACCAGATCGTCTCCAGTTTGGCTTTGCAGTATGACTCCTAGAATAGCTAACACAGTCATGCTGAAGACCAGGGAGCCCAAGTTTATACAGAAAGCCAAAAGTGCGAAGGATGCATTATTATTTTTTATTGATAAAGACTGTGAATTATAGCCTGTCAACTATTCAGAAATATGGACTGATTTATTTATTGATCAAGTCAGTGACAATACTGATATTTACAGGCAGGGGATACTGATCTATTAGTTAGTCTATGAGTTAATTGGGTAAAAAAGTAGTCTGGTGGTCCCAGGGCCGGCTCAAGACATTGTGCTGCCTGGGTCCAGGGATGAAATGCTGCCCCCCTGCCCCACAAGAAAACCACACCAACTAAAACACACAGACCTCACACCCACATGAGAGTCTAACCTCCAATCGTGGGACACGATCCCGGGAGGAGAAGCTCAGTGAAGCGTGCGCTCGGGAGGCTATGGGAGGATGACGTCCACAGACGCTTACTGGCACTCAAAAGAACATGCCTTGGGGCGGCAAATTGTCACCCTTGTCAAAGTACCACCTGGGTACTATGGACCCACCAGGATCCATGTAAGGGCCGGCTCTGAGAGGGCCGCATTTGGCCCATGGGCTGCACATTGGACGCCCATGGTGTGCGGCATCCAAAGTTCTCTATTTATCTAGTTGTGCATATGTAAGGTGCAAATCAATACGCTAAAAATGTGCAATTCTGGAGCAAACCAACTGCACCATTTAGATGAGAAATAGAAATTTCCCAACCTCCCACTTATTTAACCCCTTAAGGACTGCGCAGCCGGAAGTTAAGGACCACAGAGCTTTTTTTTTTTTTTTTAGCAAAACAGATTCAGGGGTCGCATGGGGACCCCTAAAATCCATGAGGTGCCAGAACCGCCACTGGTCCTTAAGTGCCAGACAGCCATGACGGTCCTGGCACGTCATTGGTCCTTAAACGGAACTTTCACTTTGTATACAGTCGCCCTGCAATAATTAAGCATTTGGCGACTAGCTTCAGAATAAGTCTATTACCTCTCAGAAGTGGCAGATTCTAAAGAAATCCTTAATCTTCGAAGACTGACGGCCAGTTTAGTGCCGTCTGCGCTCCTGCGCCGTCAGTCCCTCCCGGTTGCCACGTGGCACACTGCATTGCTTCTTAGAGGAGACTGGAACTGACAGAGCAGGAGAACAGACAAGATGTCTGCCCTGATGCCTGGCTTCCGGTCACAGAAGATTAAGGATTACATTAGAATCTGGCACTTCTGAGAGGTAATAGACGTATTATAAATCTAGTCTCCATATGCTTAATTATTGCAGGGCGACTTTATAAAAAGTGAAAGTTCTGCTTTCAGGGGTTAAATTGCATTTGTAACCCCTTGAATGCTAGAGAGATCTCCACTGCATGAACTGCTTCAAATACACTGGAAACCTTTCTAACATTAGCCCTTTTGAGTGCCAAAGAGGTATTCAACAGTATAACTCTCTGGCCCTCAAAGGGTTAAAGAGGCTAAAAGCCTTAGTGGGAATTTGTATTTATTTTTCTTTTAAATTCATGGGAATTTATATTTGTTCCCTGTGGTGTAGTGGATTTGCCCCCACATCTTCTACTCTCTTTGTGCATATGGCCCAGGGGGAGGCAATTTTGTTTTGCATTTCCCACTTCCTGGTCTGGAAGATGTTGTACTTTACTGTGCAAGGCACAGCAGGAAGTAAGGAGTGCAAAGGAAAATTGTTTCCCCAGTCTGCTGAGAAACGGTAAATGCAATATCATAAATCTAAAGTTCTATACAACTGAAGCTGATGTACTAAGAAGTAATGGCCAATTCTAGAGCAAACCAACTGCATCACAGGGTACAAATACAAAATCCCCAGATTCCCATTGAGTTAACTGAGGCTTTTAACCATACCTGGGAACTCTCTGGAAGGATCCAGCCCGGTGACCCCAGGTTTTAGAGTTAATTACCAGGTCTCTGGGGACTGAGGCTGATTCTCAGCCCCACTTTGTATACATTTTGTCTTCTTCCCAACATGTTTCACCCACATTCCTGACCAATCCCAGTTAAGCCCCACCCACCCAGTTAAGCACCACTCACGTCTATTGACGCAATTAATATCATTTACACATACCCAGTAGCAATAAAAAGCAGAAAGGGAGCCCCCAGAGAGTGTATATAAGAAGTGATTTTAGGTATTAGAAAACGAATCGGACATTTTTACAGAAGCTAGCATGAAATACATGGTATTTAAATGTATATAACCTTAAATCATTTTTAGGTGTTAGTGTTCCTTTAAACTAAGTCCAGTTTTCACATTAGGCAGAGCTGGCTGCTGCTTAACCCCTTCAGTGCCAGAGGCTCGGGCCATTTCCTGAACCGTGCAGGCCAGACACTTTTTCAACATTTTTGCTATCCTTCCGTTTAGGCTTGATTTCTTCTGGGGATTTTTAATTACATATGGAAAACTATATATTGTTTTTTTCAGAACGAATTGAGCTTTCTTGTGATACCTTACATGAAGAGAATTTTACATCGTGCAAAAAGCTATGATGTCATAATGACAAAAAAAAGTGAAAATTTACTCATTTTGCTAAAATCACATACTATGTATCAAAAATATTTACCTTGATTGAAAAAGTTTCAATTATTTGAAAAAGCCTCGAGTCCCCTGAGTAAAAAAATACCAAATTTGTATAGTTTTACCTACGTCCATGGCTAGCGTAGAGCCCTAATCACCAGCAGCGCAAAATGACATTTTCAACTTTATAAACTAATATGCGCATTCTAGGGTTTTTGTGGTAAAACTACCCTAAAACAGTGGAATAACTATATAAAACTATATATTTCGGAAAAGTAGACAACCTGCCGCATCTAATGAGGGGTAACTTGCCTTCTTACCCCAAGCCTGGTGTGCACAAATGCCTCCAGAAGATGGCGCTAATGAAAAAAAAGGCATTTTCTTACATTTCTGCCCCTTCAAATGTACTGAAATTTGTGAAAACCATGGCTTTTCCAACTGTATTCATTAGCTAGTGCTCTTAGGAGAAAAATGACACCCCATTGGTATGAGTTTAACTACCTCAGGGGGCGTTAGAAGTGCAAAATGACACCTACTACAACCTCAAATTTTTCTAACATTTTCTCAAACATTACTTGTCTGTACACAAATGGTTATAACAACTACAGAAGTGAAGAAAGGGTACACAAACCATACCATTTTGAAAAGAAGACACCCTGCCGCATCTAATGATGGGTGACTTGCCTTGTTACCCCAAGCCTGGAGTGCACAAATGCCTCCAGAAGGTGGCACTAATGAAAAAAAAAGGCATTTTCTTACATTTCTGCCCCTTCAAATGTACTGAAATATGTGCAAACCATGGTATTTCCAACTGTATTCATTAGCTAGTGCTCTTAGGAGAAAAATGACACCCCATTGGTATGAGTTTAACTACCTCAGGGGGCGTTAGAAGTGCAAAATGACACCTACTACAACCTCAAATTTTTCTAACATTTTCTCAAACATTACTTGTCTGTACACAAATGGTTATAACAACTACAGAAGTGAAGAAAGGGTACACAAACCATACCATTTTGAAAAGAAGACACCCTGCCGCATCTAATGATGGGTGACTTGCCTTGTTACCCCAAGCCTGGAGTGCACAAATGCCTCCAGAAGGTGGCGCTAATGAAAAAAAAAGGCATTTTCTTACATTTCTGCCCCTTCAAATGTACTGAAATATGTGCAAACCATGGCATTTCCAACTGTATTCATTAGCTAGCGCTCTTAGGAGAAAAATGACACCCCATTGGTATGAGTTCAACTACCTCAGGGGGCGCTAGAAGTGCAAAACGACACCTACTACAACCTCAAATTTTTCTAACATTTTCTCAAACGTTACTTGTCTGTACACAAATGGTTATAATAACTACAGAAGTGAAGAAAGGGTACACAAACCATACCATTTTGAAAAGAAGACACCCTACCGCATCTAATGATGGGTGACTTGCCTTGTTACCCCAAGCCTGGAGAGCACAAATGCCTCCAGAAGGTGGCGCTAATGAAAAAAAAAGGCATTTTCTTACATTTCTGCCCCTTCAAATGTACTGAAATTTGTGCAAACCATGGCATTCCCAACTGTATTCATTAGCTAGTGCTCTTAGGAGAAAAATGACACCCCATTGGTATGAGTTTAACTACCTCAGGGGGCGCTAGAAGTGCAAAACGACACCTACTACAACTTCAAATTTGTCTAACATTTTCTCAAATATTACTTGTCTGTACACAAATGGTTATAATAACTACAGAAGTAAAGAAAGGGTACACAAACCATACCATTTTGAAAAGAAGACACCCTGATGCATCTATTGATGGGTGACTTGCTTTGTTACCCCAAGCCTGGAGTGCACAAATGCCTCCAGAAGGTGGCGCTAATGGAAAAAAAAAGGCATTTTCTTACATTTCTGCCCCTTCAAATGTACTGAAATTTGTGCAAACAATGGCATTTCCAACTGTATTCATTAGCTAGCGCTCTTAGGAGAAAAATGACACCCCATTGGTATGAGTTCAACTACCTCAGGGGGCGCTAGAAGTGCAAAACGACACCTACTACAACCTGAAATGTTTCTAACATTTTCTCAAACATTACTTGTCTGTACCCAAATGGTTATAACAACTAGAGAAGTGAAGAAAGGGTACACAAACCATACCATTTTGAAAAGAAGACACCCTGCCGCATCTATTGATGGGTGACTTGCTTTGTTACCCCAAGCCTGGAGAGCACAAATGCCTCCAGAAGGTGGCGCTAATGAAAAAAAAAGGCATTTTCTTACATTTCTGCCCCTTCAAATGTACTGAAATTTGTGCAAACCATGGCATTTCCAACTGTATTCATTAGCTAGTGCTCTTAGGAGAAAAATGACACCCCACTGGAATGAGTCGACCTACCTTAGGGGTGCCAGAAGCACATCACTACACCTACCTGTTTGCTTCTTCGAAAATGGCGGCTTGTACTAAAATGTCCATAACTGTTAGAGACATGAAGGAAAGGTATAAAAGGTATACCATTTTGGAAAGTAGACATTCTCCCGCATCAATTGAGGGGTCACTTGCCTTTCTACCCCCTGGGCTGAAGTGCACAAATATTTCCAAAAGGTGGCGCTATGGGAATAAATACATGTTTTTTTACATTTCCACCACTTCAAAGATACTAAAATCTTTGAAAACCATAACATTTCCTGCTGTATTCAGTACCTGCTACCAACATGAGAAAAATGGTAGCCTATTTGTGTGGGTTAACATAGAATATGTGGGTGCTAGGAACACGTACGTAAACCTGACACTTTTGTTTTTGAAATTATCTGCTTGCACTAAAATGGTTATAACCATAATAGATATGCAGAAAAGGTAGAGAAACAATGCCATTTTGGAAAGAAAACATCCTTCCGCATCTAATGAGGGGTCACGTGCCTTCTTACCCAAAGGCTGGTATGCACAAATGCTTCCAGGAGGTGGCGCTAGTGAAAAAAAAGGCATTTTCTTACATTTCTGCCCCTTCAAATGTATGGAACTTTGTAAAAACCATGGAATTTTCAACTGCATTCATTAGCTAGTGCTCTTAGGAGTCAAACGACACCCCATTGATATGAGTTGACCTACCTTAGGGGGTGCTAGAAGTAGAAAACTACACCTACTACAACCTCTGATGTTTCTAACATTTTCTCAAACCTGACTTGCCTGTACGAAAATGACTATAACACCTTCAGAATTGAAGAAAAGGTAGATAAACCATACCATTTTGGAAAGAAAACAACCTGCCGCATCTAATGAGGGGTCACTTGCCTTCTTACCCCAATACTGGTGTGCATAAATGTTTCCAGAAGGAAGCGATATAGGAAAAAAATTGCACTTTTTTACATTTCTGCCCCTTCAAATGTATGGAGCGCTGTGAAAACCATGGAATTTTCAACTGCATTTGTTTGCTAGTGCTCTTAGGAGTCAAATGACACCCCATTGGTATGAGTTGAACTACCTTAGGGGGTGCTAGAAGTAGAAAACTACACCTACTACAACCTCTGATGTTTCTAACATTTTCTCAAACCTGACTTGCCTGTACGAAAATGACTATAACACCTTCAGAATTGAAGAAAAGGTAGATAAACCATACCATTTTGGAAAGAAGACAACCTGCCGCATCTAATGAGGGGTCACTTGCCTTTTTACCCCTAAGTTAGTTGGCACAACTATTTCCAGAATGTGGTGCTACAGGAAAAAATAAAATTTTGTTTTACACATCAGTCACTTCAAAGATACTAAAATGGTTCAATGGCGTGGGATTTCCTAGGAGGACTTCTTGCCAGCCTAAGAAAAATGGTACCCCACTGCTGTGGGTTGACATACCAATTTACGCTACAGGAGCGTAGCTACCAGTGAAACAGAAATGGTAAAGCAAACAGTGTATGTGTGATTTTATGGCTAACAGATGAAAGAAGCTAGGGCGTCAGCCGGTGTACGTGCGGACCTGTGACTACAAGTGTAACAAAGTATGTGGGAGGGTGAGGGATTAGGCAGTGTGTGTGGGTATGAGCAGAGGAGCAAGGATGGTGGGGCAGTGTTTGATAGTGTGTATGGGAGATCTGTGACTACCAGTGTTGATAAAAAGTCCTGTGTGTGCCACAGGAAGGGGGTCGGCATTGAACTCCCCTCCTAGTGGCACACACAGGGTTAATTTGTGTTTTAATTTTTTTTTTTTTTATTATATACCTCATTGAGGGGCATAAGGACCCCCTGATCCCTCCCCAATGAGGTCTTAGTAAAAAAATATATATATATGTCCACAAACAGGGGACCCGGAGAGTGCCACAGGGGTCTCCAGCGCATTGCAAAGCAATGCATTGGATCCTTGTGGCACTCAGAGGGTTAATTTTTTTTTTAATCATTACTTGGTAATCAGAGCTTGTTGGGGGGCCATCAGGACCAATCATGATGGCCCCCCAACAATCTCTGATAACGAAGTAATGAGAAATGCCCTGTGTGTGCGCCGCAGAAGGGGGGCTGCATTGGCCCCCCTTGAGGCACACACAGGGTTAATTTTTTTTCTTTACTTTTTTTATTATGGACCTCATTGGTGGGTATCAGGACCCCTTTGATTCCCCCCAATGAGGTCTTAAAAAAAAAAAAAAAAGGAATCAAAATAAATGTCCCTGTGAGTGCCAAAGGGCTCTCCAGCGCATTGCAAAGCAATGCATTGGATCCTTGTGGCACTCAGAGGGTAAATTTTTTTTTTAATCATTACTTGGTAATCAGAGCTTGTTGGGGGGCCATCAGGACCAATCATGAAGGCCCCCCAACAATCTCTGATAACGAAGTAATGATAAATGCCCTGTGTGTGCGCCACAGAAGGGGGGCTGCATTGGCCCCCCTTGTGGCACACACAGGGTTAATTTTTTTTTCTTTACTTTTTTTTTATTATGGACCTCATTGGTGGGTATCAGGACCCCTCTGATTCCCCCCAACGAGGTCTTAAAAAAAAAAAAAAAAAAAGGAATCAAAATAAATGTCCCTGTGAGTGCCAAAGGGGTTTCCAGCGCATTGCAAAGCAATGCATTGGACCCTTCTGGCACTCAGAGGGTTATTTTTTTTTTTATTATTACTTTGTAATCAGAGCTTGTTGGGGGGCCATCAGGACCAATCCTGATGGCCCCCCAACAATCTCTAGTAACAAAGTAATGATAGAAGCCCTGTGTGTGCCACAGGAGGGGGGGGTGCATTTGACCACCCCTGTGGCACACACAGGGTTAAAATTTTTTTTTTTTTTTTTTTTAATAATAGACCTCATTGAGGGGCATCAGGATCCCCCCTGATCCCCCCAATGAGGTCTTTAAAAAAAAAAAAAAAAAAACCCCAAAGAAAAGACCCTGTGAGTGCTACAAGGGTCTCCAGCACATTGCAAAGCAATGTGCTGGGGACCACTGCGGCACTCACAGGGTTAGTTTTGTTTTTTGTTTTTTTTTATTTTATTTTTTATATATTCAGACCTCGTGGGGGACATCAGGACCCCTCCTGGTGTCCCCCAAGTAATTGATCTCCCAGCCGATAGGCTGGGAGACCAATTTGGCGACTGCAGGAGAGCAGAAGCTCTCCTGCCCTTCACTCCTACCACCGGGGAAACTTCCCCAACGTCATCAGTGACATGTCACTGATGACGTTGGGAGGCTTCCCCCGGTCCCGCCCACTCCTACCCGGAAGTTCGGGTAGGAGAGACAGAAGAGGAGAAGCTGCGCTTCTGCTGCGCTTCTCCTCTTCCTTTATTGATCTCCCAGCGCGATCGGCTGGGAGATCAATAAGAGGGGAGACATGAGGAGTGATCCTCATGTCCCCCCACGATTGCCCACCTTTTTTTTTTTTTTAAATGCGGCCACTGCATGCCGGTTATACCGGCTCATGCAGTGACCGCATTTTAGTGGGTACATTGTACGAGCTTGGCACAGCGGGTACAGCTGTCCAAACTCGTACAATGTACCCACTTGGCACTCAAAGGGTTAAGGGCAATAAATGGTGATTGATGCCTCAACTGTGCTGGCCAATACCACTAAGCAGATTTTTGCTCAGTGTCAGCCATACTTCCCACATTTCAAATGGCCAAAGATGAACACTTTTTGTTTTAGCTGATGTAGTAGGGGGCGTGGCTTGCGAGCAGAGCATTTTTACATTATTTCATGTCCTATTGACACCTTTTTGCCTAATTGTATAATTGGTTTAGAGTAAGACCAAAATATATTATTTACATAGATTAATGTATAATAGGCTGACAATATCTCACCTTTAACCGGGGACACATAGGAAATAGCCATTTTGCAGTACTTCACTGAAATCAAAGCAGTCCTGCAGCATGCATTTTTCCTATGAGTCCCCGGTTAAAGGTGAGGTCTGGTCAGCCTAATATATAAACAACTAATGTTAAAAAACATTAACCCCTTAAGGACTGGGAAAATCTGAGGTCGATTTCACTTAAGAACCGGAGCAATTCTGACCTTTTTGTCTATGTCTTTGTTCAACAGTGTTTTCCCTCTAAACACTTTATTTTACCCATTAAAATTATATACCTTTTTTTTTGCGCACAAATAGGGCTTTCTTTTGATACCACACTTATATGGATAGCCCACCATTTATTTTAGTAAAATTAAAGAAAACTGTAAAAAAAAAATGTAAAAAAGCCTTTTTTTCTCTTGGGATCATTTGGGCACAATGGGTTAAATTTTTATGGACACTGCATGAAAGGTATGACCGGTCAGTCATACCTACAAAATGGGCAGATTTAAGTTGTCACTATCCCCCCTGGGTGAAAAACCCCATGTCCCTTTTTCCCACCCTATTTTCCCACTTTTTTATTGATGACATTTGGCGGTGTGTATAAGTGTATTACATGGCTCCACAACAATCACACTTCCTATTTTGGTAACTGACATGTTTTTTTTTAAATAAAATTTTTGTTAAAAAAAAAAAAAAAAAGAAAAACAAAAGTTTTTTTAGCAGGTCAAAAATGGACCTGCATTTAGCCAGCCTCCAGCACAGCAGTGAAGAGTTTAACCCTTTGAGTGCCAGAGGGGTATGGAACGCATTGCAAAGCAATGCGTTTGTACCCCTCTGGCACTCAAAGGGTTAATAACCCTAGCTGCTGCATTTTATTTGTCCACTAGGTGTCTCCTCTCTGCTTCTCTGTCCCTTACTTTGACAACAAGAGACAGATGGCTGAGAAGAGACACTAGAGGCAGTGTAGAACACTGCCTCATTCATTCTTTCACAATGCCGGTACATGGCAGTGATCCCATGACCCTGCACTTGTGAAAGTGGCGGAGACTGAATGCCCTGGTCCCGGAGCATTCAGTCTCAGCTGGGAATTAATGATAGCAGCGTGCACGGAGGCGCGCTGCTATCATTTAACCCATGACGGTCCAGGACCGTTGTGGGTCGTTAAGGGGTTAATGTGAGTATTATTGCTGTGGAGCAATGTGATACACTTATATACACACCACACAGTCTAATCTCCTAAAAAAAGAGGGATACCAGGGAGGGACAGATGGATTTGGGTCTCAAAGAGGACATGCCCCTCCTACAGAGGAACACTTGGGAGGTATGGTGTCAGCACAAACCCAGCCCTGTGCCGCATACTGTTTATGGATTACTTACTGTAAAGTCCAGTTTATATACTAATCTGGCCAGTTTACATATTGTTGTAATGTCCACTTTAATTGGTCATTTTATTTACTAGTTTATATATTGCAGTAATGCCCAGTTTATAAACTAATGTGGTCAGTTTATTGACCAGTTTATATACTGCAGTGATGTCCAGTTTATAAAATAATGTGGTCAGTTTATTTACCAGTTATTTACTGCAGTGATGTCCAGTTTATAAACTAATGTGGTCATTTTATTTAGCAGTTTATATATAGCTATAGTGTCCAATTTATACACTGATTTGGCCATTTTTTTATCAGTTTATATATTGATATAATGTCCAGTTTATATATTGATATAATGTCCAGTTTACATACTAATTTGGCCCTTGCATGTTAGAGAAGTCGTCAACACACTTGAAAAGCAATTGGTTGGAAACATCTCAAGCATTCAAGGGTTAAATCCCCGTTTAAATCAATGGATATTGTTAAATGTCCCCACTGGTGTAGCTGGTTTGGCTCAGAGTCAAGTCCAGCTTTGTTTCTGTGCCTATGACTATTGGAGTTTAGAATTCAGCAGAGATGTTCGGCTCCCTCAGACGACAGAGAGCGATCCATCCCCCGATAACAATCAGGTCCTGGGTTCATTTAAACATTCAGTGGCCCTCATCTCATTTCTCACCTCCGTCTGTTGCCTGGTAACTGCTCTGTCTCGAGATCATTTTTTTCTTAAAGGACCCGCTGTCTGCCTGAATTAGTATTCAGGACCCCTATAGACCAGCTCGGTCCTTGATTCGTGGCGGTGTGGAAGAGATACAGAGCACTAAGGGACATACATATCAACATGCTACTGAAAAGTCACTATTCAGTAGTTTATATTGAATTAGACTGCCTCGTCTACATTTCTTTTTTGGGGAGCCTAAGGCCCTTATTTCTAAAAGCAAACCGGAGTTATTCTGGAATAAACCAACTTAACTATAGTGGAAAAATTCAAATTCCCAAATTCACCTGCAAATTGATAATGTTTTTTAACCCCGTGAATGCTAGAGAGATTTCAAGTGCATTACTTCACAATGCACTGAAAACCTCTCTGGCATTAAAGGGGCTAAAAGCACAATTAAATTTAAAGGGATAGTAATACTTCGTTTTATCTTTATTTTATTTTCTAGACATTAAAAAACATGAAGAACGATATAAGACTTATCTCTCAAACCTTTATGGTTTGAGAGATATTCACAAGCAAAGTTTCCCCTCCCGCCCCTTTTACCTAGTGTAAGCCATCTCTTCTCAGTTGTGGAATCCAGTCCATAGACCAGACAGATAACAGAAGGGGACAATCTTCTTCCTATGAGAACAATGAAATCCCTGCCCCCCTTGACAAGTTTTTCAGGTTTTTCCCTTATCTTAATTGAAGATTGTCCCTCTCTGCAGTCTACCTGGGCACCTCCCTTCTGCTCTGGCTGAGCAGTGTTACATCAGTAAAAGGGGGGAGGGGAATACTTTGGATACTTTGTCATTGAATTACTCTTGAACTACAACTCTGACAGAATTGAAATAACACTTTCCAAAGTCCAAATACTATGAAAATTAATTAGAGCTGCTTTTATTATGAAGTATTACTATCCCTTTAACAGTGAGTTTTATATGTATTCTGTGGGGCAGTTGGTTTACTTCAGAATAACTCTAGTTTGCTTTTAGAAATATGGGCCTGAGTCTATACAATAGCAGTAAACTTTTTTTATGAAAAAATATATATTGTTTATTGTTGAGTAAAATAAGGGTACTCACACTGCCGACAGATGCATATTTACAGAGAAATTACAGTTTAAACCTGTGCTTTTAACATTAATAGTGCCATCTATTAATTATATTGCATTCTGTTAGAGAGGAAAGTCAGTGACAAACAGTTCTCCATAGAATGTGATAGAAATTGCTGAGTCACTTCCTGTCAGTTAGAACTTTCAGGAAGTAATCACACAGTAATTTCTTGTTTTACTTATCAGGAAAAAACTTATTAACATATAGGTTTTCATTAAAAAGAGTTTACTGCTCCTTGTCCGTCTTGATTTTATCCAGAATTTCCTTGACCTCTTTTTATGTTAACCGTATTACTGATAATGGTGTGGTTGAGGCTTTTATACCATAATTGTTCATTGGTATACACCAATGAAAGGAATGTGATCAGAACATCATCCTTTTCCTTACACGCTAATCAGCTTACCCATCTTAATCTTGAAAGGTTCAGTGGTCTCCTGCTTAAAGGAGCAGTAAACTTTTTTTATGATAACACTTATTTTACAAAGCATTTCCTGCTGAATAAAACAAGGTCACTCCCATCGCTGTCAGATGTTTTATTCAAAAATTATAGCAGTTTAAATAATCAGGAAGTGAATTTACTGTGTTACTTCCTGGTAGTTCTAACTGACAGGAAGTGAATTTACTGTGTTTACTTCCTGATAGTTCTAACTGACAGGAAGTGACTCAGCAGTTTCTATCACATTCTATGGAGAACTGTATGTCACTGACTTTTCTGACTTTCCTCTCCATTAGAATCTACCAGGAAATCTAATTAGAATTTGACCACTAGAGGGCACTGCTAATGTACAAAAACATGGGTTTAAACTGTGGGATTACCCTTATTTTACTCAATAGGGAAATCCCTACAATATATATTTTTTCATAAAAAAAAGTTTACTGCTCCTTTAAGTGTTTTACTATTTATCCATTTGAAAACATTTCAATACTAGTTTTATTTTCTATGTTTGCTAAGCTAATTGCTTTTTTGAAACATTTATTGCAATCCCTGCATTTCAAGAAACAATAATCTCTTTACAAAAATTATCTAAATGCATTTTTTGTCTTTGCTATTCCCTCCTTCTTTATATTTGAGTATAACCTCATTTGTTGTGTTCTACTTCTTTTACATTTGTTTCCCAAGGGAACTGTTGGATGTATTTCACCAAACTAAATTTGAATTCTGACCATTTTCCCCCAGTATTTTTATTTTTAATAACTCATTCCAGTCTTGACTTAAAGGGATAGTAATACTTCATTTTAACTTTATTTTATTTTGTAGGCATTAAAAAAACATAAACGATATAAGTCTTATCTCTCAAACCTTTATGGTTTGAGAGATATTCATAAGCAAAGTTTCCCCTCCCGCCCCTTTTACCTAGTGTAAGTCATCTCTTCTCAGATGGGGATCTGGTTGTAAGACCAGACAGATAACAGAAGGGGACAATCTTCTTCCTATGAGAACAATGAAAGCCCTGCCCCCCTTGACAAGCTTTTCAGGTTTTTCCCTTATCTTAATTGAACATTGTTCCTCTCTGCAATCTACCTGGGCACCTCCCTTCTGATCTGGCTGAGCAGTGTTACATCAGTAAAAGGGGTGGGAGGGGGATACTTTATCATTCAATTACTCTTGAACTACAACTCTGTCAGAACTGAAATAACACTCTCCAAAGTCCAAATACCATGATGATTAATTAGAGCTGCTTTTATTATGAAACATTACTATCCCTTTAAAGAAGAACTTTCACCACTAGGACACTGTATCTTGTATGATTAATCTACTAGAATGGTATGTATATTGGCATTTTTTTTTTAAAGGGGATCTTTTGCCCCTTTACACTTGTACCTAATTAGTTTTGTCATATATCGTAGATAATGAAAAGTGTATACATTTAAAAAAAAACAAAAATGCTTGTTTGGAGAAATTAAAATAATAAATACAGCTCTTTACCTATTTCTGGGCAGACTGTGGTTACCTGATCAGTACCGCAGTTGCCCGCTCTGCCTCTCTCTATCCAGCCTCCTCTAATGATGGAGGATTTCTGTCTGGAAGCTGGAGCACTCTCCTTGGCAAAGATCGATTTCTGTGGCCGAAATGTTTCGGCCAAAAATGGCATTTTTGGCAAAAAAGCCGAAATAAAAAAAATGGCCTGGAAATTAGAGGTCATGTTGCGCAGCCCGGTTGTGAGAGTGAACAGGGCTCTTTGCGACCAACCGAGAAGGGGGAGGAGGACTTGCCAAAATAGGACTGGACTTAGACGTATTGGCCACGGTATGGATGTGACCGGCCTGTCTCAGTCCGGGCTGGCAGCAGCTGCATCGGCGGACAGGCAGCTTACGAAATGCGGGGGATGGGCCAGCAAGTAGGCCACGTTGGAGGCGCACATGTAGTGTTCGCGCCGTACTCTACCTTCTGAGCAAGTCCTGAGTGGCTGTGCACTGCAGCAGCAGCTGACATGCATGAGCCTCAGAATGCAAGTTGGGTAAGCAACTGTGTTCAAACAGCCTAATTACTAGCAAGCATCTCGTCCAAGTGATCTTCCTCCAGTCACAGATACAATTTTACTACTTAGTAGTGTCACTGTCTTGAATGTCTCACTCACTGTGTCTCTCACAGCGGCGCCTGATTCATCATTGCATGGGGGTGTATGTCATGCCTGGTCATGCCAACGTGGTGCTTCGGAAACGGGGACATTCTGATGGGCACACACTGCTGCCTCAGTCATGCCTGTCCGGCCTCTGTGACATGGAGGCGGCAGGCCAGGAGGACGAGGATGATAGCTGTGAGTTGAAAATGTAATTTTTAGTTCATTGCTGACAGACCAGGCTTCTCAGCAGCCTCAGAAGTCTCAATGCAGCCAACGATATCCTATATAATAATTCGCTAAATTGTGAGTAACGCCGCAACATGCGCAGTACACACTGCTGCGCGTGCTGCAGTCATGCGCAGTAGAGACTGCCACGCCGCGGCTGATACAGAGCTGGGTGCTCCAAAGGAGCGTCCTGCTCTGTATCAGCCGTGGAGCGGGCAGTCTCTGCTGCGCGTGACTACTCAGCGACCGGGTGGCAGTGGCACTGTGGCCCGTGTAACGGGCTGTTCAACTAGTTAAGAATATTACGTATTATCGATGACTGCCACAGTAGAAAGCTAGCCAGCCAGGGCAGCCGAACTGCTGGCTGTACAATGTAGTACTGCTAAATGATAACAGTAGTTTTGGCACAGAGAAAGTTTGTTGAAGTTTAAGTGCTGGAAAGGTAGAGGCTGGCTGCCCACTCCTGATGTGATGGAAGCAGACGTGTTGCAGTCAGTTAACCCTTTCAGGGGCAGAGGGGTGTTCAGCAATGCACAACCTTTGGCCCTCAAGAGGTTAACAATTTTGCAGCTAAGGAAAATGGCCTTATGTATAAAATCACACATCCTAAGGGTCATTTTTAGGAAAGACAGTGCCTCTGGGACCATATTCATGTCTCTCTTGACTACCTTGGGGTCCCTCTTTGAGACCAACATCCCCATCCCTCTTTACAGTAAATCAGACTGTGTGGTGTATTAATGTATCATATTGTTCCACAGCAATAAAACTCACAGTAATGCTTGTTTAAACTCCAGTAAATGTGCTTATACATTAGGAAGTTTAAATAAAATACTATTTTCTTGCTCTAAGTCATGTATTTAGTTACACAAAGAGGAGGGTACTGGATGTTATGGAGGGTACTGGAAAAAAGTAATTTTCGGTTTCGGTTTTCGGTCAAGTGCATCCTGAAGTTTCAGTTTCGGCTCAGAATTTTCATTTCGGTGCACCCCTACTTTAAAGTACATACTTTATTACATATTCACTATAAAATTTAGACATGATGTAGGTACTTCAGCATTCTGCTGTGCAGGATAATGTCGGCACAGCTCTGCTGGACTTCCCAGTCCTCAAATTCTCAACCCACCTCACTCCCAGATCTCCCTGGGAACGTGTTCACGCTCCTATTCATAGCGATGTGCAGCATGTATATTGTAACAGCAAGCTCCGTATAATGACATACAGAAAAAAAATGCCAATCTACATACCATTATAGTAGATCAATCATATAAGATACAGTGTCTTGGGGGTCAACGTTCCCCTTTAAGCCTTTTTAAAATTAAAGGCCATATGTTCAAAGAAGTAGCGAAATAGCTTTTGTCGTTTGTAACGACAGGGCTATTGCATCTGTACAAATTACTACGCTCAGAGAGTCTGCGCTGTGTCTTTATTTTTTCGTGTCTACAGAACTTTGTGGTTGGGATTCCGTGTGGTGATGTCCCTTTAAGAACTACTGCGACTTCTCATGAGGATTAGACTTCTTGTGACCAGAGACTCTCTCCTCTTCCTTTTTTAGAAAGGTTACATATAGAGCACTGTTATTTGCTATATATATATATATATATACACGTTGGAGCGTTGCCGCGGGTTACCATGGCAACACTCCGACGCTGACCTCTGCCAGGGCTCGCGAGAGAACAGCGAGCACCTGGCAGAGGAGGGTAAGGGAGGCAAGATGGGGCAGCGGGAGGTGAAAGAGGCAGAGAGTGGGGTCAATAAGGAGAAAAAGAGGCAAAGGGAGGAAGGATCAGGAGACAAAAGGAGGGGGGCCAAGAAGAGGCAAAAGGAGGGGGGGAGCAGGAGAGAGAGAGAGGCAAAACGGAGGGATCAAGAGTCAAGGAGAAGGAGGGGGAGAAAGGGGGATTAAAAGGGAGAGAAAAAGCCAAGGCAAAAGGAGGGGGCTCAAGAGGGGGAGAATGAAGCAAAAGGTGGGAATCAAGAAGAGGAGAAAGAGTCAAAAGGGGAGAATCAAGAGTCAAGAGGTGGTATGTGTGTGTGTGTGTGTGTGTATATTTCAAGTGCTCACCGATACCAATTACCGATACTTTTTTTTGCGGTCATTTGCCAGTTTTCCAAGGACCTAAAGCATGTAGGTACTTGGAAAACTGGCAAATGACAGCAAAAAAAGTATCGGTAATTGGTATCGGTGAGTACTTGAAAAAAGTATTGGTACTCGTACTCAGTCTTAAAAAAGCGGTATCGGTGCATCTCTAATATTCACCATTTTACACTGCAGAGGAGTTCCAGGAGACGAGGAAGTGCCAAAGTCACAGTTGCCTCCAGAGGTGGGATCCTGGTTATTTAGGTGGGTTCGAGGATGCAAAGGGGGGGCACACTTAGTGGAGGAAGCTGGTCGTGAATTCAAGAATGCCACCCGATGCACCAGTGTCACGGTTGCCTCCAGATGGGGGGTTCTGGTATGCAGGTGGGTACAAGGAGGGAAAGGGAGGCACATGTAATGGAATAGAGGTGGGGGAGGGTGGTAAGGGGAACAGCGATCACCCTGGAGCATTTTAATGTTTTGTTTTGTTTGTTTGTTACACAACCAGCACTTCACCTAAGGTGAAATCGGGTGAAAATGTGCGTATTACAGCAGAGATTTTACAGTGTGTCCACATGCTCATTTAACACTAGAATTCCCAGCTTTTCCTACCATACGTCTTGTGTTTGTGAACATATGGTTCATTTTGTGGTCACTTTGTTTTTTACCAACTGCATGCCTTTCTTCTCTACCTGAATTTAACCCCTTAATGACCGGCTGACCGGCGTGGCACGATCAGTTAAGGACCACGGAGCATTTTTTTTTTTAAATTAATTTCCGGTTCCGGACTCCCCGAACGGCGTGCAGCCGCGGGGGGAGCCCGGAATTCCATGACGGTCATAGTACGTCATGGGTCGTTAACTCAGATTGACTCCTGACATACTATGACCGTCAAGGGTCGTTAAGGAATTAATATTGGTTCCTCTATCTTTATTCATCCTACCCCCTCCATGATCCTGCTGCACTATCTACCGAATGTTTTCTAACTATACCCCCCATGTTTTAGTTTAAAGGGATAGTAATACTTAAGTATTACAAATCCCTATATTAAAGTCCTATTAAAAAAAAACATATTGCCCCCCCTTTATGATTTGAGAGATGAATGCTTCTAAAGTTTCCCTCTCCCTCCCCCTTCCCCGTAGTCAGCATTTTAGCTGACTGCAGGGAACAGAGTCGTACGACTTTCAGGCAGCTCTCCAGCACAGCCGCGATCACATTACTAAAAAAGAAAACTTTCACTGAAATGGTCTTCTACGTGTGCTTGGTTTGTGCTTGGTTTGCAAGCACACGTAGAAGACCGTTTTAGTGAAAGTTTTTTTTTTTAGTTAACGCGATCGCGGCTCTGCTGCAGAGCTGCCTGATGATTTCTGACCAGATTTCCCTGAGAGCTAGAATGCTGACTACGGGGAAGGGGGAGGGAGAGGACAACTTTAGAAGCGTTCATCTCTCAAACCATAAAGGGGGGGCAATATGTTTTTTTTTAATAGGACTTTAATATAGGGATTTGTAATACTTAAAGGGATAGTATTACTTCAAAATTACTATCCCTCATATTGTAGCCCTTAATAAACTGAGTTAAATGACACCAGCGGCATCTCTCAAACCTTTATGGTTTAAGAGATAGCCGCTTGCAAAGTTTCCTGTCCCCTGCTGTCAGCGTTCTGCTGCCAGCAGGGGAATCCGGTCCCGGGACAGGCGGAGGCTCTTATACAGAGCTGATATCTCATTATGGAAGGAAAAATGATTCATTGAAACAGTCTTCTACGTGTGCTTGGTTACCAAGCACACGTAGAAGACTGTTTCAATCAATCATTTTTCCTTCCATAACGAGATATCGGCCTCTGAAGAGCCTCCGCTTGATTCAGAGACCGGATTCTCCTGCTGGCAGCAGAACGCTGACAGCAGGGGGGAGGAAACTTTGAAAGCGGCTATCTCTTACACCATAAAGGTTTGAGAGATGCCGCTGGTGTCATTTAACTCAGTTTATTAAGGGCTACAATATGAGGGATAGTAATTTTGAAGTAATACTATCACTTTAAGTATTACTATCCCTTTAACTCGTTGAGGGCCAGAAAGGTGTGAAAATGCATTTGTTCACAAACTGTTAATCGCCCCCCCCAGACTTGTAATCATTGAATTCTTCTTATACTATAACTTTACTGCTACATTAACTCTTTACGGAGAAATTTCACCTTTATGTTTCTAGAAAACCTGTTGGTGTCCATGTGCTGAAATATGCTGGTTCAGAAAGTAATTTAGGATTCCATAAAACAGGCTGGTCCAGTTAACGCTTTGAGTGCTAGATGGATGTTGTTCGTATGTATGTATATTTAGCTTAGAGCACTGAATCCCAACTTGTGACTCAATTATCTGTGAGTGACACGCGTTTGCAAAAAAAAAAAAAAAAAAAAAAAAAAACAGTTGTTGACAATATACAGCAATTCTGGGACAGGACAATTACACAATACTCATGGTTAACCCTTTGCATACCAGGCATGTCTTCAACAAATTGAGGGTGATATACTAAGAGTCTTTCTGGGGCAAGCGAAAAGCACCATAGGGAACAAATAAAAATTCCTATGGATTCAAACAAGCTTTTTAACCCCTTGAATGCTAGAGAAATCTACAAAGCATCCAAAGAATTAATTCCCCCATTTTAAGCAACTGCAATTTGGGTCATTTTTATTTGTCCCCTACCATGCAGTTGGTTTGTCCCACAATTACTCCTGTTCTTCACACATCAGCCACAACACTTTGCGTATCAAATCATTAACCTTTTAAATGCCTGGGGGTGTGAAATGCATTGCTTTTGCAATGCACAGGACACCCCTCTGGCACTCAAAGCATTAACCCTTTGAGTGGCACGCAACACATTTGCTCTGCAATGCATTGTGTCCCCCTCTGGTACACAAAGGGTTAAATAAAAACGCCTCATTTTTATGATTTTTTTTTTTGAGGGGACAGTTAACATCACAAAATAGCATGTTTTCTACAGATATCTGTGTCAAGCTTTTGGTCACAGACAGAAGTGCTCCATGGAGAGAAATAGCAACAGCATCACACGGTGACAAGACCACAAACTGCAGTTTGATTTAAAAAAAAAAAGTCTGAGTTGTGATCATAATTTAAATAATGAAGCATCTCCCAGGGGTGGGAGTAACCTTGTTTGATATATATTAACCCCTTGGATGCTAGAGATGTTTCACAATGAGTTAGAGATGACCCTAGAATCCAAGGCATTAAAGTGTATTCAGACTTTAACACCAGCAATAGGTGGATAAGTGAGTTTACTACAGCTATCAATGACATTTTATTAACCCTTTGAGTGCCAGAGGGGTATGCAATGCATTGCAAAGCACTCAGAAGATTAAAGGGAAACTATCACCTCCTTATACTAGCACAGAATATATGCTTGTCCTGCGCCATTCGTGTTTGTTAGAACTTATGATTCTGTCATTAGCACAGGGGGATCTATAAGAATAACTGAGTCATTGATTGACCCAACTGTTCCCATTAGAGAAGATCCTGAAAACCTGCACCGCTAGGGAGGCTTGAGGACAAGTTTGGGACCTACTCTATTAGACGGAGTTACTATGCAAATAAATACTCTTTGATAAATAGTCCTATAGCACAAAAATCATTGACACTGATGTACCAAGAGAAACTAGATTCTAGAGCAAACCAACTGCAAATATAACAATTCCCCAAATGTCCTTTTATTTAAAATGAGCACTTCTACCCCTTGAATGCTACAGGAAGTCTTTATCAATCAAAGGCTTGAAAGTCCCGTTAACCCTATGAGTGCCAGAGGGCTGCATACCCTTCTGGCACTCAAAGGGTTGAATTAATGGGAATGTCTGTCTGTCTTTTACCAGTGGCGTAACAATAGGGGTTGTAGGGGTCGCACCTGCGACCGGGCCCGTCACTCCAGGGGCCTGGCCGCCATTTGCGACCCCCCCCCCCGCCCAGCTCCCGCAACATGCTGAGGTGTGTGTGTTTCTTCTGCAGAGCGCAGGGACATGACATCATCACTCAGCGCTCTGCATTACTGAGGAGAGGACTGCGCGGGAGCTCCAGCAGTATAGAGGGCTGTGCAGAAGGAGGCACAGACTTCTCCTGCCATGTGGCTGGACCACCAGGGAGGTAGGAATCGGACACTGGGGGGACAATGTGAGGGCAATGCGGATGGAATGTGGAGATGGGGGGCAATGTGGATGGAATGTGGAAATGGGGGGGCAATGCGAGGGCAATGTGGATGGAATGGAATGTGGAGATGGGAGGAAATGTGAAGGCAATGTGGATGGAGTGTGGAGATGGGGGCAATGTGAGGGCAATGTGGATGGATTGTGGAGATGGGGGGCAATGTGGATGGAATGTGGAGATGGGGGGCAATGTGGATGGAATGTGGAGATGGGGGGCAATGTGAAGGCAATGTGGATGGAATGTGGAGATGGGGGCAATGTGGATGGAATGTGGAGATGGGAGGCAATGTGAGGGCAATGTGGATGGAATGTGGAGATGGGGGCAATGTGGATGGAATGTGGAGATGGGAGGCAATGTGAGGGCAATGTGGATGGAATGTGGAGATGGGAGGCAATGTGAGGGCAATGTGGATGGAATGTGGAGATGGGGGACAATGTGAGGGCAATGTGGATGGAATGTGGAGATGGGGGACAATGTGGATGGAATGTGGAGATGGGGGGCAATGTGGATGGAATGTGGAGATGGGGGGCAATGTGGAGATTGGGAGCATTGTGGAGGTGTCCAGTAGAGATGGCCAATGGGGGGCCAATATGGTCGGGGGGGCCAATGGCAACTTTTGCACCAGGACCCAGTGGCATCTAGTTACTCCTCAGTCTGTTACAGTTGGATTGCCCTGGTTCTTAGTACATGAGCCTCAGCGACCCACATAATGGAGACCTGCAGATGTAGCAAGCGGATCAGAGAGCCAACACACAGCACTCCAGTGGCCATATGCACAAAACAAAGTGGAATTATTCTTGGGCAATACAACTACACCACAAAACAAATCACCAAAATTCCCATTAATGTAAACCTTTGGGTGCCAGAGGGGTGCCCAACACATTGCAAAGCAATGCATTAGATACCCCTCTGGCACCAAAGGGTTAAAACAAACCAATGTGTTGGAGACCTCTCAATGGGTTAAAAACACTCACCAATGGGAGTTTTTACTTTCCCCCTATCAGGCAGATGGTTTGATCCACAACTGCCTATCTCATGACCTTATGCAGGACACTGATACAGTTCTGGCGTAAACCAAGTGCACTCTGTGTGTGGGGGGTATACGTATTTCCTCTTAAATTGGCCTTTTAACCAACATACTGCATTCAGGGGCATAAAAGCCCCCCCCCCCCATAGATCAATGGGAATCTGAGGAATTGTTGTTGGTCCCCTGTGGTGCACTTGGTATGCTCCACAGGGTCATATTCAATGAGGTAAAAAAAAGTGTAATTCTGGAGCAAACAAATGCGCAGTATGGGAATAGATATTCCCCAAATTCCTATGGATTTATAGAAGGCTTTAACCCTTTGAGTGCCAGAGAGGGTATCCAACGCATTGTACTGCAATTAGTTAGATAACCTCTCTGGCACTCAAGGGTTAAACCCCTGAAGGCTAAAGAGGTATCCAACGCATTGCTTTGCAATGCATTGGAGGCCCCTCCAGCATTCAAGGGGGTTAAAAGACCCATTTAACCCTTTCGGTGTCAGAGGAGTACGCAATGCATTGCTTCGCACTGAAAGGGTTAAATCATTGAGAATTGTATTTGTCCCTCGATGGCGCTAGTATTTATTGAATGTGACCCTTAGTGTACCAAAAAATTAGCGCCAATAAAATGATCTTTTTTTGTTAAAGCGCCCCACACCGCACAATTCACCGCCCCACGTTACACTTACTGCTTGTCCTGGCTGGAAGACGTTTGTCATTGTCACCGGGGTGCCTTTCCCCTCTTCGGGGAGAAACTTCTTCCTCTGCAGACAGGTGCAAACAGCGATGAAGACGCAAAGCGCTATGAAACCAGTGGCTGCGCCAAGGGTAGCGCCCATAACTATGGCAGGAGCTGGAAACATTGTGCCACCCGCAGATTACCCACAAGGGATCGGAAACTTGCTATCAGCGCTTCAATCCCTGATCCGTCCTTGGGAATGTTACTGGCATGTCCTCAGTCCATCGCTGACCGGTCTGGTGTCCTATCGCTTCCAGCGGAGACCGGCGGCTCACACCAAGTTCCTGGAGTGCTCAGCGCGCTGCTCATTGACAAGTGATCGTGTCTGCTCTCAGCCACAAGAGCTTTCAATGAATTGGCAATGTGGGCTCTCCAGGGAGAGGGAGGGCGTCCTCATACAGACGTCAAGATAAGCAGGATGGGTTTCATCTGGAGGCAGACTGAAATGTTATTCCCAGACCCCCCTCCCTCAGGGCTCTGAACTGTAACATATTCCAGCCAGACCTGAAATGCAGCTCGACTGTGGGTAATGACAGCAATTAGCGCTGTGGTTCTGTATTCAGAGGGCAGGTTCTGGCTCTCTAGGGCTGGACTCAATCATGATCCCCTGGCTGCTCATTACAGTTCAGCTTCTTGTACACTGGGCACACATCTGGCAGAGATGGTCTTATATCCAGGGCTACTCAAGGTCAATCAGTACCAGGACTTTTTCTCATAAAAATAAAATACTTGATCATATACAGACTTTTATCCAAAAATAAAAATAGAGTCCTGACCCATGTTTTCCCATGAAAAGAGCCTTAATTAGATCCGATTCCATTTGATTTTTTTCAAGCATTTTAAATTCTTGGATGCCAGGGACATGCCCAGAGACGGATTAAGGCTCCATAGGCAGGGGAGGGCTGGCAACATACGGCCCAGGGGGCAAATACAATTAAGTGGCCCATTTCTACTGTCGTCCAAGCCCATTGTCCCAGCCCACCCCTGTTTACTTAATTTTAAAATTGTCCTTAATGCTGTGAATTAAAGCAAGTGATACCACAGAGCTTACTGTTGTAATGGGGCTACATTAGCAGTGGCGTAACAATAGGGGTCGCAGAGGTCGCACCTGCGACTGGGCCCGTCACTCAAGGGGCCCGGCCACCGCCTGCAACCCCCTCGCCCGCAGCAGTCACTTATCTGATCTCCCACTCGGCGCGCCCCTGTAGTAATACAGAGCGCTGGGAGATGACATCATCTCCCAGCCTCTGCATTACTAGAGTGGCGCGCGGGAGCTCCAGTTACAGAGATCTGTGCCGAAGGAGGCACAGATCTGTAAAGACTCTCCGCTAGACCACCAGGGACTGGAGGTAGGGGAAATGTGCAGATAAAGGGGAAATGTGCAGATGAAAGAGAAATGTGAAGATGGGGGTATTGTGGAGATGAAGGGGGCATTGTGGAGATGAAGGGGGCATTGTGGAAGGGGCAATGTGGAGATGAAGGGGGCATTGTGGAAGGGGCATTGTGGAGATGGAGGGGGCATTGTGGAAGGGGCATTGTGGAGATGAAGGGGGCATTGTGGAAGGGGCATTGTGGAGATGAAGGGGACATTGTGGAAGGGGCATTGTGGAGATGAAGGGGACATTGTGGAAGGGGCAATGTGGAGATGAAGGGGGCATTGTGGAAGGGGCATTGTGGAGATGAAGGGTACATTGTGGAAGGGGCAATGTGGAGATGAAGGGGGCATTGTGGAAGGGGCATTGTGGATATGAAGGAGGCATTGTGGAGATGAAGGGGACATTGTGGAAGGGGCATTGTGGAGATGAAGGGGACATTGTGGAAGGGGCAATGTGGAGATGAAGGGGGCATTGTGGAAGGGGCATTGTGGAGATGAAGGGTACATTGTGGAAGGGGCAATGTGGAGATGAAGGGGGCATTGTGGAAGGGGCATTGTGGATATGAAGGAGGCATTGTGGAGATGGAGGGGGCATTGTGGAAGGGGCAATGTGGAGATGAAGGGGGGCATTGTGGAAGGGGCATTGTGGAAGGGGGCATTGTGGAAGGGGCAATGTGGATATGAAGGAGGCATTGTGGAAGGGGCAATGTGGATATGAAGGAGGCATTGTGGAGATGGAGGGGGCATTGTGGAAGGGGCATTGTGGAAGGGGGCATTGTGGAAGGGGCATTGTGGATATGAAGGAGGCATTGTGGAAGGGGCAATGTGGAGATGAAGGGGGCATTGTGGAGATGAAGGGGGGCATTGTGGAAGGGGCAATGTGGAGATGAAGGGGGCATTGTGGAAGGGGCAATGTGCAGATGAAGGGGGCATTGTGGAAGGGGCAATGTGCAGATGAAGGGGGCATTGTGGAAGGGGCATTGTGGATATGAAGGAGGCATTGTGGAAGGGGCAATGTGCATATGAAGGGGGCATTGTGGAAGGGGCAATGTGCAGATGAAGGGGGCATTGTGGAAGGGGCATTGTGGATATGAAGGAAGCATTGTGGAAGGGGCAATGTGGATGAGGGGGCCAATGTGGTTGGGGGGGGCCCATGGCAATTCTTGCACCAGGGCCCGGTGGCTTCTAGTTACGCCTCTGTACATTAGTGATACTACAGTGCTTACAATTTAACCCTGTGAGTGCCAGAGGGGGTACACAACACATTGCTTTTTCAATGTGTTGTGTACCCCTCTGGCACTCAAAGGGTTAACTAAAGATAGAATAGTGATGCCATAGAGCTCGCAAGGGAAATGGATTACGCTACTAGTGCAGCTCTGTTTGGGTTGTAGCTCTGCGGTATCACTTGCATATAGATTCATTTCATAAGTTCTGTGGTATCACTAGTGTAGCTTCATTTACAGCAGCAAGTGGGAGATTGAGTGAGGCACTGGCCCACCAGCCCAGGCACATGGCCAGCCCAAGGGGGCAATTGCCCCCCTGCCCCCCAGGCCAGCCCTCCCCTGTCCATAGGGCCCTAGGCAAGGTAGCATTTTGGGGCCCCACATCTTTTGATCTGGTGATTCTAACACAGAGTTCTGTTAGCAGGTACTGTTTTTTTTTTGGCTATAAAGGGTTTGGGAGCAACTGGATGATCCTGGTGTCTTTCAACTAAAAGGGCATCTGACACAAGATGTTTGTGGCAGCAACAGCAGGGTCTTTGTCTGTGATTCATCTTTTGCAAACAGGGCCCCTCATATTGCCCTGGGCCCTAGACAGTAGCCTAGGTTGCCCTAATGGATGATCCGGCTCTGGACATGCCTAATGCCTTGCTAAGCAACACATTGGTAGCTAAACAGTTAAAGAGATAGTAATACTTCATTTTATTTTTATTTTATTTTGTATGCATTGAAAAAACATGAAGAACGATGTAAGTCTTATCTCTCAAACCTTTATGGTGTGAGAGATATTCACAAGCAAAGTTTCCCCTCCCGCCCCTTTTTCCTAGTGTAAGCCATCTCTTCTCAGATGTGGAATCCAGTCCATAGACCAGACAGATAACAGAAGGGGACAATCTTCTTCCTATGAGAACAATGAAAGCCCTGCCCCCCTTGACAAGTTTTTCAGGTTTTTCCCTTATCTTAATTGAAGATTGTCCCTCTCTGCAATCTACCTGGGCACCTCCCTTCTGCTCTGGCTGAGCAGTGTTACATCAGTAAAAGGGGCGGGAGGGGGATACTTTATCATTCAATTACTCTTGAACTACAACTCTGACAGAATTGAAATAACACTCTCCAAAGTCCAAATACTATGAGTAATTAGAGCTGCTTTTATTATGAAACATTGCTATCCCTTTAAGTGAATTATAAGCACATTAAAATGCATATTGCTATCGCATTTAAAACAAATGCATTATCATCTATGGTATGCTTCTGCAGAAATTAAAGAGATAGTAACGCCACATCTTGTCTAGCGTACTCCCATTACTGAGAGGTGTTTTATTCAAAAGGTATTGAAGTTCAAGCTTGAAGTGTCTAGGTGCAGTAGCTCAGTGTTGCTATACCATCCTATGGACAGCTCTGGTCAGTTGACCTTAAATCTCCATAGGATGGCGTAGCAACAGCGCCACTTTACAATTTCAGGCCATTGAAATACTGCACCGTCAAAATTCAAGTCTGAACTTCAATAAATTTTTTAACCCTTTGAGTGCCAGAGAGGTACACAATGCATTGCTTTGCAAGGCGTTGTGTACCTCTCTGGCACTCAAAGGGTTAATAAAACACTTCTCAGCAGAGAGAGGACCCTTGTTAGCTCAGTGGGATAAACCCTACATTATATATTTTACTATAAATGAAGCGTTACTATCCCTTTAAAGAAAATGTGACATGCAGCAGCAGCAGCATCTTCTGTCCTGAAAAATAATATTTTATAATATATATAATTAACCCCTGGATACTATAGTGATCTCCAGGGCATTGCAAAGCATCTAAGGGGGATAATCCGTTGAGTTCCAGAGACATGTGAGATGCATTGCTACGCAATGCATTGCACATACCTCTGGCACTCTAAGGGTTAAAGGTACATTGCAATTAAAAAAAGATATTTCCTTTTAATAAGTGTTGTAAGGTATCACTCTTGATGTCCTGATGTAATAGATAGAAATGGAGATATTCTGGGCCAAACCAACTACACTATGGGGGACAAATATATATTCCCCCCAAAAGTTCATTTTAAAAAAATGGTCCTTTTAACCCTTTTAATACAAGAACACTTGGCAACACACTGGAAAGTGATTCATGGAGTCCTTCCTAACATTCAAGGGGTTAAAAGCTCCATTCAAGGGCTAGTATGTCATAATATGGAAATAATATATATTGCAGGGATTATCCTAGTGAGTAAAACAAGGGAACCCCCACTGCTGAGACATGTTTTATTCAGATGTTATTGCATTTTTTTGAGTGCAGTACCCCCAAAATGTGATGGTGGCGCTGTTGCTACAGAAGTCTATGGACAGCTATTTTCAGTGACAATGATCTTTCATGGACTAATGTAGCAACAGCACCACAATAAAATGTCAGGCCATAGAGGCACCCAAAAAATGCAAGTTTGTGCTGCAATAACATTTAAATAAAACATCTCTCAGCAGTGTCAGTACCACTGTTTGACTCAGCAAAATGAACCCTATAATATTTATTTTTTTTTTGTATTACATGATTCTATCTCTTTAAATCAATGGGCGTTGTCCAGGACCAGATTTCCCAATAGACAGAGTAGGCAACCTCCTAGAACTCCAAATGTTAAGAGGCGGTGATTCAGCTGTGCTGGTCACACCCACATTCTGAATTGAGGGTGTGGCCAGAGCAATCTCAGTGTCCCTGCACTAGTTGTATACTCCTTTACAAGATATTATTTAACCCTTTGGTTGTTAGGGAGATCTCTATAGCAACCAAGGGGTTGAAAGCCTTTTATTTTGGCTTTGCTTGTTATAGGCAGGGTATTTTCTGTGCCAGCAAACAGTGGATGGGTCTGAAGGTGGGGCTATCTGAGGAATGGGGGTGTGGTCATTGGTGGTGCTAAGGACATCTAGAATGCTTTGCCTAGGGATGCTTCGGATGTAAATCCACTGGAGTTGTCATCTGTGCCCAATGGTGCAGTTGGTTTGGCCCAGAATTGCTCCAGTTCTTAGTACTTCTGCCTCCGTTATTGATGTGTATATATAATCTGTGCATTTAATAGTTATAGGCTATATAGTGGGTGGTGTCCTTATGCAATATTCTCCATTAATGGTACATACCTGAAATTTCTCACAGCAGTAACAGGATTTATCTTAGGGAATATTTTCCTAATCATAAGTGTCATGTGAGGACACAGCCACCTAGTGGAGAGTCTTAGTCACTGCATACTAGAGTAAAGCACATGGCTTTACATATTAGGACAGATAAGGGGTTTTCAGTTACAGATAAGAGGACTTTAAACGGTTAGTAATGTCCAAAAAAAAAATTTTTTTGTATTTAGAAGAGCTTAAAAAGCTGAGCTAAATGCAAAAAACTGTATCTCTCAAACCGCTATGGTCTGAGAGATACAGGCATTTAAAGTTTGATGTCTCCTACTGCCAGCTGTAAAGCTGTCAGCAAGAGATCCGTGTAACAAGCCTAGGATCATACAAAACGTGCAAGGACAAGATCAGGATCCTAGAACTGTGTGCATCCTGACTATATTTTTACGAAGACAATTCAATGGATGTTTTAACCATTATCTTATGTCCTGGCAATAACAGTGCTGCAGAGTTTCTTCATTTTCCACAAAGTTTCCTAGATTACCTCCTAATTGTTGTGATTAGACACAGTGTCCTGGGATTTGTGTTTGGGCTCTTTCAGACGAGTGACAGTTCTGTGTCCTGAGTAGTCCACTCACCTCTCTCCTGTGTTCCACTGCAATCTGGAACACAGGAGGAACACGTCTTCCAGCCAGCCCATGTGAGAGCCAGGCAGGCACGTGCACACATAGACACTAAAGAGGACTTGAGCACCTTCCCTTTTTGTCCAAAGTGCCTTCATGCCCTTTTAACACAAAAAAAAGTTGCCTCGCCGCCCACACTAACCCCCCCACCGACCAGTCAGGTCTGTGCCTCCTTCAGGACAGACCTGTAGATGCTGCGCTCCCTCATCGGCTCCTTAGTATTATAGAGCGCTGGGAGATGACATCATCTCCCAGCGCTCTGCATGAAGAGAAGAAAGCGAGGGAGCTCCAGCAGCTACAGGTCTGTGCCAAAGGAGGCACATACAGACCTCTCCTGCCGCTGGACCACCAGGGAAGAGGTAGGAAACGGACACTGGGGGGCACTATGGATCTGATGGGGGGCAAGATGGAGATGATGGCAATGTAGAGATGATGGGGCAATGTATGTGAGGGTAAGCTGGAGCTGATGGGGCAATATGGAGCTGATGGGAGCAATATGGAGATGATGGGGGCAAAGTGAGGGTAAGTTGGAGCTGATGGAGGTAATATGGAGATTATGGGGGCAATATGGAGATGATGGGGGCAATGTGGAGCTGATGGGGGCAATATGGAGCTGACAGGGGACAATGTAAGGGCAATATGGAGATGATGGGGGCAATGTGGAGCTGATGGGGGCAATATGGAGTTGACAGGGGACAATGTAAGGGCAATATGGAGATGATGGGGGGCAATGTGGAGCTGATGGGGGCAATGTGGAGCTGACAGGGGACAATGTAAGGGCAATATGGAGATGATGGGGGCAATGTGGAGCTGATGGGGGCAATGTGGAGCTGACAGGGGACAATGTAAGGGCAATATGGAGATGATGGGGGGCAATGTGGAGATTAGGAGCATTGTGGAGGTGTCCAATGGAGATGGCCAATGGGGGGGGGGGCGCTTCAGATTTCTGTGCCTACAGGCTCCTGAGATATAAATTCTTTTCTTTTTTTTTAAATATATATTTTGAATAATTATGAGAAGTGCCTTTTTTTTCATTTGAGCCCCTGCCCTGTGCATGTCCATGGAGCCAGACAATATTACTAGACGATGCCCACATGGGTCAACCATTCCTTGCAATGAGGATCACAACCTCCGATGTGCGGAAGGTCTGCCTGCTGCCCCACCAGGTAGGCTTTGCTTATTGCAACTTTTTTGTGTTCTTGAGGGAATGCAGGAAAACTACAGCATGCTGGACTTTGCTACGTTCATGCCAGTGACAATCACCTGTGTAAAAGGCTCCATGGTCCGGCATGTAACCTTTCACCAAGGGCGACAGATCACAGCATCGCTGCATTAGTCAACAGTGTAAATGGGGCCTTTGACGTTCCTGCTTCCCTGCCCTAGTATTCCTTTGTAACAGAAGAAGGGGGGACCGCTCAACAGTACTGGTTATGCACACAAATAATTTTATTTTGTTATTATTATAATTCAGAATATTGGAAGAATAAAATGAAAATTAAAATGGTAGTAACAAAAACACAAAATTATAAAAGATGAGGATGAGTTCTATGAAATTATGGTTAGTTCATTCATTTGGAGAAATGCCATAGTTCAAGGGATAGTAATGTCAGAAAAAAAGTATTAACTATATGGTAGATACAAATAAAAGAGAGTACTTGCACTTATTCGTATCTCTCAAACCGTTATGGTTGGAGAGATATAGGAAAATAAAGTTCTCCGGTCCCTCCCCTTTCTGCTTGACGAGCTGTAAAGCAGTCAGAAGCAGATTCATGTGGCTCTTCAGCATTGCCGATATAACGATATCTAAAGATAAATACTTAATTTGGAACGGTCTACAAAGTGTGCCTGGTTTGCAAGTACACTTTGTAGACCGTTCCAATGAAGTATTTATTTCTAAATAGCGTGATTTCAGCTCTGCTGAAGAGCCTCTGTCTGGTCAAATGACTGGAATCTGCAGCTGTCAGCTAGATGGCAGACTTGAGTGAAACAGCCAGGAAAAGGTAACTTTAGCAAGTTCTATCTCTCAAGCCATAAAGATTTGAGAGATAAGACTTACATAGATGTTAATCTTTTTTTAATGTCTACAATAGTAATTCAGATTAAAATTAACCATTACTATCCCTTTCCTCCAAAATATAAGCATAGTGAAAATGCATTGGTAGGAGATGTGTGTTCATATGTGTCGACCGTATGACAGATCCTCCAATAGAATGGCTAGTACAGTACCCTGATTGTGAAAAAAGGAGTAAGTAGGCTCAAATTAAATCTATATGCATAAAATTCTAAATGTTTCTGGTTTGTTCTCCGCTCCACCCCCAGAGCAGCAGGGGGCGGAGACTGGTGGCAGGCGAAGAATGAGGGGCAGCTATTTTCACAGGAGTGGGCAGGTTGGAGGTGCCCGTGAACATCTCTGCAGTGAGACTTACAGCTGGAATTTTCCAGCATGTCCCAGAACTGCACCGTGTGCCCAATCGTACAGACACTGTCGTGCACCATTCGCTAGTCTAATATATAGCATTTTTATTATCTTAAAATCAAATGACTATTTATAATGGTCAGTACAAGGACTCATTAAAAACAGCGCCCCAAGAGCCGGTCACTGCCTCTTTGCACTCTTTAATACTTTGAATGCCAGAGGGGATACACAATGCATTGAGAAGTAAACAAAGAGTTCTGCACCCCTTTGGCACTCAAAGTGTTAAAAACATACAACTGAAAATTGGCTGCTTTGAGAAAAACTGTGAACTATGTTATTTCCACTGAGTCAATGACAGTGATTTTTATTCTCATGTGATGGTGAGATTGGCTTCTCACAATTTTTCCTTTATTATTTCTGTGCCCTTTAATCAATTCCCCATGTTTTACCCACAGGTTTATTCCCCAATATACAAATCAACATGGCTCCAAGTAATTACAGATCTGAAAGAACGAAGCCAGAAGGAGCGCAAAGCACCAATAAATGTATCAGCTGTAGATGTAGAAAATCAACCAGGTATTCACAAACTGCCTTGTTGGTGGCCCGTTGTGAGAAGAACCGGAAAATTCAGGCAGTGTATCGGAGCCACCCCACTATGGCTATCATCTCCCACAAGAAATAAAAATCCGGATCCTCTTGTAATTCTAAGCTTTAATATGTAAAATATATATATATATATATATATATATATATATATGCCAATAATATAAAATGCCAATAGTGTGCCTATAGTGACACATTTCAAAGCTACAGCTTCTTCCTCAAAAGACTATGTAGGCACTGGAAACATTATGCAAATATTTAAAAGTGGAAAAAATCATCATTGGTTCATGATTGTTTCGCTTTAAAATTTGTGAGTACCTGGTTGATTTTCTACATCTACAGCTGATAAATTTATTGGTGGTTTGCGCTCCTTCTGGCTTTGTTCTTCTATGTTTTATCAAGGGTCCTCCTTGTATGTTGGTAAGTGGCATCTACCATCTATTGAGCTGTGGAGTCCCTCATCCGTTTTACTGGCCACTCGTAGTGGTTATATATTGTGAGTACAGTGGTGTACTGGTGAAGTTCTATATATAAGAGATTATTGCACTATGAAGCGCCCCTTTTCTTTGTCAAATTACAGATCTGGGTACTTTTAGAGAAACCTTTGTGAAACATTCTTTATAAGTATGTTAGCGCAAAAACTACACATGCCCTTATAATTAGGGCATAGGTTCTTTTTGCAGAAGGTAGTTACTATCTCAAGTGATTATTATTTTAAAGCAGCAGTAAACTTTTTTTTATGAAAATACATATTTTACAGAGCTTTTCCTGCTGAATAAAACAATGTCACTCCCATTTCTGTCAGATGTTTTATTCAAAATTTATAGCAGTTTAAATAATCAGGAAGTGAATTTACTTTGTTTACTTCCTGATAGTTCTAACTGACAGGAAGTGAATTTACTGTGTTTACTTCCTGATAGATCTAACTGACAGGAAGTGACAGGCAGTTTCTATCACATTCTATGGAGAACTGTTATGTCTCTGACTTTTCTGACTTTCCTCTCCATTAGAATCTGACAGGAAATCTAATTAGATTTTGACCACTAGAGGGCCCTGCTAATGTAAAAAAACATGGGTTTAAACTGTAATAACTCTGGAAATATAAATCTCTCGGCAGTGGGAGTACCCTTATTTTACTCAGTAGGAAAATCCCTACAATTTATATTTTTTCATAAAAAAAGTTTACTGCTCCTTTAAGTGGTATACCCACAACAAGTGATTTTTCCTGGGGTGGTATAAACAATTTTTCTGCCTTACTGAAAAGTGTATGTTATTTTTTAATATCTATCTCACACGCAGTGTGGATACTCCTTAGAGATAAACGGTGTAGGTATGTATCACTTACCAATCCATATAGTGGTAGGAAGATTTGCCACTGCCACCACCACCACAAATGTTAGACTGCTGCCAAGAGTTCTGCAAATTGTTGTGATGTTGTTGTTGCTGATGATGAGGATATAATCATTAAGCTTATTTTTTCTCACTATGATTTGTAGTACCTTTTTTCCCTCACTCATGCTCCACAGTGTAATCTTCCACTCTATGTATAAAAATTTCTGGATATGACAAGAGCTTAACCCTAAGAGTTTTGCTTCTGCTCATGCTTTGGTATACATTCAGAAATGTTATGTTTGTCTGTGTTGTTTTTGTAATAATCATCCGCCTCGCCCTTAATTTTTTCCCTAAGCTACAGTGTGGAATTCCACCTCTAAGGACCTCCATTTTAAGCTGGTGATGGGGCAGGTGATTATGATCTATGAAATATAAAGCATTGTAAGCACAGTAGGGCAGGGCCGGATTTATAATAAGGCAGAGTAGGCATCTGCCTACAGGCGCACCCCACAGAGGTGCTGTGGGCGGATGCATGGTGCACCAAGCTACTGCATGGGGGGGGGGGGTAATTAACTCTTTGTTCTCTTCTACCTCTCTCCGTTCTCCTGTAGAAGAAGTGGGAGAGTGGAGAGTGCTGTAATTCATCATTCTGATGCTACTGGCTGTGCGCCGCAGCCGGATGTGATCCAGATCATCCAGTGGCGCTGGCGCATTACTCCCACCCAACCAACCTCCTCACTTGTCGGAACGGCCTCTCCCAGACCCTGCAGGGAGCCTGAAGCCCACGAACAGCACAGCCACGCAGAGGAGCAGGAGCTGTGCCTGCCTGTAGTCGCATGGTCGGTCACAGAGAGAAGCTGCTGCCAGTAACACATCACTCAAGCCTCTCCAGGTAGAGGTATGTGAGGTCAGGTGCACATGATCATCTGTGCTTTCTTCTGGAGCTCTGCTGCTGTGTGTTGTTGTTGTACTACGTTGTACCCCAGCCATACCCCCTAACCCCATGATATATATATATATATATATATATATATATATATATATATATATATATATATATATATATACGTGCAGAGATGGGCAGGATTAGTGGGGGAGCACAGAGAGGGGCAGGATCAGTGGAGGAGCACGGAGAAGGGAACTTTTTTTTTTTGGGGGGGGGGTGCTTCAGATTTCTATGCCTACAGGCTCCTGAGATGTAAATCCAGCCCTGCAGTAGGACAGGATAAAATCTGCACACATTTTGTGGGCAATATTTAACAATTCTTATTGAATTCCGAGAGAAATCAAGTAACAATTAGATTGAAAGGAAACAAAAAGAGAAAAAGCAGGAGGTGCTCCTAGTGTAGTATCTTTTTAGTAAGTTGAAAACCCACCACCTGTTGAATGCTACTCACATAGTATGGTGCTGGGACTACACATATGTGTGGACCAGCCCAAAAATAATATGGAGATAGATAAATACTCCCTTAGACACTGTGGACAGATCTTCTCCTGCACCACTATTCACGGCTGCTCACCTGCAACCTCTCCACCCACAGAGCAAGATATATGGAACAAAAGCAAACAAGACAAAAGGGGGCACCGATAGTACCTTATCAAACAATGTAATACATGTATATAAAATATATATCACACTCATATTTAGTAGTGTCTGTAATAAAGATATATGTCTATATACAGCTATTAGGCATGCAGGGAATATGAACCCGTCACTGCTCAGTTTCTCTGTGTTAACATTTCAGAAGATGTATATGAATCAAGATAAAGCTGCTTTTCTGATGTAAAAAATCCAATCTTTTTTAAAACCAATTAAAAACACATTGGTGTAACTACTTCCACACTACATGCTGTGTTTATAAAGCAGTGCCGTTTTGGGCACCAGTTCTGAAAAAGGATGTTCTAGAACTAGAGAGAATACAGCAAAGAGCGACAAAATTAATTAGGGGAATGGAGGACTTGACGTATGAGGAACGACTAGACAAACTTGGTTTATTTACTGTAGAGAAAAGATGAGTAAAAGGAGACTTATCACATTGTACAAGTATATGAGAGGTCATTACAAGGATCTCTCTGATGAGATCTTCATTCCAAGGCCTGATCAGGTGACCAGGGGACATCCCTTGAGATTAGAGGAAAGGAGGATTCGACTTCAGCAGAGGAAGGGTTTTGTTGTTTTTTTTTACAGTAAGGTCTGTTAAGTTGTAGAATTCCTTGCACAAGGATGTTGTTATGGCAGATACAATGGGTAAATTTAAGAGAAGATTACCGTAAAATCTCAGGTATAATACGCACAATTTTACCCCACTTCACCTTATGTGAAGTGGGGGGTGCATAATATACTCAAGAGTTTTTTATTTAAAAAAAAATTAAGCCAGCCAGAACCCTTCCCTCCCTCCCCTGGCGCTATCCGATTCTAAAATGCCACTTACTTTCTTAAAAAGACAAGTCCCCGCATTTTCAACATTATCAGGAAACATGTAAACGATGTGAATCTTCCCCTGCAGGCGGCACGCTTCCATTCGCCGCCCGATTCCTTCAATTGGCTTTCAGGACCTACCGGCTCCAGCCAATGGTAATGTCCTGTGAGAATCTGAAGGTCCTCACAGGGCAGTACCACAGCCGGAAGGAAGTGGGCGGTGAATAGAAGCGTGCCGCCGATAGGGGATGATTCACATTGTTTACATGTTTCCTGATAATGTTGAAAATGCGGGGACTTGTCTTTTTAATTTTTTTTTCATAAGAGGGGAAAACAAGGGTGCGTATTATACATAGACACTCTTGTTTTCCCCTAAAATCATGGGTATAATATACACCTGTGTATTATACACAGGTGTGTATTATACCTGAGATTTTACGGTAGATACATTTCTTTCAAAAAGGGAACACACAGGGTTATACTGTGTATTAGTAGGCAAAACAGGAAGATCTGATAAAGACTAACTTGTTTGACAGCAGGAGAGCCATATAATTGTCATTTCTCTGGGTCTCATCAGGATGCAAAATATGACTCTCCTCTCTTTTGCCCTTAAAGGCACATCCATCTCATTCCTCTCAAATACTCACTCACAAACTCTTGTTCGATTCACCTCAGGATCATCTGTAGAATTAGACCTTTTCTTATACAAAATGAAGATGAAAGAGCCGTCACTCGCCGGATTAAAATTACTTTAATGTACAAACTGTGTTAAAGAGATAGTAATACTTCGTTTTATCTTTATTTTATTTTGTAGGCATTAAAAAAACATGAAGAACTATATAAGTCTTATCTCTCAAACCTTTATGAGATATTCACAAGCAAAGTTCCCCTCCCCGCCCCTTTTACCTAGTGTAAGCCATCTCTTCTCAAATGTGAGTCTGGTTGTATGACAGGACAGATAACAGAAGGGGACAATTTTCTTTGTATGAAAACAATGAAAGCCCTTCCCCCCTTGACAAGTTTTTCAGCTTTTTCTCTTATCTTAATAGAAGATTGTCCCTCTCTGCAGTCTACCTGGGCATCTCCCTTCTGATCTGGTTGAACAGGGAAGGGATACTTTGTTTGTGAATATCTCTTAAACCATAAAGGTTTCAGAGATAAGACTTATATCATTCTTCATGTTTTTTTAATGCCTACAAAATAAAATAAAGTTAAAATGAAGTATTACTATCCCTTTAAGTTGTGGAATTCCTTGCACAAGGATGTTGTTATGGCAGATACAATGGGTACATTTAAGAGAAGATTACCGTAAAATCTCAGGTATAATACGCACAATTTTACCCCACTTCACCTTATGTGAAGTGGGGGGTGCTTATTATACTCAAGAGTTTTTTATTTAAAAAAAAAAATTAAGCCAGCCAGAACCCTTCCCACCCTCCCCCGGCGCTATCCGATTCTAAAATGCCACTTACTTTCTTAAAAAGACAAGTCCCCGCATTTTCAACATTATCAGGAAACATGTAAACGATGTGAATCTTCCCCTGCGGGCGGCACGCTTCCATTCGCCGCCCGATTCCTTCAATTGGCTTTCAGGACCTACCGGCTCCAGCCAATGGTAATGTCCTGTGAGAATCTGAAGGTCCTCACAGGGCAGTACCATAGCCGGAAGGAAGTGGGCGGTGAATAGAAACGTGCCGCCCGCAGGGGAAGATTCACATTGTTTACATGTTTCCTGATAATGTTGAAAATGCGGGGACTTGTCTTTTTAATTTTTTTTTCATAAGAGGGGAAAACAAGGGTGCGTATTATACATGGGCACTCTTGTTTTCCCCTAAAATCATGGGTATAATATACACCTGCGTATTATACACAGGTGTGTATTATACCTGAGATTTTACGGTAGATACATTTCTTTCAAAAAGGGAACACACAGGGTTATACTGTGTATTAGTAGGCAAAACAGGAAGATCTGATAAATACTAACTTGTTTGACAGCAGGAGAGCTATATAATTGTCATTTCTCTGGGTCTCATCAGGGTGCAAAATATGACTCTCCTCTCTTTTGCCCTTAAAGGCACAGCCATCTTATGGTTTTCCTCCTGCCTTACTTATCACTCCTTCAGAGTTTCCATTTATTTTTCCTCTCCTGTTCCTCTTTCAGTTGGGATACCCCAAGAATCAGTCCTAGGATCTTTGCAGTTTTCCACATGCACCTCCTGCCTTGGAAAACATATAACCTCCTATGGCCTTCAATATTAACTTTATGCTGATGATACTAAAATATATATGATTTCTACAAACCTTTCATACACCTTATTTATTCATGTCACTAGATAATTATCTGCAGTTACCTCCAGGATGTCCCAGTGTCCTCTAAAACTAAACTTATCAAAAGCAGAGCTTACAATATTTCCCCTCTTGCTAGTGTACCCATATCTGACACCACCATTACTGTGAACAACTCCTGTTGCTTAAGGGTAATTTTTAATTGTGCCCTCTCATTCACTCCTCAAATATTCACTCACAAACTCTTGTTTGATTCCCCTCAGGATCATCAGTAGAATTAGACCTTTTCTTATATAAAATGAAGATGAAAGAGCACTCACCTGATTAAAATTACTTTAATGTACAAACTGTGTTAAATGGATAGTAATACTTTGTTTTATCTTTATTTTATTTTGTAGGCATTAAAAAAAACATGAAGAACGATATAAGTCTTATCTCTCAAACCTTTATGAGATATTCACAAGCAAAGTTTCCCCTCTCGCCCCTTTTACCTAGTGTAAGCCATCTCTTCTCAGATGTGGAATCCAGTCCATAGACCAGACAGATAACAACAGGGGACAATCTTCTTCCTATGAGAACAATGAAAACCCTGCCCCCCTTGACAAGTCTTTCAGGTTTTTCCCTTATCTTAATTGAAGATTGTCCCTCTCTGCAGTCTACCTGGGCACCTCCCTTCTGATCTGACTGAACAGTGTTACATCAGTAAAAGGGGCGGGAGGGGGATACTTTGTCATTGAATTACTCTTGAACTACAACTCTGACAGAATTGAAATAACACTCTCCAAAGTCCAAATACTATGATGATTAATTAGAGCTGCTTTTATTATGAAACATTACTATCCCTTTAACGTTGCAGAACAGCTGTGGGCTGAAGTTGTGGAACACCCTCTACACCCTTGTCTGCCATGTTAACACAATGTGCACATTAAAGTCATTTTAATCGGGTAAATGCTAGCTCGTTCCTCTTCATTCTTTATATTAATGTTTATCACTGACTGTTTCATTGGGCCTGAGCACCGGGAAATGTTTGCTGGGACTGTTTGTTCAATCCTTTTGTTGGGGTAGGGAAAAACTAGGCTATTAATTTGCAATGTGTTCCCAATCACGATACTAAGTAAATCTGCAGATCCTCCCATGATTGAAAGTCCTGTGTGGCCTTGTAGCTGGCTAGTTGTCTTTTGAATATTGCTTTTCTTACACTTGACAGTACCAAAACCCTTGTCCATCCCCTCATAATGTCTCAGCTCAACTACTGCAACACCCTCCTCACTTGCCTTCCAACAGCCACCACTTAAGTCCACCAGGAACACTGCCACTAGGTTAATTCAGCTCAGTGGTGCACTTTCTCTGTAGCTCCAATCTGTCAGGTGCTATACTGGTTCCCTGCATTCACAAGGGTTACATTTAAAATCGTATCACTCACGTACAGAGCCCTCCACAATAGTGCTCCCCCATACATATCTATACTCGCCTCTAAATACACCCCAAACAACCCCTTATGCTCAGCAAACAAACTATAGCATTGTCCACCCTTACCTACACTGCTCATTCTCGACTCCAAGACCACATTAGAGCAGCTCCCTATCTCTGTAACTCACAGGGACGGATTTACATCTCAGGAGCCTGTAGGCACAGAAATATGAAGCGCCCCCTCCCCCTCAAAAAAAAATATATGGTCAATGTTAGACTGGCAAATGAGATGACATTGCCATATAAAATTCCTTTAACAGTGTCCTAATTTTTCTTCACCTTTGAATGCTAGTAAAGTCTCTATCGTAGGAGCTGTCTGTAGCATCCAAGGCCAAAGGATATGACAGCTATATCGTGCGACTGCTTCTGTGCGGTAGCTAAAGCGTTATACTCACATAATTCCGTCTTCCATTTCACTCTCTGCGTACCAGAGAAGTTGTGCACGCACCCGTCATTCACCCTGCTGGCTAATTAAAAAAAATAAATAAAACAATCCCAATGACAGGCACCCCTCTTTGGGGTGCGCCTGTAGGCAGATGCCTACTCTGTCTTATTATAAATCCGGCCTTGGTAACTCACCGACATCCTCCTGACTCTGCTCTAAGTTATACTTACCCAGACTCTCTCTCAAAACCTATTCCTTCAAATAACTTTACACCCGATACCTCTGTAGCAGCTTTACATTGCTGCCATCAAATCTATCGTTCCAACTCTGTAGCTGACCCAAACCTTTCCCTCCTCTCCCATCTGAATGTACCTTGTGTTTCACTTGTCCCACTTCTCCCTCTAGACTGTAAGCTCTTGAGATCAGGATACTTTCCACTATTTGTTACGTGTCATGTGTTAGTAACAATTTCTCTAATTGTACAGCGTTACTGAATATGCTGGTGCTTTATAAATTAATAATGAGAATTTAACCACAGCTGGAGGAGCTCTAGTATGCACATGTCATAGTCAATGCTAGATAGGTGCAATGGCTTTTGGATACATAATTAAACAAAGGAAATTCTAGGTATTGTTACTGAATTTTTATTTTTAAATCCCTCCCTGAGAATGTGGATTTATCCAATTTGCCATGGTAAACACGAGCATACCAAGAGGTTTACCCATGAAGGAGAAAGAACACCTCCGGATCATGAGTTGGTGGTAATAAAAGGACAATATTTTCAGAAGGTAATTTGTCACATTTGAAAACATGTTGTAAAAAATTAGAAATGACGGTAAGAAGATCTTGATGAATGTTGCCCTGATAAATTCTTTTGTTAAAAAAGTTCTTTACTTTTGTCTTTGAAATCAAAGCTTTCAAAGAAACAAATACATTTTTACCAGTTAACGCCATACTACCATTCTAACTCCTGCCAAAAGTCCTTTAATGTCTTCTCCAAATTTTTTATTTTGTCGGGAAAAAAAATCACATTAATCAGACAAAAACTGACTGCTAAAAATATTTTTTTTTCTGAAAAATACACTTCAATATGATGGTAGATTTATCCGTGCCCACTTTTAAGACTGCCTTTTCCCTTTGACATAAATGGTGAAATCAGATGCATAAATGACGGTAATATGTCTGGTGGACCATGGCGTAAGAATGTTTTTTTATTCTGGTTACAGACAACCACAGTTACCACAACTTTTTGAACATCTTGCCCTATATGTTTTCCCTTGTGCGCTTGTCCAAGAGATAACATCGTCATTCAGACCTGGGACTGTCATGTCTATAGATACGGACAACTATTGGCGTTTTTTTTCAGCTGGCAGAAAAGGGAAACTATCACATGTTTAGTGTTGTTATAACTCCCAATGAATAAATTTTTTGGTGTATGAAAAATCAATTCCTGAAGTAACTTTGTTAAAACGTACATTTTTCTGGGTTTTCAACCCTCTATCTCGCAGAAAAACCCATCGTTCAAACTCAAATTTGGGCTTACAAATGTAAACAAACATAATTCTGTTTTCGAAGCAGAAGCAGTGTAACCCCCTCTCACCTGATAGACACGTGTGACACCTGGATACTTGGCTCAATTTGGAGCCAAAAATGGTGGAATTTTACTGAACAGATGTACAAGAAAATAAGGTTTATTTAGGAATGATCAACTGTCGAAACCAGAGACGTAACTAGAAGTCACCGGACCGTGATGCAAAAATTGCCATGGGGCCCCCCTGACCACATTTCCAACATTGGGTAACTCTGTGAAGATCTGGTGCTCCCACGCTGACCTCTCCTCTAATGCAGAGCGCTGGGAGATGATGTCATCTCCCAGCGCTCTGCATTACAAGAACACCAATGAGGGAGAGCGCAGGTAATTGATATCCGTGGTGCCGGGCAGGGGGGTCGCAGGGGGTGGCAGAGCTCTTGGAGTGACTGGCCCTGTCGCCGGTGCAACCCCTATTGTTACGCAACTGTTCAAAACCCATAATTACTTAAAATAATAAGATCATTCAAGCATTGCCAGAATCTAGAATACAAAGTGTACAGCATATGCTTTTCATTTTTACTCATTACTTGCCCTTTTAGACTGCCGTATACTGTGAGCAGACTGTGAGAACTTGTGGCCTGCTAGCAATTATCATGTCCGCCTCCTCGGACATGACTTCCACAACTGATTGAAGATGTTATGTCTTGATCAAAGGCATAAGGGCAAAATTCGCTGGGGCTCGTAAGATCTGGTCATAGTAAAATAAGTGGGTGGTTAATAGTATGTCACTTCTCCTTTAAATATATCAAAGTAATAATTTTGGAATCCACTTTTAAAACACAACAATTATAATGTGTAGAAGCATGGGGAAATACTGGGAGCAGAAGATGTCATCTTGAATTTAATCCAATTATTCCAGCGGTAACGGTTCTTGATCTTCATGTTTATGAAGATTTCACTAGAAGGAAAACAAAGGAAGATTACATATTTGATTACCTAATATATGAAACAAGCACCAAACTTTGGTGTCATTTTTTTCTCAGACACATAGTTACATAGTTATATAGTAATTTAGGTTGAAAAAAGACTTGCGTCCATCCAGTTCAACCCTTTTCCTATTCCTGTTTACCATCGCTGACCCAAAAGAAGGCATCTGACTCCAAATGGCAATCAGATTTCTCCCTGGATCAACAAGCCCTAACTAAATATTAATCCCAATACTAACGTACATAGCCCTCTATGTTATGCTCTTTTAAATAAGTATCCAGGCCCCTTTTAAAGGCATCTAATGTATTTGATAGCACCACCTCCTCAGGCAGTGAATTCCATACCTTTATTGTCCTTACTGTAAAGAAATCCTTCTGCTGTTGTAGACTAAATCTCCTTTCCTCAAGTCTAAGCGGGTGGCCCCTTGTCATATGTACTGTTCTGTTAATGAACAAGTCTTTGGAGAGCCCTTTGTATGGGCCCTGAACATATTTATAAAGTGTTATCATATCCCCTCTAAGACGCCGTTTCTCTAGTGTGTACAAGTTTAATTTTTCTAGCCTTTCCTCATAACTAAAACTTTCCATTCCCCTTACTAGTTTTGTAGCCCTCCTCTGCACTCTCTCTAGTTCCATAATGTCCTTCTTCAGAAAGGGCGCCCAGAATTGAACAGCATATTCTAGGTGGGGTCTTACCATGGACCTGTAAAGAGGCATAATTATATCTTCCTCCCTTGAGTCAATACCCCTTTTAATACATGCCAATATCTTATTGGCCTTTGCAGCTGCCAGCTGGCACTGCATGCTACTGCAAAGTCTATTGTCTACCATTACTCCCAGATCCTTTTCATTAGTAGATTTCCCCAGAGAAACACCATTTAAACTATATGTTGCATTTTTATTATTATACCCAAAATGCATAACTTTACACTTGTCTATATTGAATCTCATTTGCCATTTTATTTATTTACTTATAGCCCACACTTATCTAGTTCACTCAAGGGGTTAACCATGATGCCTAGATTAAGAGATTAGAGTAAGTGAGGGTAAAATATAGATAATGCAAGTTACTGTATTATTCTCCTTTACAGACTCTTTGGGTAAATCTTTTGAAAGAAATTAAGAACAAGTTATTGTTAAAAACATATAGCTTCCCTTTAAAAAGGCGCTAATAATTTGCTATTATAAATGGAGATGAATGCATTTAATAAGTGCTTCCCCAAATAAATGTATTTAAATTTGTTGTTCAACGTTCAAAAGTGTGAACAGGTATATAAAATCCAGGCCTTGTTACTAGCCTCCAGTGCTATTTAATTCCTTGTAGTCCTGAGTACTCCTGGCTTTTTCCCCACTCCCCTCAAGTTTTTTTTAGACCATTTCGCAAAAGATTAAAGCTGGGGATGCACGTTTATTTTCATGTTACAGATGAAATGAGAGATAACGTCTTGTCCTGATATGGTTTTCTTAACCATAGATAGGCAGTCTTTGTTATGTGGTGTTTTCTGGACAAAACATGTACACTCAGAATGAATAAAATTGTATAATTCATGTGTGAGCAAGGGCTTTCAGCATATATACAGCATATATAGCATCACATACACCATTAGTGTACTAAAATACAAAGATGTCTAAAAAAAATACCTTATTCTTGTTAGAATTAGAAGTTTAATGATATAGTTGATGAGGCCAAAAAAAAGAGACATGCATCAATCAAGTCCATCCCATGCCACACAATCCCCACTGATGCAGTGGAAGGCCAAACAACAAAATGGCAGTCACATATTTCTCTGAATCAATATCTGAATCAATATCCTATCGGTTTTAAAATCAACTGTCATCATTTTCAATAGTATCTGCAAGTACAGCATCCCAAGCAAAATGAGTTTTTAGAGAAATATTAAGATTTGTTTAACCTCCTAAAGGACCCACGACATATATATATACGTCATGGAATTAATGGGTTCCCTGATTCCATTTCCAAAAAAAAAAAAAAAAATGCCCAGTGGTCCTTAAGTGCCGGCTGCTTGGCTGGCTCCTAATGGGTTAAGTTCTAACAGCCATTGAGCTGTGTTAAAAACAGCAGATTTAAAGGGACAGTAATACTTAAAATGTAAAAAATATATGTTGTAGGGTTTATCCACCTGAGTAAAACAAGAGTACTCCCACTGCTGAGAGACATTTTATTACAAAATTATAGCAGCTCAAACTTGAATTTTTTAGGTGCAATATCACAGTGCCCTGAAAATTTACAGTGGCGCTGTTGCTACACCATCCTATGGACTGCTCTGGTCTGAAGACCATAAATCTCCATAGGATGGTGTAGTAACAGCGCCACTGTAAATTTTCAGGCTACTGTGATATTGCACCTAAAAAATTCAAGTTTGAATTTTTATAATTTTGTAATAAAATGTCTCTCAGCAGTGGGAGTACCCTTATTTTAATCGGGCACATAAACCCTACAACATATATTTTTTTACATCTTAAGTATTACTATCCCTTTAAACAAAAAGTTACTTAGCCCCTTAAGGACCAGATGACGTACTATGACCGCCACAGTCTTTATACCCTTAAGGACCGGTGACGGTTAAAGCACGTCACGTACTTTTTACTTACAAAGCTCTACTGGGAGCACTGTAAGCAAAAACGGGGCCTAAAATTGACCACTCCAAGACTGGAGAGATCTCTCTTACGCCTGAAAGCAGCTCGCTTGTACGCGTAACAGGTCACGTGTACCTGCGAGGCGGCAAGGATCAAAGGTAACTTCCCTGGACCGCTGGTCCTTAAGGGGTTAGGCACATTTGAGGAAGAGAATGTGCAAGAATAAAAATTAATGAATTAAATATATATCTATATATATATATATATATATATATATATAATAGTAAGTGAGATTTAAATACTCACCAAAATAATAGTTTGCACTGTAGCCCCGCTTGTTGAACCAGTTATCACTTTGGAATCTCAGAAGCATCACATTTCCTGTGGAGATGAGGGTCGGGATGTGCATATTCCAACAATACCTGCCCAATTCTGGGGAGCTTGGCCTGCTCCCATCGTTGATGAGGAGGTAATCGTACAAACATGAATCAGAGTATTCCACGTCGAAATCAGTGAAGTTCAGAACAATCTGAAGACACAAGATTGAGACTTGTGTTGGGTAATGTTACGTTTTTGTGGGATAGGCTCTCACTATTTGAATTGATTGGGTCTCTGAAGCTTTTGCACTATGGAAAAACCTTGATCAAATCTAGGTCACTAGGGGACTATTTACGCTGATTTATAAAGGGGAATTTAACCCCCCAGTGCTTTGGAGACCTCTCTATAATTCAAAGTGTTAAAAGCACCATTAAAAAATGATTTAATTTTTAGGTGTGCCCTGTGATGCAGTTTGTTTGAGCCAGATGTTTAGTACATCAGAATCTTTGTAAAAAAGACAACAGGCCCTTGTGATTCTATATGCCCATCCAGCCATGTTTCATCAATGGATCTCTGATACCGTTTAGAACGGAATTCACCAGTCAACCACAGTAGCTCTCTACTGCACATGGTCATGAAGAAGGATCTTCTCTATGTGTAATGAACTGTGCATGCTCAGAACCAAAACTTTAACTAGGTCAGGAATGGGAGTATTATTCTACTCTTTAAAGGAGATCTAACACTTCTTAATAACAACCCTCATACACACTCACTAAACTTACTTTGGCCAGAAAGTATTATTGGCCCTCCAAAAATTTGCTGTTGTGCCTTTGTAAAGACATACATTTTTCCATCAGTCCTGGATGACATCTCCATGGAGGCGAGAAAACACAAAGAGTGTGATGAACACACCGAGGCAGAAGAAAAATTGTTTTGTTCAAAGCATGGTAGCCTCTCAGTTGGTGTTCAAGTCATGTTTTTCACTCCCATGTGCCATTGCAGAGAGGAAATGTCCATATCAGACTGGTCCTACCCCCAGACAGTCCATCTCCAAAACATCAGGCAAATCCGCTCTGCTCGAGACAAACAAAACTACCCCAGATGTGTGTGTTTTTCGGCCAATTTTCTCATTGCATTGGACATGGGAGTGAAAAACATAACTTGAGCAGTACCCGACAGGGCCACCATGCCTTGAACAAAACACTTAAAGGGATAGTATTACTTCAAAATTACTATCCCTCATATTGTAGCCCTTAATAAACTGAGTTAAATGACACCAGCGGCATCTCTCAAACCTTTATGGTTTAAGAGATAGTTGCTTTCAAAATTTCCTCTCCCCCGCTGTCAGCGTTCTGCTGTCAGCAGGGGAATCCGGTCCCGGGACAGGCGGAGGCTCTTAAACAGAGCCGACATCTCATTATGGAAGGAAAAATGTTTCATTGAAACAGTCTTCTACGTGTGCTTGACAGCAGGGGAGAGGAAACTTTGAAAGCGGCTATCTCTTTTACCATAAAGGTTTGAGAGATGCCGCTGGTGTCATTTAACTCAGTTTATTAAGGGCTACAATATGAGGGATAGTAGTTTTGAAGTAATACTATCCCTTTAATTTTGTTCTGTCTCAGTATGTGTCCATCACATCTAGTCTCCCTAAGTGGAAGGGGATCCCAGGCATGGGCCCTTGCTCTCCATGTGCCTAGAGGCAACCAGATGCACCCTACTGATGATGTACACATGGGCCAATTGGGTGTTGTGCTGGATCTTTTGAGCAGAAAGTATTTGCCTGACATTTCGGAGCTGGACTGTCCAAGGGAGGGATCATTCAGATATTGAAATGTTTTCTCTGCAATGGCATATGGAAGTGAAAAACATGACATGAGTAGCACCTGAGATGCAACCAAGACTTGAACAGAACACTGTTTTGTGTTCTACCTCAGTGTGTGTCCGTCACACTCTTTGTTCTCCTATGTCCTTGGAGGCGGACATGACAGTTGCTGGAATTTATTTCAAATTGAAACAGGCAGAGTGCATGAGCTTTCTTAAAGGGATAGTAATACTTAAAATGTAAAAAATATATGTTGTAGGGTTTATCCCCCTGAGTAAAACAAGAGTACTCCCACTGCTGAAAGGTGTTTTATTCAAACGTTATTACAACTCAAAGTTGAATTTTTTAGATGCAATATCACAGTGGCCTGAAATTGTACAGTGGCGCTGTTGCTACACCATCCTATGGACAGCTCTGGTCCCGGGACCATAAATCTCCATAGGATGGTGTAGTAACAGCGCCACTTTACAATTTCTGGACACTGTGATATTGCACCTAAAAAATTCAACTTTGAGCTGTAATAACTTTTGAATAAAACACCTTTCAGCAGTAGGAGTACCCTTGTTTTACTCAGGGGGATAAACCCTACAACATATTTTTTTTACATTTTAAGTATTACTATGCGTTTAACACTTTAACCCCTTAGTGACAGGCCGCGTGCGCACGAGGCCGTCACTTAACGCCCAACTAACATTTTTTTTTTTTTTTTTGCCAAATGATTCCGGAGTCCCCGAACAGCGTGCAGCTACGCGGGGACCCGGATTTCCAGGACGTACCTGGTACGTCCACTGTCACTAAGTGACAGTTTTTGCGTGACGTACCAGGTAAGCCCATTGTCGGGAAGGGATTAAGGCTCAGAGGGAGGTGCAAGACATTATCAAATAATGTGATGCACACTTTTCTGGCCTTTAAAGAGTTAATACTGAAATCTGCAGTAGACAGAGTTTGCGGTCCTGTAATGTGATAGAATCAATCATGTCTGCCTCATTGGATACGACTTCCAGGGCAGATTGAAGAGGTTATCTCTTCTGCAAAAGGCACAAGAACAAAATTCATAGCAGCAATTAGGATTTTCTGGCCAAAGTAAGGCAAGTGGGGGTTAATAGGATATTTTCATTTAAAAAGAAAATCTCTCTTAACCCCATGTGAAGAATCTGGAGTCACCCTACTCAATAGATTTTGCTGCAGGTCTGATGAAAAAATATATAGTTATCACAATTTTAACATATGAAGAGTGTAATTTTTTTCACTTCCTTTGATCTCGCAAACTAAATAGATTTGAATAAATTATGCAAGATTTATATGGATTCCTCTATATGGGAATACAACTTGGGACCCAAAACTGCAAGCAAATCAATCATTTTCTTGCAAAATTTTAAGCATTTGAAAAATTACATACAACACGTATTTTCCATACAAATTAAGAATCCGTGACGTTTCATTATGAAAATAAAACATACTGTAGGGTTTTCTCTGCCGAGTAAGACAAGGGCACTGTGACAGAAGGGAAATGTTTATTTCAAAATGTATTATAGTTAAACTATAACAACGATGATTGGTTACTATCACATTCTATGGGGTGTGGATACGGTCACATTCTATAGTGAGCGGTTATGGTCACATTCTATGGGGAGTGGTTACTGTCTGGGAGTGGTTACGGTCACATTCTATGGGGAGTGGTTACTGTAACATTCTATGGGGAGTGGTTACTGTCACATTCTATGAGGAGTGGTTACTGTCACATTCTATGGGGAGTGGTTACTGTCTGGGAGTGGTTACTGTCACATTCTATGAGGAGTGGTTACTGTCACATTCTATGGGGAGTGGTTACTGTCACATTCTATGAGGAGTGGTTAATGTCACATTCTATGGGGAGTGGTTACTGTCATATTCTATGAGGAATGGTTACGATCACATTCTATGAGGAGTGGTTAATGTCACATTCTATGGGGAGTGGTTAATGTCACATTCTATGGGGAGTGGTTACTGTCACATTCTATGGGGAGTGGTTATGGTCACATTCTATGGGGAGTGGTTAATGTCACATTCTATGGGGAGTGGTTACTGTCACATTCTATGGGGAGTGGTTAATGTCATATTCGATGAGGAGTGGTTATGGTCACATTGTATGGTGAGTGGTTATGATCACATTCTATGGGGAGTGGTTACTGTCACATTCTATGGGGAGCGGTTACTGTCACATTCTATGGGGAGCGGTTACGATCACATTCTATGGGGAGTGGTTACTGTCACATTCTATGGGGAGTGGTTACTGTCACATTCTATGGGGAGCGGTTACTGTCTGGGAGTGGTTAATGTCACATTCTATGGGGAGTGGTTACTGTCACATTCTATGGGGAGTGGTTACTGTCACATTCTATGGGGAGCGGTTACTGTCTGGGAGTGGTTAATGTCACATTCTATGGGGAGTGGTTACTGTCACATTCTATGGGGAGTGGTTACTGTCTGGGAGTGGTTACTGTCACATTCTATGGGGAGTGGTTACTGTCACATTCTATGGGGAGTGGTTACGATCACATTCTATGGGGAGTGGTTACTGTCACATTCTATGGGGAGTGGTTACTGTCACATTCTATGGGAAGCGGTTACTGTCTGGGAGTGGTTAATGTCACATTCTATGGGGAGTGGTTACTGTCACATTCTATGGGGAGTGGTTACGATCACATTCTATGGGGAGTGGTTACTGTCACATTCTATGGGGAGTGGTTACTGTCACATTTTATGGGGAGTGGTTACTGTCTGGGAGTGGTTACTGTCACATTCTATGGGGAGTGGTTACTGTCTGGGAGTGGTTACTGTCACATTCTATGGGGAGCGGTTACCAGGTAGTGGTGTTGATATTTTTTTTTTTTCTAAATAAAAATATTGGGCTTTAACCCTTTGACCACCAGAGGAGTAGCCATCACGTGTCGGATACTCCTGAGACACTCAAAAGGGTTAAAAGACTTTTTAATGAACCTTCTCCCAGCAGTGGCCTTTGGTTTTACTCAAGAGGAAAATCCCACACTACACAGATATGTTTTTATACAAAATGATAGAAGCTGAATCTCCCTACCATAATAAAGGATCTGGAATAGAATGGTCTTACGTAGAAAATCTGGAGCGCACCAACAGCACCACAGGTGACATATAAAAAGGTCCAGAATCCCCCCATCCAATATTTAAATGGTACATCTGAATTTACTGAATGATAGAGAGGTCTCCAGCGTATCATTTCTCAGTCCTATGGTGACCTCTTTGGCATTCAAAAATTGTGAGAATGTTTAATCTGTCCCCAGTCGGTTGGCCCAAAAATGGTTTCACAAATCTTCTTTTCTTTTTTTTTTTAACACATAAGATACAATGTTGCTCTCTATTGTGTAACAGTGTCCTTACAACATGTCCTTGTGGAGCCCAGATGGTTGTGACGCATTCCACCAAATTGGGGTACAGACTGGGGTAACCAGGCGATGTGACCGTTCCATTGTCATGGAGGTATGTTCCACCACAATCCACTACAAGAAAACATACATACCACTTTTAAGTAAAGGATATGAGGATTTAGTTAATACATATCTCCTAAAGAGGGACACTTGGGAGGTATTAGCATAACTGGGAACTCTGAAGGTTTGACCCAAATCTCAGGGTAAAGGGCCAAATTCTCAGGGTGAAGGAGCTCTGTGTTATCTACTACATAAGCAGCACCAATTAATGGCTTCTTTAGTCTATGGTGAAATGTAGAACAGAAGGGCTAAGGGAGAAGTCCTCCTTGTCTTGTATCTACACAAGCAGCATTTTGGAAGTTCCTTGAGGAATGATTGGTGCACCACTCAGTTAGAGCAAACAGGGAGATATCTACTAGATTCTTATGGTCTTGGAAGATTTAAAGGTTAATACTGCAAAGATCTCACTCAGGGTTAGCTCATTTTAAAACTTCCTAGCTATGGATGCTAGGGGTCCATACCTCCCACGAATCACTCTTTAGGAGATATTAGGGGTCCATACCTCCCAAGTGTCCCTCTTTAGGAGATATTAGGGGTCTAACCTCCCAAGTGTCCCTCTTTAGGAGATATTATGGAAATACATTGTGGGCTTTCTGCACAGAGAAAAAATTGGTGCAATTCTGGAGCAAACCAACTGTAGCACAGGGGAGAAATTAAAATTCAAAATGATTTAATAGGGACTTTAAACCCCTAGAATGCTAGAGAGGTCTTCAATGCTTTGCAGTGGGTTGCAGACCTCTCTAGTATTCTAGGCGTTAAACGCCAGATTTAAACTCCATGGAAATTTACATCATGTTTGTCTCCTCCTCTGATACAGCTAGTTTGCCCCAGAACTGCACATTATCTTTAGTGCATAAGGCCCGGTATTAACCCCTTTGAGCTCCAGATAATTATCCAACACTTTGCAATTAAATACCGGTCTAAGAATGTTGATATTTTAACACTTTCAGTGCCAGAGGGGTACACAACGCATTGCTTTGCAATGAGTTGTGTACCCCTATGGCACTCAAAGAGTTAAACATATAGTTTGTATTATAAAACATTATTAATAATAATACTCCACTGTAGAGCTGGTCTGGTGAGTAATACAATAGTACACCCACTGTTCCCCACGGAGTCAAATCTTTATTACAACGCAAACATTTTTCTCTTTGTCCCAATCTAAATTCAGGTAATGAAAAAAAGTCACCACTAGGTGGAGCATTTGCTATGCAGGCCCTTTATCCACACTGATAAAGCCTCTTTTAAAGTGGAATGTCCCACAGTTATTAACCCTTCCAGCTCCACAGGGCTACGCAATGCATTGCGCATCCCCCTGCCAATCTGAGGGTTGTACAGCGGTGTATATATATATATATATATTGCATTTTCTTCAGCAACATGTGGGTGGCAGAGGGGTCTGCCACACTCCATTTGCCACTCTAAGGGTTATTGTGAATCTGTTTCTCTCTCCCTTTGTTTTCCCTACATGAAAGGTGTAGAGAATTCCTTCTTGGAAAGTTCCCCAATTATCTGTTTGATAAACTTCATTCTACTGTCTCCAGCTCTCAGGGGTATAGTGTCAGCTTTTGGCAAAATTACCACCTCTCATCCACATACAAGAACTGCCCATTAGGATCCTGTACTTTCAATATGTATACAGATCTGGAAATCACATATGTCCACAAGGAAAGGGCATTTTTTGGGGGTAAAAATGCAGCTGCTGCAGAACTTCTTTCTGCAATCATATGTACCATACCCTTAAGTGTCCCTTTTTAGGGGATATTAGGGGTACACACCTCCCAAGTGTCCCTCCTTAGGAGATATTAGGGGTACACACCTCCCAAGTGCCCCTCCTTAAGAGATATTAGGGCTCCATACAGCCCACGTGTCCCACTTTAGGAGATATTAGGGGTCCGTACCTCCCAAGTGTCCCTCTTTAGGAGATATTAGGGGTCCGTACCTCCCAAGTGTCCCTCTTTAGGAGATATTAGGGGTCCGTACCTCCCAAGTGTCCCTCTTTAGGAGATATTAGGGGTCCGTACCTCCCAAGTGTCCCTCTTTAGGAGATATTAGGGGTACATACCTCCCAAGTGCCCCTCCTCAGGAGATAATAGGGGTCCATATCTCCCAAGTGTCCCTCTTTAGGAGATATTAGGGGTCCATACCATCCAAGTGTCCCTCTTTAGGAGATATTAGGGGTTCATACCTCCCAAGTGTCCCTGTTTAGGAGATATTAGGGGTCCATACCTCCCAAGTGTCCCTCTTTAGGAGATATTAGGGGTACACACCTCCCAAGTGTCCCTCTTTAGGACATATTAGGGGTCCATACCATCCAAGTGTCCCTCTTTAGGAGATATTAGGGGTACATACCTCCCAAGTGTCCCTCTTTAGGAGATAGTAGGGGTTCATACCTCCCAAGTGTCCCTCTTTAGGATATATTAGCAGTGTGGTACACGTTGGCCGTCTGTTTGTTTATTTTTTAACTAATGCTTAAGCCTTTGAGTGCAGAGGGGTATGCAATGCATTGTGTACCACTCTGGCACTCAAACGGTTAATCTGACACTGATTACATGACGGGCAATGCCGTCCCACATTGCTAGTAGATAATAAAATAAGTGAAATTTATAAAGACGAACTGGGGCTATTTTGGAGAAGCCAACTGCACCTTAGGGAGCATAAAAAAATACCCAAATTACCACTGATTTAAACAGGACTATCAACCCTTTGAATGACAGAGAGGTCTTCAAAGCATTCATTTTTAGTTGTCCCCTATGGTGCAGTTAGTTTGCTCCAGAATAACTTCAGTTCTTCTTGGTACATTAGTCTAACTTATTATCTATAGGTTAATCGGCCTACATTGTATCAAGGGAACATACGTAAGACTGGTTAAGATGCACTTTTATCTAAAACAGATGTAGGGATTTTTTTTCCCAGTAAGGGCAGTACGGATGTGGAGTTCTTTGCCTCAAGAGGCTCTGCTGGAAGGTACTGCAGATGCTTTAGAAAAAACAGTATTGGATACCTTTCTAGCAGGGGCATAACTAGTCATTACAGGGCCCTGGTACAATATTTTTTGGCCCCTCTAACACAAACATATATTCTCAGATGCTTAAAGGAACAGTAATGTCCCATAAAATATTTTAGAGATTTGTAGAACTTAAAAAAATAAACTAAATACCAAAAATCCTATCTCTCAAACGGTTTTGGTTTGAGAGATATCCTACGTTAAAGTTCCCCTCTCCCTCCTTTTCTCCTGAAGTCAGCTGTAAGCAGGAGTTCCTGGTCCGGGGACTGACAAGCGGCTCTTCAGCAGAGCAGCAATAGTACGATTTAAAAAGAAATACTTCTTTGGAATGGTCTACAAAGTGTTCCTGGTTTGCAAGCACACTTTTTAGACCATTCCAAAGAAGAAATTCTTTTTAAATCGTGCTATTGCGGCTCTGCTGAAGAGCCTCCTCGTGTCGGCCGACATGGATCTCCTTCTGTCTGCTATACGGCTCACAGAAGGAGGAGAGGAGCTTTAGAGGAGGATATCTCTCAAACCATAGCGGATTGAGAGATAAGATTTGTGGCATTTAGCTTATTGCTTTAAGCTCTACAAATCTATTTAAAAAAGTTTTTGGACATTACTTACCCTTTAACTAGAACCTGATGACACCTTGGGCATATGGGTCCTTGGCATAACTGCACCCCTGTAGTTATATAGAACATAAAAACAGAGAATTTGATGGCAGATAAGAACCATTTGGCCCATCCAGTCTGCCCATTTTCCTACTGTAAAAACCTCAACCTTATTTGGTCCTTGGTCATTTCTTATTTTAAGGACAGCCTTATGCCTATCCCATGCATGCTTAAATTCTGCTTTTTTTCATCCACTTGTGGGGAAACTGAGAATTGCTTTAGAGTGAGTGTATGTGTGTGGGTAGGCTTCCTCTGGATCAACAAAAGTGATATGGCAACAATTGACTTTCAGGGACACAATTGTCTATTTTTCAAATTCATCAGCTATGTTACTTTACCTGAGCTGTAGGACGCCATCAAGCTCATTGATGTGGGACTCCTGTCAGGGTTCCGGACAACCTCAACAAGCAGGACACCACTAGAAGCCACCAGCAGGGGGATCTCCTGGTTACCACAAGCCCTGTCCACCAACACTGGGGAGGTCTTGCTTACTCCATTGTACACTGTAATGTAATTAGAAGAGCATCCAGCAGAGGGTGATGTTTCAACAGTGTCAAACTGAAGGAAAGCCTAGAAAAGGTAAAGGACATTTGCAATTAGTATCTGTTGTCGTTGTTCACTTTAGAGGGATAGAAATGTTTCACAAAAACAGCAGCTCCAATTAATCGTCATAGTATTTGAGCCATAGAGTGTGTTATTTCAATACTGTCAACGTTGTAGTTAAGAGTAATTGAATGATAAAGTATCCCCCTCCCGCCCCTTTTATCTAGTGTAAGCCACCTCCCCTCAGATGTGGAATCTGGTCCACAGACCAGACAGCTCACAGCAAGGGACAATCTTCTTACTGTGAGAACAATGAAAGCCCTGCCCCATTTGACAGGTTTTTCCCTTATGTTAATTCAGAAGCATAACGCAAAATGCAGGGGCCCCCCTGCAAACTCAAAGAAGGGGCCCCCATACCCTGCCGCTATTAACTCTTTGGGTGCTAGAGAAGTTCTCAAAGCTCCAAGGAGTTACTACAGCAAAATTTAATTTTACAGATTAACACCTTCCTGACTGTGGACCGATAAAAGGACACCAGCATAAGAACATGAACATGGGTCATATACTCTTTTACACACGTATATATATATATATATGTTTATATGATTGCCCACCCCCTGTATATTGGACTAGCTGTATATATTAATACAGAAATGTTCTTAAAATTGCTCACACCTTGGTGGGGAACACTGATTTGTACACATAGTTACACAATGAGGCCAGCACTGATTTGTACACCTGGTTACCAGGTGTACAAATCAGTGTTCCCCTCAAGGTGTAATTATGTTTACAAATCAGTGTTCCCCACCAAGGCCCGACTAGGTGCCCAATTTATGTGGACAGGCCTCCACTTTAAAGGGATAGTAATACTTGAAAATAATTTTATTTTATATTGTAGCCCTTAAAAAACATTAAAAATAATATAAGTCTTATCTCCCAAACCTTTATGGTTTGGGAGATATTAGAAAGTAAAGTGAAGTTTCCTTTTCCTGGCTGTTTTAGCCAAGTCTGCCATCTAGTGGACAGATTTGGAATCCAGACAACAGATCAGCCAGCAGCTCTTTAGCAGTAACAAGATCACAATCTTTAAAATGAACTACTTCATTGGAACTGTCTACAAAGTGTGCCTGGCTTGCATGCACACTTTGTAGACCATTCCAATGAAGAAATTCTTTTTAAAGATCGTGATCTCGGCACTGCTGAAGATCCGCGGCCGGTCTGCAGACCGGATTTCAAATCTGACAGCTAGAGCAGTGACGTCACTCCATGGAAAACTTTACTTGCTAATATCTCCCAAACCATACAGGGTTTTCTGTCATTGTAAGGTAAGTTGGAGGATATCATCAAGAAGTGCTCATTCTCCTATAAAGTTGAAATAACTTAAAGGGAACCTGTCACTTTCCAAATCCTCCCCTGGTGAAAACGTAGAGGTTCTACCAGCAGAAGAAGGAGAGAGGCAAGTTTCTAGAAAAGAGTAAGTATATGCAGGCTTCAACCAGACAGGTCAGAGAACAATGCTGTGCTGAAATTTGATTTGCCAACTATTAAATCAAAAAGCTGTGTAGATTACAGATCCACTTTATTGCCAATGTCACAGAGATCTTCACATCAGACAGTCTCCAGAAATAAAATAATTCCACCATAAGCACTGCAGTTTACATCAGTATTTGAAATTACCTTGTTTTTATTGACCCTTATAAGCCAAAGACAACTTGTTTCATAGGGGTGTTCCGACATGTATTTTTCATACTCTAGAGATCCATTGTTCCCACTCAGCAGAAAACTGCACAGTTCTGAGAAAAGAACATAAAAACACTAAGACCAGAGAGTTCAAGAAGCAGCAAAATCTTTTAACCCTTTGTGTGCTAGAGAGGTTTCCAATGCTTCGGGTACCTCTCTGGCACCAAAAGGGTTCACATGTTATAGAACTTTTCAATCAAGTAAAAACAAGGGTATGCCCGCTGCTGGGATATTTTTTAATTTAAAATTTATTGCAGTGTAAATTTATAATGTTTTTATCAAAATGTTAACGGCACCCTGTTGGGGCACTGAAAGGGTTAGAACATTAAAATCCATTGGCACAGTTGATACATAAACAGAGAACCTGTTACGTAGAACATATTCTCCCAAAAAATACAGGTTTCAGGTGCACTAACATCTGATTAACCCTTTGAGTGCCAGAGGGGTACGCAAAGCAATGCGTTGCGTACCCCTCTGGCACTCAAAGGGTTAAAACAGTTCAGCAGTTGGAATGCCATTTTACCGAAGAGGATAAAAAATCTGCAGTATATTAAATGTTACAGTGCTTTTAAATGGGGCTTTTAAAGCAGAACTATTATGCCTACATATGTTATGTGAAGTGGGATGTGTGCACCTCTGTCTCATCACTAATAAGCTATTTGCCAAAGGGCAAGTTGCATTATACTGTAAGGTAAGGAAGGGATGGACAGCACAGACGCACAAATCACTCTTTGCCAAGATGTCTGCTCTATCCCACTCATATAAGTTTCGTACAATGTTATGATTCCAACTCATGCCGGCACTTATGTAACAGTATTATGCTTTTTCCATTAATAACAAGCTACTAACAATTAATTGTTCACCAGGATGTCTACACTGTCATATTGGTGTAAGTTTCATACGATGTTATGATTCCAACTCATGCCAACACTTAAATCTTATCACACTATTTACATTATAAACAAACTACTAATAATTAATTGGGATAACTTATGTAAGCATGATAGTTCCGCTTTAATTGCATGAAATCTAGAGAGCTCATCCAACTGTTTCCTGGTTCACACGGAATCATGTCCCCCACCTCCTGGTGAACTGGAGGCAAAAGGCCCTCCCGGAAAAGCTAATGGTGGGTGTTCAGGACACTGACATATGGCGGCCATACACCTGTGACTTTAGCCACTTGTGAAGAATCATCTTATGGCAAAAAAGTCTCAAACATACACAGAATGAAGGGTGCGCGCTTGCTCCCAGGTAGAGGTGGGAAGGAGGTGGGAGGAGATTTTGAGAACAGGGGACATCCTGCAGAGCCGTGTGGAGCAGCTTGTACCGCAGGAATTTGTGATGTCAGTGGGTAATTCTTTTATAAAGCTTTATCTCAAACAATTGTGTTTTAAAAGAAAGTTTAAAACATACAGATAGTTTTGATATAAATGTACAACAGAGGGTGAGAGTTGAACTTTAAATCAATGGGAATTTTTGTTTATCCAGAACTCCAACTCTTTAGCTTATTAGCAACAGGCCTCTGTCTATAAGAAGCATTGCTGTTCATGGCACTTACGGCAGCCGTACAATTTCTTCACTTTGGCAACATCTAGTGAGCTCAGTCCATATCTCTGCCCAATGCTTACAGATGGGTCCGGTTTGGGCTTGAGACTCGGCTGTCCAGATGTGTTTGAGAATGTGTACCTGCAAAGGCACAGACAGGGGTACTGAAGGCAACAGTGAGAAGAATAACATTCACACACATGCAGATTTTCACATAAAAAAAAAAAAAACACATTCACGCATTAATTAAAGGAATAGTAACATTTCATAATAAAAGCAGCTCTAATTAATCATCATAGTATTTGGACTTTGGAGAGTGTTATTTCAATTTTGTCAGAGTTGTAGTACAAGAGTAATTGAATGATAAAGTATCCTCCTCCCACCCCTTTTACTGATGTAACACTGCTCAGCCAGATCAGAAGGGAGGTGCCCAGGTAGACTGCAGAGAGGGACAATCTTCAATTAAGATAAGGGAAAAAGCTGAAAAACCTGTAAAGGGGGGGCAGGGTTTTCATTGTTCCCACAGTAGAATATTGACCCTTGATATGAGCTGTCTGGTCTATGGACTGGATTCCCCATCTGAGGGGAGGGGCTTACACTAGGTAAAAGGGGCGGGAGGAGGAAACTTTATCCTTCAATTACTCTTGAACTACAACGCTCACAGTAATAAAATAACACTCTCTATGGCTCAAATACTATAAAGATTAATTGGAGCTGCTGTTTTTATGAAACATTACTATCACTTTAAAGGGATAGTAATACTTAAAATGTAAAAAAAAATATGTTGTAGGGTTTATCCCCCTGAGTAAAACAAGAGTACTCCCACTGCTGAAAGGTGTTTCATTCAAAAGTTATTAATTTTCAAAGTTGAATTTTTTAGGTGTAATATCACAGTGGCCTGAAATTGTACAGTGGCGCTGTTGCTACACCATCCTATGGAGATTTATGGTCCCGGGACCGGAGCTGTCCATAGGATGGTGTAGCAACAGCACCACTGTACAATTTCAGGTTACTGTGATATTGCACCTAAAAAATTCAACTTTGAAAACTAATAACTTTTGAATGAAACACATTTCAGCAGTGGGAGTACTCTTGTTATACTCAGGGGGATAAACCCTACAACATATTTTTTTTTTTACATTTTAAGTATTACTATCCCTTTAAACTCAAACAAATACACAGAGACTGATGTGCTACGAGGTCTATTTAATGAACTGATATGGCAGCTTAGAGCAAATGATTTGTTCCACTCTATTTCTAGTCCTATTGGAGCCGTGCAGAGAACCCCCATATTAACATTATGTGATTATGTATCTACAGGAGATGAAAGGAAATGTTCACCATCAAACTAACAGATCTGTATAGTGTTTTTTATTCTGCTCATTTAGCCAAAAATGGTCCCATATTAATAAAAGGAAACTGGAGTTATCCTAGAGGAAACCAACTTCACCATAGGGGACAAATAAACATCCCCGTTAAAGCGGAACTATCACTTAGATATAAGTGACCCCGGATTAATTGTTAGTATAGCAGTAATCATTGAAACAGTGTTATAATGTTTATTATTTGGAAACATAACCTCTTATGAGACTCACCTCCAGACGACAGCGCAGAAATCTTGGCGACAAGGGATCTGTGCGCCTGCGCTGTCCGTCCCTGTCTGTACAGTGTGATACAATGCAACTCCCCGTTTGGCAAATAACCTATCAGTGTGGAGACAGGAACGGACAGCGCAGGCGCACCGATCCCTCTTCCCACATTGCAACCTTTCTGGCATTCAAGGGAATAAAAAACTCTGTTCAAGTGCATGGCAAATGGAAGGCTTTGCCTTAATTTATGGGAGGGGCTGCAATGCCTTCTTAATAGGCAGCAGCATCCCCCACTGGGCGCTTACCATCTGTGAGCGTCAATACCTACGTCATCAGAACGCGACCCGTCTGCAACTTCACTCGGTCCCTATCTTGAACAAGGCGGTCACTGCCGAAGCTCTGTAAGTCCGTAATCATGTTTATCTCATTCTGTTACATGATTAAGACCTCCCCCATAGTTCCATTTAGGATTATGGCTCCCCCTTTTCTCCTTGCAATAGAGGTGGATACAGGGTTAATCAGTCACACATATACGTTCTTCCTCTCTCGGTTACATTCGCTATGATTAATTGCTTTTCGTGCATTGCAAGTCACCGTGGGGAGTTAACTGTGCATTACATCCTTCCATCCAACATATTCATTTTATATATCACCTACGAACGTAATATAAACATCTAGTATATATATATATATATATATATATATATATATATATATATATATATCCTATAACATAAAGTGATAGATTGCGTCGCTCCCTGTGAGCGTAACTGCACATGCGCAGTAGAGACTGTGTGTGTGTGGTTTCGCACACAGGGAGCTTCGCTGTGAGCCGTCTGGAGCTCCCCGTTGAGGATCAACGCGTTTGGCGAGAGACTCGCCGAACGCGCTGATCCGGAGCGGGGAGCTCCAGACGGCTCACCGCCTGTCTCTGCTCCGGGGCAGCAGCCGGGTGCACTTTAGCCCGTGTGTACAGGCTTTGATACTAATATATATATATTTAAGATTCATCATTTACAGCCTTGATGCTTGTTATAAGTTACATGCTTGTTTCATTTCAGCCTGTTATATTAAGCACCTTCCTCTAATACTCCACTTCAACTTTATGAGTCCGGTATTATTCAGCATTTAACCTACCTCTCCATGCTCAGGCACCACTACTCCCCATTTTTTAGGGGCCTAATTGTTTATTGCGCTAGACATTATTTCAGTTATGCTTACGTTGTCATCTTCCTGTTTCTTAGACCTGATGGATACTGAAACTATCCTCCTCAAGGTTATATATAATACTTACAAAGTATTTTCCGTTATCATAAGTAAGAACCATTATTTTTGTGTTCACTGCATAGTCTCAAAGCCCAAAGCTTACACTGAAACCTTGTGTTCAAACTTTCAGGTGAATATCAAGCCTCGGTTCAAGTAACACTGCTTAAATTATCAGGCTTTGCATCAGCACAATTTTACAATCTAAATTTCCCTTAGAAGCACTGTATTCCCTTTGGTTCAGTTGGTTCAGCTATGCTACCATTAGCTCTATGCAGCCTGCACACCCTACACTCTAACTTTGTGTCTTTCAATTTTCAATTCCCCAGTTCCTAAACATTGTAAATTATAAAAAAAAAAAAAAAACAAGGTTCGTGTACATGTGTATATTTATATAATTCATTATGTCACCATACCTCCGTAGAGACCGAAGGTTTAGTTGCTCATGCCTTGAGCTACAGCAAGACAGCAGACTTCTGTCAGGTCTACCATCTTCACTGATGTAATGGCTTTAAGCAGTCGCCCTACTCTCCTTGCCAGGCCTTGGGTCAAAGGAGTAACTTCCCTTAACTTTACTAGAGGCCGAAGGTTGGGTTCAAGTTTTTGTTTCACTATTCACAGAGGCTGAGAATCCTACCCTCTTGTTTAGAAGTTATAGGAGTCTTATGCCTGTCTCACATCTTCAATGTAGGTTTCCCTTAACCTGATGTTTCCACTGGTAGTATCCTTGGCACCAGAGAGTTGCGCAGCTTCTCCTCACCAGCAGAACACTCCCGCTTACAGGTACGAGGGATTCTTATTCACTGGTTGAGCCTTGCTTCCTCAATGCAACAAGGTACAATATAGTAACTACCTTACCTCATAGCAGGCCAAGGGTATTATGTCTTCCCACCTCCTTACTAGAGGCCGGGGGTTGGTTAGTTAACATACCTTACCTCATCATTAAGGCCAAAGGCCATCAGCTTGTTACCTTACCTCCTCACAGAGGCCGAAGGTACTACTTTTCATGCCTTACCTCCTCATGGAGGCCGAGCGTTGCCTTAAGTGTCATACCTTACCTCCTCGCAGAGGCCGAAGGTAGTCCATTCACTCGCTATGTCTTCTCCCTCACAGGTTGTCTCATGTCTACAGCTTACCTCCTCACAGAGGCCGAAGGTTGTTCCATTCTATACACCTTACCTCATCGTAGAGGCCGAAGGTCTTCCAATTCTCATGTCTTCCATTCAGAAGGGCTAAGGTCGTCCTCTACGTGGCTGTCATATTATCTTTGCGGTAAACAACCTTTCAGTCATGTCTTGTTCTATGTTTAGCCTAGGGCTCCATTACTTTACTAGCCTGCCTATTGGGGGCGGGGGGGATCATTGTTCCTCCTGGTATGGGGAGGCTTGGACCTGGGTCTCACTCTAGTCAGGTGCTGGCCCAGGTTCTCCTGTTCATGGACTTTATGTTGCATTCTATCTGGAGGCTACAGACATTGTAACATCTTACAATACAATGGTTCCCAGCTATCATAGTTACCTTACTAACCTACCGTTCACTGCACCCCTCACTTATATATTTAGTATTCACCCAAGTCTGGGTTAATTCCTATGCTGGGTTTCACCACTTGCACCTGTTAGTACAGTATAAGCTCGTAGTTTTCACATAATTAAGTCTTTTATATGACTTTTGCATAGGTTACAGATTGAAGACCAAGATATCCAATTGCCTACTGACTCCGAAATCACAGAAGCTCCGGACACCCCAGCTCCGATTACTCCAGCGTCAAGGGGTCTAGTTCTGAAAAGCTGGATGACCCCTACACTGATGGCAGAGCTATCAAGGCTCCATATCCCTTACCCCGTGTCAGCCAGGAAGGCTGAACTCTTTCACCCTCCTCTTCCCCTCCTCACCCCAACCCCCTCCATCTCCCATCTTCGCTACTCCTAGCCCCCCTCCTTCAAAACCAGTTAGTCAATTTAACCATATCACTGAACTTCTGACCAACCTAGGTTCGACCATGACAGATGTACAATCCAGACTGTCTGTAATGGAGAGTACTACGTCTGAAGCTGCCAGACATATCCCCGTTGCGGCACTACCAACTCAGCCAGGTAACTTGTTGAATCCTTCTCCTCACATTACACCAGCTCATTTGATTCCACAACATATCAGGAGAGACATTACTGAGGGGAAGGCTGTCAACTTGGTTTCACTCCTTGTAGCCTCCCAAGACGTCGCTGAACAGCGTACAGTAAGTAGCGGCGATGTCTCCATAACCGTGAAAGCCAAAGACCCCAGACTTAACCGTAAATTGTCAGTATCCAAATTCATATTGGCATTTAGCATCTATAGGGACATACTATGAACTACATTTCCACACCATAGAGAAGAACTGGATCACTATTTATATCTCATCATGGACCTTGCCTATAAATACGGCAGATCCACCTTCTACGATTATCATAGTGCCTTTGCAGCTAAAGCAGCATTTGGGTTGGCCCAATTTAACTTTCTATGAGACTGGAGCCAGCTGGACAGCAAACTTTTCTGCCGGCACTTCGCCGGACTTAATGTTCCTACTTGCCCAGCTTACCAGTCCGGCTTTCACTCCTCCAATTTATGCCCAGAGACACCAGATACAGTAGTCAGGAGCGCAACCCTATCCAGTGCAGCAGCCTCCCCCAAGCTCTCTACTTCTCATCCAGCATTACCTACTAGAGATAAATTGCAATAACTTTAATTCTAAAGGTTGCTTTTTAGCTCTTGTAGGATGCTGCATGCTTGCTCTGCCTGTAAACTAGGCCACTCCAATGCCATTTGTCCTAAAGTTAATTCTGGCAATAAAGGATCTGGATCCATCTATATACGTTGTCTAGAGTCTTTTCTTACCAACCATCCAGACAAACACCTAGTGAATTTCATAGTTAACAGGTTCAAAGAGGGCTTCAACAGAGACGTTATTATTTGCCCAGTGGTATCTCTAAAATGCCCCAAATTGCAATCTGCTATGGCAGAACCAGAGTTAGTATCATCCATATTAGCTAAAGAATTCGCCAAAGGCTACCTCCTAGGCCCTTTTCCCTCGCCCCCATTTCCTATGTGACGGATCAATCTGATAGGTTTAACCACTAGGAAATATTCCATGAAGAAAAGACTTATAGTAGACTTCTCCGCCCCACATTCAGCCCTACAACCCAGCATCAACAACCTAATGCCATCAGAAGCCTACTCCCTTCAATATGCAAAAATCGAGGATGCCATTACACTAATTAAACAAGCTCAACCTGGATGCATTCTATCCAAATCAGACATTGTGGATGCTTTCAAGTTACTACCAGTGCACAAATCATTATGACACCTAAAAGGCATCAAATGGGAAGAACAGTACTACTTTTTCAATAGACTTACGTTTGGCTCAAAAAGCAGCCCCAAATTGTTCGACTCATTCGTGGACATTATTTGTTGGATTTTCTTGAACCAATACCACTGCCAATCCATCTTGCACTACCTCTACTACTTCCTGGTAGTAGAACCATTTCTGAATCACCTACAGCACTAGCCAATCTCCTTTCCATATTTTACCATCTAAACATTCCTGTAGCTTCAGAGAAAACCCAAGGTCCTTCCACTTCAGTTGAATTCCTAGGGATCAAACTAGAGTCCGTCAAACTAGTAGCTAGTCTGCCTTTGGACAAATTAAATTGCAGCCAACATAACAATTATATTAAATCGCAGCCTATATAACAATTATATTCCGGTTTTCAAAGCAAGAATCTTTAACAAGACCGAGCTCCAATCATTGCTAGGTCATCTAAACTTTGCATTAAAAATAATCCCACAGGGCCGTTCATTCATCGGTCATCTGCTACAACTTTTTTCGGCCCTGCCAGACTCCCAAAGCAAGATTTCACTCAATTCTGACACCATATCAGACCTCAATATGTGGTTCAAATGTCTTAAATTTTGGAACGGCCATATCATGTTCCCCCCATACCCATCAGTTCATCACTTTCATCCCCTAGAGTTTTCTCAGATGTGTCAGCAAAATTTGGTTTCGCTACCATATACGATACCCACTGGTTCGCAGAAAATTGGCCACCAGAAACATCAGGTATACATCAGTTCTCTATATCCTCCCCTTTATTCGAACTATACCCCATAGTGGCAGCAGCAGCCGATGGGGTCACCTCTGGCCTGGTAAAGCCATCACCTTTTCCACCGATAATGCTTCTACAGCCGCCATCATCGATAATGGCAGATATCCTTCCCCTCAAATAATGATGCCCCTGGGGAAATTGACATGGATTTCATTATACTAGAAATTTAATTTTTACTCAACATTTGTTCCTGGTAGCTCTAATTCAGCAGCTAATGCATTATCCCGTTTCAAATTTCAGGAATTCTTCAGACTATTGCCATCAGCAGACCTGCATCCATGTCATCCTCCACCGCACAACGAGCTAATCCTACATTAAATCATTTCACCCAGATAGCTCAATCTATTGTGGTACAAGCACTAGCTCCTAGTACGACAAGAGCTTACACTAAAACATGGTCAACGTTCCAAACATTTATTTCATTAACTAAACCTCCGAATCCTTTTTCCACTTCTACAATATTAGCTTTTGCTGCTTACTGCTACACTTCACTAAAATGATCACCATTTGCCATCAAATTGCATTTAGCTGGCATCCATCACTTTTTGCCAACATCCAAATCAAATTGTTCCTTAAAGGGTTATTTAAGCTCCCCATTTCACAATCACATCTCAGATTACCTATCACAGGTTCCATTTTTTAGGCAATTGTGCAAACTCCTTAATTCACAGCCTTTTGGAGCCCAGGTTTCATTAATCATTCAATCAGCCATATGTTTGGTTTTTTGTGACTTCCTGAGGTTGGGGGAATTTACTTCACATTCACGTACGTCGCCGTTCATCACTAAATCTCAGCTCACCTTTCACTCAGATCACTGTTCACTGTTTCTTATGCACTCCAAAACGGATCAATCACATAAAGGTTCCTCCATTCCGTACTACCCTATTCACGATTATTGGTGTCCTTTAACTACTCTCCTCAAGCTTTCAAATCTAACCGTGCATGCCCCAGTCAACAGGGGCATGCAAGAAGGACCTCTTACATCTGCAGAGTTCACCAATTTCTACGTCAACTCCTGACACATGTCGGATTAGAAGGGAATCACTATTTTGGCCACTCCTTCAGGATTGGGGCAGCATCGTCCACCTCAAGAAAACATGTTCCAGCTCATATTATTCAGAGGTTGGGAAGATGGCGTTCCAACTGCTTCACTAAATATATCCAGAGGCATAACTAGAACCCTCCGGGCCCTGGTGCAAGAAGTGCCATGCCCCCCCGACCACATTGGCCCCCTTGCCCTCCACAATGCACCCGGTCTCCACAATGCCCCCATCTCCTACCTCCCAATCCCTGGTGGTCCAGTGGAGTGGCAGGAGGGACGGGTTGGCGTGTTGAGCTCCTGTACGGTTCCCTTCTGTAATGCAGAGCGCTGGGAGATGATGTAATCTCCTAGCGCTCTGCATTACTAAAGCACCGGAAGGAGATTGCGGGCGCCAGGCAGAGGGGTCACAGGGGGCAGACGGGCCCCTGGAGTGACGGGCCCAGTTGCGGCTGCGACCCCTGCAAACCTTATAGTTACACCACTGAATATATCTATGAACCAGTCCAAGAAATCAACTTGGCTCTGACCACCTTGTCCAAATTATACAGTTAATTTTCTATAAATAAACTTTTGGCAGTCCACAGTTTCTCTCATTTTTGGCCTCTAATCAAGCTATCCTATTAATTTCAGCCCTAGGGGTATTGTTGCACTTTGGGGGGGGGACTCCAAAGATTAACCCCTAGAGTGCCAGGTGGGTACAATGTACGAGTTTGGACAGCTGTACCCGCTGTGCCAAGACTCGTACATTGTACCCACTAAAATGCGGTCACTGCATGAGCCGGTATAACCGGCATGCAGTGGCCGCATTTAAAAAAAAAAAAAAGCTGGGCAATTGTGGGGGGACATGAGGATCACTCCTCATGTCCCCCCTGTTATTGATCTCCCAGCCGATCGCGCTGGGAGATCAATAAAAGAAGAGGAGAAGCGCAGCTTCTCCTCTTCCGTCTCTCCTACCCGAACTTCCGGGTAAGAGTGGGCGGGACCGGGGAAAGCCTCCCAGCGTCATCAGTGACATGGTCACTGATGACGTTGGGGTAGTTTCCCCGGTCCCATTCACTCCTACCGGTGGTAGGAGAGAAGGGCAGGAGAGCTTTTGCTCTCCTGCAAGTCGCCTTATTGATCTCCCAGCCGATCGGCTGGGAGATCAATAACTGGGGGGACACCAGGAGGGGTCCTGATGTCCCCCACGAGGTCTGAATAGATTAAAAAAAAAAAAAAAAAAAAAAATGCGATAGTAACCCTGTGAGTGCCGCAGGGGTCCCCAGCACATTGCTTTGCAATGTGCTGGAGACCCTTGTGGCACTCACAGGGTCATTTCTTTGGGTTTTTTTTTTGTTTTTTTTTTTGAAAGACCTCATTGGGGGGATCAGGGGGGATCCTGATGCCCCTCAATGAGGTCTATTATTAAAAAAAAAAATAAAAATTTTTTTTTAACCGTGTGTGCCACAGGGGGGGTCCAATTCACCCCCCCCTCCTGTGGCACACACAGGGCTTCTATCATTACTTTGTTACTAGAGATTGTTGGGGGGCCATCAGGATTGGTCCTGATGGCCCCCCAACAAGCTCTGATTACAAAGTAATAATAAAAAAAAAATTAACCCTCTGAGTGCCAGAAGGGTCCAATGCATTGCTTTGCAATGCGCTGGAGACCCCTTTGGCACTCACAGGACATTTATTTTGATTCCTTTTTTTTTTTTTTTTTAAGACCTCATTGGGGGGAATCAGAGGGGTCCTGATACCCACCAATGAGGTCCATAATAAAAAAAAAATGTAAAGAAAAAAAAATTAACCCTGTGTGTGCCACAAGGGGGGCCAATGCAGCCCCCTTCTGCGGCACACACAGGGCATTTATCATTACTTCGTTATCAGAGATTGTTGGGGGGCCATCATGATTGGTCCTGATGGCCCCCCAACAAGCTCTGATTACCAAGTAATGATAAAAAAAAAAATTAACCCTCTGAGTGCCACAAGGATCCAATGCATTGCTTTGCAATGCGCTGGAGACCCCTGTGGCACTCTCAGGGTCCCTCTGTTTGTGGACATATATATATTTTTTTTACTAAGACCTCATTGGGGAGGGATCAGGGGGTCCTTATGCCCCTCAATGAGGTATATAATAAAAAAAAAATTAAAACACAAATTAACCCTGTGTGTGCCACTAGGAGGGGAGTTCAATGCCGACCCACTTCCTGTGGCACACACAGAACTTTTTATCATTACTTTGTGATCAGAGCTTGTTTGGTGGCCATCTGAATACAAAGTAACGATAAAAAAAATTAACCCTTTGTGTGCCACAGGGGCCCAAATGCATTGCTTTGCAATCCACTGGACCACCCCCTTTATTTTTTATTTAGACCTCATTGTATGGGTTCTGATGCCCCCAACGAGGTCTACACAAAAATATTGTGGGAAAAAGCCCAAAAAAATGCACGTGCCACAGGAGGGAGGGGGTCCAACACAGTGCTTTGTATGAGGGGACATACATTGCACACTGGTAGTCACAGATCTCCCATACACACTATCAAACACTGCCCCACCATCACCACCATCCTTGCTCCTCTGCTCATACCCACACACACTGCCTAATCCCTCACCCTCCCACATACTTTGTTACACTTGTAGTCACAGGTCCGCACGTACACCGGCTGACGCCCTAGCTTCTTTCATCTGTTAGCCATAAAATCACACATACACTGTTTGCTTTACCATTTCTGTTTCACTGGTAGCTACGCTCCTGTAGCATAAATTGGTATGTCAACCCACAGCAGTGGGGTACCATTTTTCTTAGGCTGGCAAGAAGTCCTCCTAGGAAATCCCACGCCATTGAACCATTTTAGTATCTTTGAAGTGACTGATGTGTAAAACAAATTTTTTTTTTTCCTGTAGCACCACATTCTGTAAATAGTTGTGCCAACTAACTTAGGGGTAAAAAGGCAAGTGACCCCTCATTAGATGCGGCAGGTTGTCTTCTTTCCAAAATGGTATGGTTTATCTACCTTTTCTTCAAATCTGAAGGTGTTATAGCCATTTTCGTACAGGCAAGTCAGGTTTGAGAAAATGTTAGAAACATCAGAGGTTGTAGTAGGTGTAGTTTTCTACTTCTAGCACCCCCTAAGGTAGTTCAACTCATACCAATGGGGTGTCATTTGACTCCTAAGAGAACTAGCAAACAAATGCAGTTGAAAATTCCATGGTTTTCACAGCGCTCCATACATTTGAAGGGGCAGAAATGTAAAAAAATGCCATTTTTTTCCTATATCGCCTCCTTCTGGAAACATTTATGCACACCAGTATTGGGGTAAGAAGGCAAGTGACCCCTCATTAGATGCGGCAGGTTGTCTTCTTTCCAAAATGGTATGGTTTATCTACCTTTTCTTCAATTCTGAATGTGTTATAGCCATTTTTGTACAGGCAAGTCACATTTGAGAAAATGTTAGAAACATCAGAGGTTGTAGTAGGTGTAGTTTTCTACTTCTAGCACCCCCTATGGTAGGTCAACTCATATCAATGGGGTGTCGTTTGACTCCTAAGAGCACAAGCTAATGAATGCAGTTGAAAATTCCATGGTTTTTACAAAGTTCCATACATTTGAAGGGGCAGAAATGTAAGAAAATGCCTTTTTTTTCACTAGCGCCACCTCCTGGAAGCATTTGTGCATACCAGCCTTTGGGTAAGAAGGCAAGTGACCCCTCATTAGATGCGGAAGGTTGTTTTCTTTCCAAAATGGCATTGTTTCTCTACCTTTTCTGCATATCTATTATGGTTATAACCATTTTAGTGTAAGCAGATAATTTCAAAAACAAAAGTGTCAGGTTTACGTACGTGTTCCTAGCACCCACATATTGTATGTTAACCCACACAAATAGGCTACCATTCTCATGTTGGTAGCAGGTACTGAATACAGTAGGAAATGTTATGGTTTTCAAAGATTTTAGTATCTTTGAAGTGGTGGAAATGTAAAAAAACATGTATTTATTCCCATAGCGCCACCTTTTGGAAATATTTGTGCACTTCAGCCCAGGGGGTAGAAAGGCAAGTGACCCCTCAATTGATGCGGGAGAATGTCTACTTTCCAAAATGGTATACCTTTTATACCTTTCCTTCATGTCTCTAACAGTTATGGACATTTTAGTACAAGCCGCCATTTTCAAAGAAGCAAACAGGTAGGTGTAGTGATGTGCTTCTGGCACCCCTAAGGTAGGTCGACTCATTCCAGTGGGGTGTCATTTTTCTCCTAAGAGCACTAGCTAATGAATACAGTTGGAAATGCCATTGTTTTCACAAATTTCTGTACATTTGAAGGGGCAGAAATGTATGAAAATGCCATTTTTTTTCATTAGTGCCACCTTCTGGAGGCATTTGTGCACTCCAGGCTTGGGGTAACAAGGCAAGTCACCCATCATTAGATGCGGCAGGGTGTCTTCTTTTCAAAATGGCATGGTTTGTGTACCCTTTCTTTACTTCTGTAGTTGTTATAACCATTTGTGTACAGACAAGTAATATTTGAGAAAATGTTAGAAAAATTTGAGGTTGTAGTAGGTGTCGTTTTGCACTTCTAGCGCCCCCTGAGGTAGTTAAACTCATACCAATGGGGTGTCATTTTTCTCCTAAGAGCACTAGCTAATGAATACAGTTGGGAATGCCATGGTTTGCACAAATTTCAGTACATTTGAAGGGGCAGAAATGTAAGAAAATGCCTTTTTTTTTCATTAGCGCCACCTTCTGGAGGCATTTGTGCTCTCCAGGCTTAGGGTAACAAGGCAAGTCACCCATCATTAGATGCGGTAGGGTGTCTTCTTTTCAAAATGGTATGGTAAGAGCGCTAGCTAATGAGTACAGTTGGAAATACCATGGTTTTCACAAATTTCAGTACATTTGAAGGGGCAGAAATGTAAGAAAATGCCTTTTTTTTCCATTAGCGCCACCTTCTGGAGGCATTTGTGCACTCCAGGCTTGGGGTAACAAGGCAAGTCACCCATCATTAGATGCGGCAGGGTGTCTTCTTTTCAAAATGGTATGGTTTGTGTACCCTTTCTTCACTTCTGTAGTTGTTATAAGCATTTGTGTACAGACAAGTAATGTTTGAGAAAATGTTAGAAAAATTTGAGGTTGTAGTAGGTGTCGTTTTGCACTTCTAGCGCCCCCTGAGGTAGTTAAACTCATACCAATGGGGTGTCATTTTTCTCCTAAGAGCACTAGCTAATGAATACAGTTGGAAATGCCATGGTTTTCACAAATTTCCATACATTTGAAGGGGCAGAAATGTATGAAAATGCCTTTTTTTCCATTAGCGCCACCTTCTGGAGGCATTTGTGCACTTCAGGCTTGGGGTAACAAGGCAAGTCACCCATCATTAGATGCGGCAGGGTGTCTTCTTTTCAAAATGGTATGGTTTGTGTACCCTTTCTTCACTTCTGTAGTTGTTATAACCATTTGGGAACAGACAAGTAATGTTTGAGAAAATGTTAGAAACATTTGAGGTTGTAGTAGGTGTCATTTTGCACTTCTAGCGCCCCCTGAGGTAGTTGAACTCATACCAATGGGGTGTCATTTTTCTCCTAAGAGCGCTAGCTAATGAATACAGTTGGAAATGCCATGGTTTTCACAAATTTCAGTACATTTGAAGGGGCAGAAATGTAAGAAAATGCCTTTTTTTTCCATTAGCGCCACCTTCTGGAGGCATTTGTGCACTCCAGGCTTGGGGTAACAAGGCAAGTCACCCATCATTAGATGCGGCAGGGTATCTTCTTTTCAAAATGGTATGGTTTGTGTACCCTTTCTTCACTTCTGTAGTTGTTATAACCATTTGTGTACAGACAAGTAATGTTTGAGAAAATGTTAGAAAAATTTGAGGTTGTAGTAGGTGTCGTTTTGCACTTCTAGCTCCCCCTGAGGTAGTTGAACTCATACCAATGGGGTGTCATTTTTCTCCTAAGAGCACTAGCTAATGAATACAGTTGGAAATGCCATGGTTTTCACAAATTTCAGTACATTTGAAGGGGCAGAAATGTAAGAAAATGCCTTTTTTTTCATTAGCGCCATCTTCTGGAGGCATTTGTGCACTTCAGGCTTGGGGTAACAAGGCAAGTCACCCCTCATTAGATGCGGCAGGTTGTCTACTTGTCCAAAATATATAGTTTTATATAGTTATTCCACTGTTTTAGGGTAGTTTTACCACAAAAACCCTAGAATGCGCATATTAGTTTATAAAGTTGAAAATGTCATTTTGCGCTGCTGGTGATTAGGGCTCTACGCTAGCCATGGACGTAGGTAAAACTATACAAATTTGGTATTTTTTTACTCGGGGGACTTGGGGCTTTTTCAAATAATTGAAACTTTTTCAATCAAGGTAAATGTTTTTGATACATATTATGTGATTTTAGGAAAATGAGTAAATTTTCACTTTTTTTGTCATTATGACATCATAGCTTTTTGCACGATGTAAAATTCTCTTCATGTAAGGTACCACGAGAAAGCCCAATTCGTTCTGAAAAAAACAATATATAGTTTTCCATATTTAACTAAAAATCCCCAGAGGGAATCAAGCATAAACAGAAGGATAGCAAAAATGCTGAAAAAGTGTCTGGCCTGCAGGGTACAGGAAATGGCCCAAGCCTCTGGCACTGAAGGGGTTAAAGATTTCATCACTTCAAGTTTAGTTCATGGAATCCAGGAGCACATATGAAAGGTTTTGCCTTAATTTGTGGGTAGGGCTGCAATGCCTTCTTAATCGGCAGCAGCGACTCCCACTGGGTGCTTACCGTCTGTGAGCCCCCCATCCCACGACTTCTCCCTTTTTATTAACAATCCATAAGGTTGGCCCTCTAATCAGGCTATCCTATCCATTTCAGCCCTAGGGGTGTCGTTGCACCTCGGGGGGACTCCAAAGATTAAATATTTCATCACTTCAAGTTTAATCCATGGAAGCCAGGAGCACAATTTAATTTTTTTTTCCTCTATGTTGAATTTAGTTTTCTCCAGAATAGCTCCATTTTGCTTTTATAAATATGGGCCACTGTGTTTTACTGAGGACTGAAAGAAACAATGCGATGATTGATGGAATGAGCAGAGAGAAGCCACTATCCAGGTCTGTTGGTTAGATGATGTAGGTAGAATGTCTCCCTGCATCTTTGTAGTTTCTTATCCACATAGTATTATTATGTGGGAGGAGATTGTTCTAAGCACAAATGCTAATACGATTATAAAGAAAACACAACAGATCATCTGCACTGAGTTGTTATTACATTGACCCCTAAGAATTACTGGAGTAAATCTGGAAACCATCGTTGCAGTGGGTTAAAAATATAAATTCAACAAACTCATTGATTGATTTAAATTGGGATTTTCAGCCCTTGAATGTCAGATCTTCAACATATTGCTTGGCTTATTATGAGACATCTATAGCAGTCAAGGGATTAAAGGCCCAGTTTAAATCAATAGTAATTTTTATTTGCCCCATATGACAGTTGTTTTGGCATGGAATTAGATATTTATTTTGCTTTCTGCAACCAATCGTCCTTATGGTCCACAGGAGGGGAAAACATGTATAGTTAGATTATTAAATCCCTTGAACATTAGTGATGTGCACACAGGGCCGGATTTACATCTCAGGAGCCTGTAGGCATAGATACCTGAAGCGCCCCCCCATTGGCCATCTCCACAATGCTCCAAATCTCCATATTACCCTCACATTGCCCCCATTATCTCCACATTGCCACCATCACCTCCACATTGCCCCCCATCATCTCAACATTGACCCCATCAACTCCATATTGCCCTCACATTGCCCCCCATCAGCTCCACATTGCTCCCCATATTGCCCTCACATTGACCCCATTATCTCCAAATTAAGCCTCACATCCCCCTCCCCCATCTGTTTCCTTCCTCCCTGGTGGTCCAGCGGCAGGAGAGATCTGTTCTTCTGCACAGACCTGTAGCTGCTGGAGCTCCCGCGCGGTCTTCTCTTTAGTAATGCAGAGCGCTGGGAGATGATGTCATCTCGCAGCGGTCTGCATTAATAAAGAGCCGGGAGAGCTCAGCAGCTACAGGTCTGTGAGGCACAGCTTACAATGCGGTGCGGAGCGGCATGCCATGCCACTTGAAAAAAAAAATATATATATATCCATTGCAGTGGTAGGCGCCCCTCTGTAGGGCGCGCCAGGAGGCAGATGCCTACTCTGCCTTACGGAAAATCTGGCCCTGTGTGTGCAGTGCATTTACAATGCATTCAAGACTTCTAATATACAGCTCAAGGTGACCACATTTCAATTCTGCCATGAAATGAGCACAGAAGAGTATTTGTTCTAGGCTCTAGTGCAGCTATTAGAGAGGGGTCACTATAAATCAGTGCCCAACCTGCTCTTTCTCTAGTGTGCCACACAGTCCTAAACACTAGAGAGAGAGCTGTCCATTAACTGCTGTGACCGAAAAGGATGGGTGGTGGACTACAAGAAAATGAACATCACACCCAAAGACTTATACTAGCATTACACTATAACATAATTGCACTGCAGTTCCTGTTTGAGGTCAGGATCAAGGCTCAGTTGTCTCTCTGGTGATTAGAGCTCTGTCTGGAAGCCATTTTGTTGTAGGCAACACTTCTTGTCACAGTAGTCAATGGTAGGGTGACCACATTTCCATTCTGCCATTCAGGGACACTGTTGAGATGAGAGCAGCAGAATACGGCAACTATACGGGAGAGGGATGTTATATAATCACTGGACATCAGGGTGCAACCTGCTTTTTGTCTGGCACATAACAGAATTCTAAACACTGCTGTGACAGGAAGTGATGCCTGTATTAGGCTACAAGAAAATGTACATCATGCCCAATGCATTAGACTAGCATTACACTGCAATAAAATTGCACAACATCGCTTGTTTGATGTCAGGCTCAAGGCTCAAGTCTGTCTCTAGTGTTTAGATCTCTGTCTGGAGGCCGCTTTCTTGTAGCCCAGCAGAGGCCTCACTTTCTGTCACAGTAGGCAATGGTCAGTTCTCCTTCTAGCGTCTAGAACTCTGTGCATTGGAGTCTTCATTCTGGGACTTTGTATTGTCCGAGAAGGGGGCTGCCAAGGACATGGGACACATGTTTAAGATCAGGGACTGTCCTGGGCAATCAGGGACATGTGGTCACTCTAGTCAATGGGCAGTTCTCATAGTGTTTAGAAAGTTGTGCTCTGGAGTCTTCAATCCGGGACTTTGCATTGTCCCATAATGGGGTTGCCCACGATATACATTTAAAGTCGGAGACTATGCTAGGCAACCTGGGACATGTGATCACCCTAGGCCAGCTGTGCCCAGGGGCAGGGAATCCAGCCTCTCTTCTTACCATCCATAGTGCAGTACTGAAGAGAAGTCATATGGCAGGTCCAGGTTATCTGTGTCCATTTTTTCGAAGTTGCCCCAGTCCGCTGCAGTACAAGAGGGAATAAAACACTTTTAGCAAAGAAACCACTGGAAAACAAAGACGTTATCCGGAGACAAACAGAGGCCACAAGAATTGCACACCCCTGTGGCACTCAAAAGGTTAATGAAAATATACTGGGTGACTTTCCTACAAAGTAGAACAAGGGTACGCCCTCTGCTGAGAGAGGATTCATTCAAACATTATTACAGCTCAGACTTGACAACAAAATGCTATATAATTTCCCAGCTGTATTCCAACTGTACAGTCTTCTTCTGCATTGGAATCAGTTTTGTTACAACTCTTTTGGCTGTTTCCTTCATCTTGAATTCTGAAAGGATTTCAATGAGAAGCAGATAAATGATTCTTATGTATAAAGACATAACGTGGAGCAGTTGTAGAGCACAACCAACTACACCATAGGGTACAAATGGAATTTCCCTCAAAATACCATTGATTTAAACTGAGCTTTTAACCCACTGAATGCTAAAGGGGTTTCAAGGGATTAAAACCCATTTAATTCAATGAGCATTGTTTGTTCCCCAAAGGTGCAGTATTCTTGTTCCAGAATTGCATTATTATGACCCTCTGACTAGGGTGACCATATTTCCATTCTGCCATTCCGGGATATGTGGTCACTTTAGTCCCGCAGCTGAGGCTCCTGCCGGCGCTGACCATCTTTCTGAGGCTGACATAGAAAGAATTCCCCAGTGGGAACGCTTACTCTGTGTCAGCCTCAGAAAGATGGTCAGTGCCAGCGGGAGCCTCAGCTGCGGGTCTCACTTGCAGCGCCAGCATACCTGCTCCATCCCAGCTGTCTCGCACTTACCAGTCCAGCCAGCCAGCCAGCCAAAGAAATGTATTTGCTATACGGTCCTCATTGGCTGGCTCAGCCAGCCAATGAGGACCATATAGCAAATACATTTCATTGGCTGGCTGGACTGGCGCATGTTGCTCAATTCCGGGACTCTTTGCTGTCATGGTGGGGAGTGACCCAGGATGTGGGGCACAGACCCCCAATAAGGGACAGTCCTGGGCATTCTGGGACATGTGGTCACCCTACCACTGACTTCTGGCAGGCTTTCTGTACCTTCATTAATATACTGCCACATGACATCAATGTGGTCATCTCGGTCACTCCGGCTCTGTTCATGGAAAAATCCCAGTGCATGCTGGATCTCATGTTGGATGACTCCCCTTGACATGCAGGAGAACTTCATCAGCGATACGAACTGAGCTCCACCCACCTTCCCAATGGAAGACCAGCATCTGCAAGAGCCAAGACACAGCTGGACCATATAAAACCACAGACGCCTTAGAATGAAGAATGTAACAAGGTTGACTCCTAGTAATGCAGAGGCAGTGTTTATATAATAGGCAGCTGGGATTGTCATGGGCCTGTATGAAGCAATCCTGTGGTCTCTTCCTGCTCTCCCCTTCCATACAGCCAATCTCTTTCACCCAACCACCACTAGACACATACATGGACACTGAACACTGGGCTGGATTTACATCCCAGGTAACCCTAGGCAAAGCACTCTAGACTCAGTTAGCTCCACCCATGACCACACCCCCTTTCCTCACATGGACCCACCTCAGACCCATCCGGTATTTCCTAGCACAGAAAATACCCTTGACCTACATCAAGCAAAGCCAAAAAATAGGCTTTAACTCCTTGGGTCGCTTGAGAGATAGCCAAATCATTGCTTTTGCTTTGCAGTGTGCTGGAGGTCTCTCTAGCATTCAAGGGGTTAAATAATAGCTTGTAAATGGAAACAAAATTGTTGCAGGGACATTGAGATTGTTCTGGCCACACCCACAATTCAGAATGAGGGTGTGGCCAGCAATATTTGGTGCTCTAGGCAGTTGCCTACTTCTGCCCATTGGGAAATTCGGCCCTGCATGGACATGTATCGAGGTTGTTCTTATAGGAGGTGCTAAGAATATCCTTATTTTGTGTTTGCACATACCCATATGCATCAGCTTGGCAAGTTCACTCTTTACATTGCTGCTTAGAAAAGGACTCTACATTACTACCCAAGATCAACGCTGTCATCTCCCAGCACTCTGCATTACTATAGCACCAGAAGGAGATTGCGGGCGCCAGGCGGATATGGGGGAAACAAGCTGAAAATGCAAGCATGCCGCTCACTGTGCAGATATTCCAGATGCCTCCAGAGGAGGTGAGTAGAGGGAGGGGAAGGTGGGAGCATAACGAGAAGGGAAGGAGGGAAAACAAGGTGGGTAAAAGGAGGGAAAACAAGGGTGTGTATTATACATAGGCACTTTTGTTTCCCCTAAAATCTTGGGTATAATTAGGCTGACCACATTACCAATCTGCCATTCTGGGACATGTGGTCATTCTGGGACATGTGGTCACCCTAGTGAGTCCCGTGGCTGAGGCTCCATTCAGCGCTGACCATCTTTCTGAGGCTGACACTCTGTGTCAGCCTCAGAAAGATGGTCAGAGCTGGAGGGAGCCTCAGCTCACAGCGCCAGCATACTTGAGCCATCATAGCTGTCTCACATGCACCAGTCCAGCCAGCCAATAAAATGTATTTGCTATATGGTCCTCATTGGCTGGCTCAGCCAGCCAATGAGGACCATATAGCAAATACATTTCATTGGCTGGCTGGACTGGTGCATGCTGCACTATGTAGGTAAGCTGTGAGTGCCGGCTTTGTTGCTCCATTCCGGGACTCTTTCTTGTCCCGGTGGGGGGTGACCCGGGACGCGGGACCCAGACCTACAATAAGGGACAGTCCTGGGCATTCCGGAAGGTGTGGTCACCCTATGTATAATTTACCCAGTAAATTATACACAGGTACATATTATACCTGGGGCTGGGATGTCACACAGTGTATGCCTACTTCTGTAACTATCATTGGACAGTGGGATTTCACCCTGCCTCTTCTCACATGTGCAACACCTTGTTGTTTTTGTTAATGTGTTTTAGATAAATAGCTAGACAGGATAGATAGTAACAGCAGGGCTTATCCGGTGGAGTAAAACAAGGGTACTCCCACTGTAAAATGCTCAATTCAAAATTCATTACAGAATAAACCTGACCACAAAATGTATTTTATATAATTTATTTATATTTTCAGAGTATGCATTTTTATTCCCTTAAAACATTCAGGATTCGGCAACAGACCTGAAGATTCATAGGCTCAATGAAACCCCAAATTTGCAAAGGTCCAAAGTGGAACTTACCCACTTCCAGAGCCGATGTCCAGAAAGTCGTTTTCTGTTGAGCGTTCTACAAAGTGGACACAAGTCAGTGTTGTGAATTCCCGCAGGGCATCAGTGATTAAGAGCTTCTCGTCCTCACCTGTCAGAGCAGAGGAAACAGGCTGATACATTGTATCTTATGCACAAAAGAATAGTGGTTCAATTCCCAATCAAACCAGCAGCACCTTCGGTAACAAGCACAAATTACATCTATTTAAATGAGGCTTTTACCACCATGAATGATATATAGGTACCCACTGTACTACAAAGCAATGCACTGGAGATTTCTGTAGTATTCATGGGGTTAAAACACTATTTAATGTTTATGTATTCCTTATGGTGCAAACTGATCTTCTTATTAGTATAAAAGCAACCTGGAGTAATGTTTGGGCAAACCAACTGTGCAATAGGGGAGCAATTAATATTCCCGAAAATTCCCACTGATCTAAATGGGGCTTTCAACCCTTTGAATGCCACAGAGGTCTCCAACGCATTGCAAAGCAATGGAGACCTATCTACCATTTAAAGGGGTCAAAAGCCACATTTGTTTCAGTCGGATGGTTTGTTTGTCCCCATGGTAAAATTGTCTTTCTACATATGGCCGTTTTTTACAGATCTAATACAGAGAAGTCATTGGTTGCTTGTGGTCCTTGTCCTCCATCTTCTTGAGGCCTTTGTTTACAGCTCAGTCAGGGTAGCTGCCTACACTTGGTGTATCTAAGGTCCACTTTATGATTTGCTAAGGAGATGAACTATCCAAGGTCGCCGATTAGGACATGGGCAGGAACGTAATGTGCATGCACAAAAAAACTGTTGTTTTAGAACAAAATATCTCAGGAATAGGGCACCTTTTTAAATGCAATAAACAAAAGGAAACAGCTCACAAAAATAATTACCTTCATGAGAAATTTGGTGTCTACCTGCTCAGTACGTTTGGACGTAGCCCTGACAAAGCATGGAAAGTTATAATGGGGAAATAATTAAACTGTACCCTTCTCTTAAATTATTTTTGTACTAAACTGATTAGAACCAGGTTGCAGGGTTTGTGGGGATTGGCAGTGACTCCACTAATCTGCCAGATTTCAGAATAACCCTTTGAGTACCAGAGGGGTATGTAACACATTGATAGGCACACCCGTCTGGGACTCGAAAGTTTAAAAGGACTAGTAAACATTAATTATGAAAATACATGTTTTAGGACTTTTCCTGCTGAGTAAAACTGGGGTACTCCCACTGCCGAGGATGTGTTAGTCCAAAGATATTACTTTTTATTGACATTAGCAGCGCCACCTCCTGTCCAGACAGTTCACCTACAGTTCAGCTGGTATCCATTTATTCTATTGCTTTGAATGAGAGAAATGAGTCACCAGCTGTTAGACTTGTGCAAATCGGTTCGGCCAATTTCGGAATTCAGACAAATAATGGTCATTCATCATCATTCGGGCCAGCCGAAAGGCAAGGACCATTCATAACAAAAAAAAAATCCGAACAGCCCTGGTCTGAAATTTTGTTGTAAATTTCGGAAACACAGACGACAACTTCCCGCACACGCAATACATTCCCGCCCTCTCTAGTCTAATTAGCTTCTTCGTTTCATGATGAGGTTTGGATGGGGGTTGGACTAATGACACAGACACCCAGACAGCCTGCATTTCCTGTTAGTCCGTTGTTGAAGCTCACTCAGAGAGAGAAGAAGCAGAGAGAGAGTGTCCAGAAAAATGATTTTATTAGCCAGTCTAGAGACTTATTAGTCAGTCTAATGCCAGTCTAGTGCCTTATTGCCACTGTCAGGAGCTGCAGTTTTTTTTTCCAGAGTAAAACAGCCAATCTCACAGTTGTTGTGTAGGCAGGCAGTCAGCATTAGGCAGGCAGTCAGCATTAGGCAGGCAGTCAGAATTAGGCAGGCAGCCAGCAGTAGTGCCTTATTGCCACTGCAAGTCATTTTTTTTCCTGTTGAAAATAAAAATATTAGCAATTTGTGTTAATAATTTTCAGAGTGACACAGCGAGTCTGACAGTCGTCATGTGGACAGGTTTTATAATTTTAAAATTATTATAATACACTACCTATCTATCAGCAATGGATTTGAGTCCTAGTGAACAACCTGATGTTCCTCGTCCTGGTACCAGCTGCAGTGACCCAGCAACCACCAAAACCACCACAGTGCAGTTGCTTTCAAACAGAGCTAGCAGCAGCAGGTGGTTAAAGAAGAGGACTGTCAGTAGTACTAGTAGTCAATGTCATAGTCAGCAACAGAACTCCAAACCAAAAAAATAGAACTAAGAAGGGAACTGCAGGTCGTTCTACCTCTACTAGCAGGCTAGAGAGGTCCAGGTTCTCCTCTGAGACCACGAAGCAGCCAGCATCTGTTTCTCGTCAGCTGTTTCCTGATAATCCCCCCATAACCACCTGTGCAATGATTAGTGCCACTGCCAGTTTCGTCACCACCGCTGCTACAGCCAGTTCTATAAACCTGGGGACACCTAGTGTGTGTAACACTACTGGTCAGAAACTGCAGGCAGTATCAACGCAGGATTTTTATAGCGAACCTCCGTGTAAGCAGCCCAAATGGAAATTATTGCATAATTGGATAAACTTTCTCCTGCCACCACTGTCACTGTCAGTGAGAGCATATCTTCTCCATAAAAGGTTATTGAGGGAGATAGTTTACCATTTCCTGGTAGCCACCAGGCTGAAGAGGGAATTCAGCAGGTCTCCCCAAAATCTGCTGCTGATGATTTTTCTTCCTGTCCAAACCTACAAGAGGTAGAAGAAGAATATGAGGGACCAAGGCCTCTTAAGCTTGATTTTTCCCCGGAGGTTGATTTTTCCACTGAGCTTGATTTTTCCCCTGCTGTCCATAGTACTCCTCTTGTTTCTCCAGCTACATTTGTGTCTTCTATTGAAACCCAACACTTGCATTTCCAGTTCCAATTGAATCTCCCAGGAAGGTAGTAGCTGCTAGTGTCTCCGCCACCACTGTTACTTCACTATCCTCCTCCAATCCCGGTCCCAACATCCCTGCTGCCATCTTTAGGTCTACTAATAACCCTGTAAAGGTAGGTAGAAGATCAAGAAAGTGTCTGGAAGATTTGGTGGGTTTCATTTAAAGTGGATGTGTAGACAGCAGTCCAAAAATATTACATGCCTCATTGCACAGCTCATAACCCTTGGGGGTGCTACTTTTAAATTGGTGGACATGGAGCCATTCCAGCAACTTATGGAGGCTGTCGCACCCCAATATACAATTCCATCCTGCACCACATTTAGCCGAACTATAATGCCCTCACTGTACCATGCGTTGCGCTTTTGAAGGACCTGTTAGGAAAGGATAGTGGCCAGTCAGTGCACTTTACCACTGACTTATGGAGTGCTCCGAGTGGCCAGCATGCCTTCCTGTCATTGACGGCACACTAGTGGCAGCCCAATGTGTTGCAAGACACATTATTACCGATACCAACAAGTTTAGGTGCAGTAGCCAAGCAGGGGCACCGCTCTTTCCTCCTCCTCCATGCTGAGGTAATGGATCAGCAGCAAACCTCAGATAACATTTGCAAAGCACTGCAGAACATGGTGGCGCAGTGGCTAGGGGAGCAGTCAGGCACATAGGCACAAATGGGGTTTGTGGTTACTTATGGTGCAGCTAACATGACAAAGGCTCTCTGGGATGGCAGATTTGTGGGTGTGCGCTGCTCAGCGTATGTCCTGCAGCTGGCAGTTAAGGCTGCTCTCGGTGATGGCAATAACACTGGAAGATTGTCAGCACTTCTGGAGTCATGCCGACAAATTTCTGGCCACTTCTATCCTAGTGTCAAAGATAGCCAGCTCCTCAGGGAGGAACAGAAAAAGGCAGACCTCCCAGAGCACTGCCTCAAACAAGATGTTGGGACCAGGTCGAACTCCACCTTAGATATGCTAGAGCGTATCCTGGAGCAGAAAAAGGCAATTCACGCAATGTCATGTCACCATTTCATTGGCAGTAACAGAACACTAGGCAGGGCTGACTGGGCCCTGATGGAACAGGTGGTGACAGAAATTTTAAGCAAAGAGAATGCTAGCCTGGCCAAAGTCATTCCACTCTTCACACACCTCTCCTTAATAATTGACGATTTCCTTGCCCATAGGGAACGCTTGCCTGGTGCAGAAGTTAATATAATTCCCGATGTTGCTGCCCTGCTAACGAGGCTGAAAAAGGAACTGACTCGGTGCATGGAAGAGCGCATGGACAATTGTCCCGAGTTAATGCCTGCCACAATGTGCGATCCACGAATCAAAGGCAAGATGGCACTTTCTTCCAATTCACTCACTGCCTAGAGGGAACAATTGATAGTGAGGGTGCGTGAGAGGCAAAGAAAAAGTAGAATGCAGTCAGATGAGCTGGAGGAGTGTGGTGGTCTTCTAGGACCTATCAGTAGCAGCGCCAGTAGCACTTCATCTTGTTCTAGTGGAGCAGCTGCTGCTTTTTATGCTGAAGCAATGGACAGATTATGCTTCGGACAAAAGAAACAGCTCCCCATAAATAGAAAAAGTGTTGAGTTTGAGGTTAAGGCTTACCTTTCGGAACCTTCTTTGCCCCCAAGTACAGATACCTTGAGTTTCTGGGATGACAAGAGGGCTGTGTGGCCTACTTTGTCCCCGGTAGCCCAGGAGTTGCTTTCTTGCCCCCAACCACTGTCCAGAGTGAGCGGGTATTTTCCTTAACTGGAAATATACTTAGCCCCCAGCGCTCTCAATTGGCCCCCCACCTCATGGAGCAAATTCTTTTTTAAAAGTCAACCTGCCAGAGCTGGGTTACCCTGCTCTCAGGTTCAATGCAAATTAGAAAAACAAAAAGGACTTAATTTACAATCATCCATAGTACCATAATACGTTGAGCGCTCCAGCTTACCTGGCTCTACAACAGTGGTAGGTTGGGCAGAAGACACCCCCCTGACTTGTTGGGATACAGGGGGGAATTTAAAGTCTACACTGTTGTCCCACTATACAGGTTGTTCAGTCTTGCTCTATTGTTTTTCATCTCTTCGAAAAAAGTCTGCTGTATCTAACTACTTAGTCCTGAACCAGTGTTCTGCAGTTTTCTGCTGGCAACATCTACAGTGTTCCTGTCATCCTGAGTCCGCCCTGCACCAGTCATCCTCAGTTTTGTAGTCTCTTCTATATCTACTGAGTCCTGCACCAGTGTTCTGCAGTTTGCTGCTGGCTATATCTACAGTTTTCCTGTCATCCCAAGTTCGCCCTGTACCAGTCATCCTCAGTTTTGTAGTCTCTTCTAAAAAGGTCTGCTGTATCTATCTACTTTGTTCTGCTCTAGTGTTCTGCCGTTTGCTACTGGCTACATCTACAGTGTTCCTGTCATCCTGAGTCCGCCCCAAGTCCACCCTGCACCAGTCATCCACTGTCTTCATTTAGACCCTGGAAATAGTTCCAATTTAAAATGTTATTGTATATTTGAAAGTATTTTAAATGAGGCCGAATAATTAGTACTATTGCCGAATTTCATCCAAGTCGAACAGGTCCAGTCTGAAATGCCAATCCTTCGAATGGAAAAAAAAAAAATTCGTACAAAATCGAATTTTACCGAATTTTTTTGCAGTGAACAAGTCTACCAACTGTAATGCTCTGTACAATGGGGTAAGACCAGTTTCATCACTTTGTGACAGACAGAATGGTTACTACTTTTGAATAATGGGAGCGCCATTGTTTTACTCAGCAAGAGAACCATTATAACATTCTTTCATATTAAACGTTTACACATCCCTTAATTTGCTATTGAATTCAAAAGTCATGTGTTTGAAAATCAGCATTTAAAGGGATAGTAATGTTTCATAATAAAAGCAGCTCTAATTAATCATCATAGTATTTGGATTTGGAGAGTGTTATTTCAATTCTGTCAGAGTTGTAGTTCAAGAGTAATTCAATGACAAAGTATCCCCCTCCCGCCCCTTTTACTAATATAACACTGTTCAGCCAGAGCAGAAGGGAGGTGCCCAGGTAGATTTCAGAGAGGGACAATCTTCAATTAAGATAACGGAAAACCTTGAAAATTTGTCAAGGGGGGCAGGGCTTTCATTGTTCACATAGGAAGAAGATTGTCCCCTGCTGTTATCTGTCTGGTCTATGGACTGCACTCCACATCTGAGAAGAGATGGTTTACACTAGGTAAAAGGGGCGGGAGGGGAAACTTTGCTTGTGAATATCTCTCAAACCATAAAGGTTTGAGAGGTAAGACTTATATCGTTCTTTATGTTTTTTTAATGCCTACAAAATAAACTAAAGATAAAATGACGTATTACTATCCCTTTAATGATAAAAGTACAGTTTGAATTATACATATACACCACTACAAGAGAGCTGCAGGATGAATGAGAGAGCATTGCAGACCTTCCACCCTTAGCTTTCAAGTGGTGTCCTATGCATTGAAACCCCCTATCCCAGAAATGTACTGCCTCTTATAAACCCCTGAAATGCGAAAAGAAAAAAAGTCATAATGCCTTGGAAAACTCTCCAGCATCCAAGAGATTTAAAGGGATAGTAGTGTTTCAAAATAAAAGCCTCTCTAATTAATCTTCATAGTATTTGAACCATGGACAGTGTTATTTCAATACTGTCAGAGTTGTAGTTCAAGAGTAATTGAATGATAAAGTTTCCCCCTCCCGCCCCTTTTACTGATGTAACACTGCTCACCTCAGAGCAGCAAGACTGTCCAGATGGATCGCAGAGAGGGACAATCTTCAATTAGCATAAGGGAAAACCTGTCAAGGGTTTTTCCTTATGGTCACAGTAAGAATATTGTCGCTTGCTGTGAGCTGTTTGGTCTCAAGATTCCACATCTGAGGTGAGCAGTGTTACACTAGGTAAAAGGGGCAGGAAGGGGAAACTTTATCATTCAATTACTCTTGAACTACAACTATGACAGTATTGAAATAACATTCTCTATGGCTCAAATACTATGAACATTAATCGGAGCTGCTGTTTTTATGATTCATTACTAACCCTTTAAAATTTTCATTGTAGCTTAAGCCTGGTTTCCATTGCAGTTGATATCGTTATCAAATACTTTAAACTACAATTATCATATACATGAATGTGGCATCGGTAAGATAAAACATAACTGCAATGTAATCTAGGCCTCCAATTCAAACAAAAGGTTTCTACCACAGTAGCAAATTTAAGAATCACAGTTCAGGACGTATGATATGGCTGTTTTATAAAAAGATACTGTGTCCTAGCTGCGTATAATTTATTTCTTGGCCCCATATTTTAATTTAGGGGTAATCTATTCTGTCAATGTCCAGCTTATCTACTAATAACACTTTGTTCCCTTGATTTGACAGTTTAGAACATAGAGTTTTCCTATGGCCAAGCCGCTGTTTGTCCTCTCTTACACCTGGTTAGACCTTGGACCTGATTAGGGACACCTGCTGCTACCTCCACACTTACTGTAATCAGGAGAGAGTCTGTAGGGCACAATGACGGCACCATCAACAGATCTGGTCCATAAGCATTCAGGGCACTTTCTGGCACTGCGCCCAGGATCCATGAGGATGTCTCCTTGGTATAGATTCATTGTGCAGTCTGCCGATATACAAAGATACTAAGGAAGCATATTTCTAATATTTATGTGACCCAAAACATGAAATGTGGCTTGTGTCTGTATAACTGCATATGTCCTTTTTGTGTATTCAGGAGCTGGGTGCCGTGTGTGTCTATTGTGCATTCAGGAGCTGTGTGTGTGTGTTGTGCATTCAAGAGTTGGGTGCTGTGTGTGTGCGTGTGTGTGTGTGTATTGTGCATTCAGGAGTTGGATGGTGTGTGTGTGTATTGTGCTTTCAGGAGTTGGATGCTGTGAGTGTGTGTGTGTGTTGTGTATTCAGGAGTTGGGTGCTGCGTGTGTGTATGTGTGTGTATTGTGCATTCAAGAGTTGGGTGTTGTGTGTATTGTACATTCAGGAGCTGTGTGTGTGTGTGTGTTTTTTACATTCAGCAGTTGTGTGCTGTGTGTGTGTTGTGCATTCAGGAGTTGAGTACTCTGTGTGTGTGTGTGTGTGTGTGTTGTGCATTCAGGAGCTGTGTGTGTATTGTGCATTCGGGAGCTGTGTGTGTGTGTATTGTACATTCAGGAGTTGGGTGTTGTGTGTGTGTGTATTGTACATTCAGGAGTTGGGTGTTGTGTGTGTGTGTGTGTGTGTGTGTGTATTGTACATTCAGGAGTTGGGTGTTGTGCGTGTCTATTGTTAAATTCAGGAGCTGTGTGTGTGTGTGTGTGTGTGTGTGTTGTGCATTCAGGAGCTGGGAGCTGTGTGTGTGTGTGTTTGATTGTGTAACATATTTTGTGTGTGTGTGTTTGATTGTGTAATATATTTTATTACACATGAATTACCTTTGTTAGACCTCAGTATTGAGGTGAATATATCCTCAGACTGGTATTCTTCATCCTCATAATCAGCAGAGTAAGGCAGTTCAGGGACATCTAAAAAGATAGTATTCAGCACTAAGATCATCTCTCCCACCAGTAGGCAAATGTGTTCCTCTAAGTAGGGTCCCAGAACAGGGATGTGGATCCTGGATCAGTCAATATCATTTACTTTTTGGGGGACAGAGGAGGATTCGGTGTATTGCAGAACAACATGGTGCACTCCCCTCCAGTGCTCAGAGGGTTAAATCAGTAGTAGCAAAAATCACTAAACCTCCAAGTGGTTATGGACTACAGCTCCCATCATCCCCAAGTAGTCCTCAGTAGTTTGAGGTCAGCAATTCACTGCATCTGAGTTAACCCTTTGAGTACCAGAGATCTATCAAAAGCATTGCAATGCGTTGGATACTTCTCAGACAGTCAAAGGGTTAAAGGGATAGTAATGTTTCACAATAAAAGCAGCTCCAATTAATCTTCATAGTATTTGAGCCATGGAGAGTATTATTTCAATACTGTCAGAGTTGAGGTTCAAGAGTAATTGAACGATAAAGTATCCTCCTCCTGTCCCTTTTACTGATGTAACACTGCTCAGCCAGATCAGAAAGGTGGTGTCCAGATGGATCGCAAAGAGGGACAATGTTCAGTGAGCATAAGGAAAAACATGAAAAACCTGTCAAGGGGGGCAGGGTTTTCCTTATGATCACAGTAAGAAGATTGTCCCTTGCTGTGAGCTGTCCGGTCAGGAGACCAGATTCCACATCTGAGGGGAGGTGGTTTACACTAGGTAAAAGGGGCGAGAGGGGGAAACTTTATCATTCAATTACTCTTGAACTACCACTCTGACAGTATTGAAATAACACTCTCCATGGCTCAAATACTACGAAGATTAATTGGAGCTGCTTTTATTTTGAAACATTACTATCCCTTTAAATGAGAAAAAAAAATTATCACATTTGGATCACTTTGCTGACTTATAATATGAGAGTGCTCTAGAACAATACTAAAAATCCATTGATGCTGTAAACAAAGAAGATTATTTCATTCTCAGTAAACAGAAGACATCTCTGTAATTTGTACCTAAAGGTTTACTTACCGCCACTGGGGATTTGGTTTGACAACTGCAAATAGTAATAGAGGAGAAAGAGAAAGAGAAAATGGTTAAGATTGGAAACTCATAGAGACACGGGATTATGAGTAATTATAACCAAAGTAGTGTTACAGTGGTGCTTTCGCTCAAAAAGACGGTTATTATTAAAGAAAAGTAAAAAAAAAACTGCCTATATGTCATATTAGCCATTTGTTTGTAATATATATATGTCCTCGAAGAAAACAAATTGGCATCATGTTCCATCAAAACAAAGATTAATTTCCCCAAAACTATTTATTTTACAGAAAAATAGCTAGTACATTATACAGGCAGATTTTAACTCTCTGTATAACAAACTAAGCTGGTCTTGAAGTGACAGGTCCACTTTAAAGGAATAGTAATGTTTCAAAATAAAAGCAGCTCCAATAAATCTTCATAGTATTTGGGCCACAGAGAGTGTTATTTCAATACTGTCAGAGTTGTAGTTCAAGAGTAATTGAATGATAATGTATCCCCCTCCCACCCCTTTTACCTAGTGTAACACTGCTCATCTCAGAGCAGCAAAACTGTCCGGATGGATCACAGAGAGTGACAATCTTCAGTGAGTATAAGGGAAAAAACCTGAAAAACCTGTCAAGGGGGCAGGGTTTTCATTGTTCTCACAGTAAGAAGATTGTCCCTTGCTGTGAACTGTCTGGTCTTAAAGTGATAGTAATGTCTAAAAAAAAACTTTTTTGCATTTAGAAGAGTTCAAAAAGCTGATCTAAATGCAAAAAAACGTATCTCTCAAACCGCTATGGTTTAAGAGATACGGGCGTTTGAAGTTTGATTTCTCCTACTGACAGCTGTAAAGCTGTCAGCAGGAGATTCGTGTCGGTCGACACTGTGGCGCTTGAGAAGTGCCGGGATCTCATTACTTACACAGAATCCCTTTATTGGAATGGTCTAAAACATGTGCCTGAACACTAGGCACATGTTTTAGACCATTCCAATGAAGGGATTCCATGTAAGTAACAAGATCCCGGCACTTCTCAAGCGCCACAGTGTCGACCGACATGGATCTCCTGCTGACAGCTTTACAGCTGTCAGTAGGAGAAATCAAACTTCAAACGCCCGTATCTCTTAAACCATAGCGGTTTGAGAGATACGTTTTTTTGCATTTAGATCAGCTTTTTGAGCTCTTCTAAATGCAAAAAAGTTTTTTTAGACATTACTAACACTTTAAGACCAGATTCCACATCTGAGGGAAGGGGCTTACACTAGGAAAAAGGGGCAGGAGGGGGATATTTTATCATTCAATTACTCTTGAACTACAACTCTAACAGTATTGAAATAACACTCTCCATGGCCCAAATACTATGAAGATTAATTGGAGCTGCTTTTATTTTAAAACATTACTATCTCTTTAACTTTACACTTCTACTTAGGGCAGAACTATATTTTCCATTAGGCAAATTACGTGACCTCTTAGGGCATGGGTGGGAAACCTGAGGCTCACCTGCTACTGAAGATGGCTGGCCTGGGATGATAGCAGTTATAGTTTGCAACAGCTCAGGGTGTCCAACCATGGCCTTGAAACATATGACTTTGATTGGTGCTTCAGCTGTGCTGGCCACACACCCCTTGTACCGTTGTGGGAGTGGTCAATATAACCCATATCCTCATGCAACAAACATTTGTTAATTTATTAAACCCTTTTTATTAAATTGCTTTAATGCCCATAGGTATAAAACCAACCACAATTTAATCATATTTATAACATATTGAGATGTGTGAGATGTGAGATGTGAGATGTGTGAGATGTGAGTGATAATAGGAGTTATGCCTGGCCATCTGATCCCAGACTGAATTGCAAGTTTGTTGCACAGTAAATGTACCAATTCTGGATCTCTCTTCTCTGGAAGAGTGAAACATTGTATCACAGTTGTGCTTACTGGTAAACTCTCTCACTCTTGCATTGTAGTCAAAGCCAGAAGAGATATTTTATGTCTGGCATTACTGCTGTATGCGCAATATTTTGCCAACCTCTGTTATATAACCAGCATATTCTGAGTGCCAAGTAACAGCTGATAGGGCTGGGGACAGTGTCATGTGAAGATATGGACACAATTTGTTTCTCTACTAGATAAGACTGAATTTATATTTTAGAATTCCCTTAGCAAGTCACCTGAGCTGCCCCTAGTACTTACCCTGACTGCAACCCTTAGATCCTATGACCTCTCCCACACTGCAATGTACTATTGACTGATAGCCTTAAACCCTTTGAATGCCAGAGGGATATGCAACATATTACAGAACTGTTACCACTTTTTTTTTTTATTATAATGGTGAATTTATTGGTACTAACTAGTATTAAAATACTTATGATATTAAAGGGGACCTATCACCTGTATTAAAGTTGGCTTGATTTGAATGCTCCTTTGCACTGCATCTGTAATGCTTTTATTTTTTTTAAATATAATGTGGTATTCTCCGAGGTGCTGGCTTTTAAAGTTCAGCCGGTGACGTCACTTCAGAACAGGATGAGGGCAGGGCCGACGCCACCTATAGGCGAGTTAGGCGCCGGCCTAGGGCGCACATCTTACGGGGGCGCAGTTGCAGAGCTGAGCTGCTCGCAGCTCGGCTGCTGTGACAAGAGGAGAGAGAAGCGCTACTCTGAAAAGAGCGAGCGCTGCCACCTAAAGCATGCCGTTAGACGCAGCGTGAAAAGCACTGTGTCTGCACACCAGGTAGGCCGGACCCTGACCCAACTTCATCCGTGGACAGCTGATCCTGAGCGGGAGGAGAGAGAGAGAAAGCGAGCGAGAGAGAAAGCGAGCGAGAGAGAGTGAGAGTCACGGTGAGCTGAAGTCACAGTGACAGGAAAGTTAGGCAAGAAGGGGAAACCGGCAAAAAGGGTAGATCAAGAGGAGGATCAAGTGCAGACAATAGGGGAGAAAGAGGCAAAAGGGGGGAACAAAACAAGAGTTCAGGGTGGATTAAGGCAAGAGGGGGAAAGAGGCAAAGAGGGGGAGAACAAGGCAAAATGGTGGATCAAGAGGGGGAGAATGGCAAAAGGGGAGAAAGAGGCAAAAGAGGGGGATGAAAAGACAACAGGGGTAAAGAGGCAAAATGGGGGAACAAGAAGGGGAGAATGGGGAGAGGAGAAAAAGGCAAAAGGAGGGTGATCAAGAGGGGGAGAGACACAAAAGGGGGGAATCAGGAAGGAGAGAGAGGGAGGCAAAAGGGGGGATCAAGATAAGAGTCAAGGGTGGATTAAGGAAAGAGGGGGAGAAAGAGGCAAAATGGGGGATCAAGAGGGGGAGAATGGCAAAAGGGGAGAAAGAGGTGTAAAGAGAGGCAATTTGGCAAGAGGGGGAATCAAGAGCAGGTGAAAGACTCAGAGGGGGGTCAAGAGGGGGGATCATGAGGCAAAAGGAGGGGGGACCAAGAGGCAAAAGGAGGGGGGACCAAGAGGCAAAAGGAGGGGGGACCAAGAGGTAAAGGGTGGGATCAAGAGTCAAGGGGAGAGAGAAGCAAAAGTGGGGACCAAGAGGGGGAGAATGGCAAAAGGAAGCTCAAGAGGGGTAAAGAGAGGCAACTTATCAAGAGCAGGTGAAAGAGGCAAAAGGGGGGAATCAAGAGTCAAGAGGTGGTTTATATATATATATATATATATATATATATATATATATATATATATATATATATATATATAACTCTTTATTGCTCTGGTGGGGGCATATAACTCACACACACACTCTGATACGCGCGTGCGCACACACACACACACACACACTCTGATACACATAGAGATAAGCACACACACACTGATACACATACAGACAAGTATACACATTGACACACTGATACACATATACAGAAGCACACACAAACGGATACCCCTACAGAGTCTCACACACACTGACACACATAGGGAACACACAAATTGATACTTATACACATATAGGGAAAACACAAACACACTGACACTTAACACATACAGGGAACACATACATTGACAGTTATATATGTATAGGGGTCACACACACTGACACGTATACACATAAAGGGGTGGGGCATAAAGGGGTGGAGCCAAGGGGCGGCAAAATGAGGTTTTGCCTAGGGTGGCAAAAATCTTTGCACCAGCCCTGGATGAGGGACAACTCTGCCCCGCAGTCTGTCGGTCTTTGTCTGTTCCCCTCCCCCCGCAGCATCTCATTCTAACCTCCTCTGAAAAGGAAAGTTTTCTTCATGTAAACTGGAGCAGTCTCTTGCCAAAGGGAATGCTCCAGCTCACATGGAACGAAGCGCTAATTGGGGAGGGGAACAGATGAAGATCGTCAGGCTGTGGGGCAGACTTAACCTGCAGCCTGTCCTGCAGTGACATCACCGGATTAACTTATATATAATATCTCTGTGAATACCACATTATATTTAAGCAATGGGACCAGATGGGATACACCCAAAGTTATTAAAAGAACTTAAATGTGTTCTGGCAAAACCTTTAACAGAATTATTCAGTCAGTCACTAACAACAGGAATAGTTCCAGAAGACTGGAAGTTAGCAAATGTAGTACCGCTTCACAAAAAAAGTAGCAGGGAAGAGTCTGGTAAATACAGACCAGTAAGTCTTACATCAGTAGTGGGAAAATTAATGGAGACTATGTTAAAGGAAAGAATTGTTGAATATCTGTACAGCACTGAGGAATTAGTTGGCGCTATATAAATAAAGAATAATAATAATAATAATATCTGAATTTAAATGGCTTGCAAGATACCAAACAGCATGGGTTTACAGCAGGGAGATCCTGTCAAACTAACCTCATAAATTTTTTTGACTGGGTAACTAAAATAATAGACCAAGGGGGAGCAGTAGATATAGCTTATCTAGATTTCAGTAAAGCATTTGACACTGTCCTTCATAGAAGACTCATTAATAAACTGCAGTGTTTGGGTCTGGATGTAAAAATAGTGAAATGGATAAGGCAATGGCTAAGTGACAGGAGACAGAAGGTGGTAGTCAATGGAGAATATTCGGATGAAACGAGTGTTACTAGTGGAGTATCTCAGGGATCTGTACTGGGGCCCATTCTTTTTAATATTTTTATTAGTGATATTGCAAAAGGTCGACAAGGAAAGGTATGCCTTTTTGCAGATGATGCCAAGATCTACAATAGGGTAGACATTCCAGGGGGAAAAAGACAAATGGCAGATGATTTAGGTAAATTAGAAGAATGGACAAGAGTGTGTGGCAGATGCAGTTTAACGTTGATAAATGTAAAATAATGCACTTGGGACATAAAAATCCAAAGGAAAAATATACTATTAAGGGTACTGTGCTGTCAGAGACAACAGAGGAAAGAGATTTGAGAGTAATTATTTCTAATGACTTAAAGGTAGTCAGGCAATATAATACAGCGGTGGGGATTGCAAGCAGGGTACTGGGTTGTATATCTAGGGGCATTAGTAGCAGAAAAAAGGAGAGTATTGTGTACAGTACTGGAGACCCCATCTCCAGAAGGATATAGATACTCTAGAGAGAATTCAGAGAAAGGCTACTAAAATGGTGACTGGTCTACAGGAAAAGAAATATCAGAATAGACTGAAGTATCTGAACATGTATAGCTTGGAGGAGAGAAGAGAGAGAGGGGATATGATAGACACATTCAAATACATGAAGGGATTCAACAAAGTGCAGGAGGGAAGTACATTTCAAAGGAGTACAAATGTTAGGACAAGAGGCCATAGTCTGAAACTAGAGGGACACAGGTTTAGATGTAATGTAAGAACGTTTTACTTCACTGAGAGGGTAGTAGATAAGTGGAATAGCCTACCAGCAGAAGTGGTAGAAGTTAATACAGTGAAATAATTTAAGCGTGCATGGGATAGCCATATAAAGCTGTCCTTAGCATAAGAAAATACCAAAAAAGGTTTGAGGTTTTTACTGTAGGAAAATGGGCAGACTAGATGGACTGAATGGTTCTTATCTGCTGCCAAATTCTATGTTTTTATGTTTCTACCTAAGGGGCTAAGATCCAATTTATAATTAATGTGAATCTAGTTGTTTTTTTTTTTTTTTTTTTGTTTTTTTTAAAGAAGCAAATTTCTTAACCCTTTGAGTGCCAGGGGGTATGCAATGCATTGCTTTGCAATGCGTTGCGTACCCCTCTGGCAACTGAAGAGTTAAAGTACAAGAGAGTATTGCATCAGCACTTCCAAATCACATAGGTCATGAGGTCTGTGTGGAGGCATCACCCAAAGCAATGTTAGTTAAGGTTAGTGCTCATGGTACACCAGCAGGCCAGCTTTACATTATATCCCTGATAACCCTTTGAATGTCAGAGGGGTGCACAATTCATTGTCATTCAAAGGGTTAATCACAGGTGATTAGTCAGTGGATCTGTTATTGCATTTGAGCCATCTGTACTTAATTAAGGATATGCTGAAAGCCTGACTGGAGCGGAGAATCACTGACCCAAAGGGTTAACGTGGAATGTGTAAAGGAAAGTATACGCTAAACCCGTGGTTCCCAGGCCAATAACAGGCGAGGTCTTTAGGATTTCCCTGCTTGTGCACAGGTGAGTTTATCAGAGGCTCATTCATTTAAAGTGATAGTTGACCTTTCTTGACTTTACATATTCTGCAATTTTGCGACTTCAAACTGCCCATACCTATTTTTAAATTACACTTTTATGTCCTTGACTTTTTCCAGGGATCTTTCTGTCAGGAACTATAAAAGCAGGGATAGCAATACAATGAAACACTGCAGCATTGATTGTTTTGTATGCTTTAAAGGCAGGCTTTTCTACGTTGCATCAAATCTCTTGTACATCGTATAGCTATCCCTGATTCCAAAGCTCCTGACAAAAAGCTCGATGTGATCTCCCTGTGTGAAACATGAAAGTGTATATATAGCGTGTGAGAAAATGAAAAAAATATAAGTAATCACACTTGACATATTGTACACTTGCAGAATATTAAGTTAAAAAGCAGGTTGAGTGTCACTTTAATTGTAAGTTACATTAGGCTGACCAGACATCACCTTTAATAGGGGACACATAGGAAATAGGCATATTTCAGGACTGCACTGAAATCAAAGAAGCCCTGCAGTATGCATTTTTCATATGCGTCCCCGGTTAAAGGTGAGGTCTGGTCACCCTAAGTTACATGTTAAGCTGACCAGGCCTTCCCTTTAACCAGGGATACATAGGGAATATGTATATTTTAGGAATGTACTGAAATGAAGGCAACACTGCAGTATGTATTTTTCATATGTGTCCCCAGTTAAAGAGATAGTAATACTTAAAATGAAAAAAATATATATTGTAGGGTTTATCCCCCTGAGCAAAACAAGAGTACTCCCACTGCTGAAAGGTATTTTATTCAAAAGTTATTACAGCTCAAAGTTGAGTTTTTTAGGTGCAATATCACAGTGGCCTGAAACTGTACAGTGGCGCTGTTGCTACATCATCCTATGGAGATTTATGGTCTACGGACCAGAGCTGTCAATAGGATGGTGAAGCAACAGCGCCACTGTATAATTTCAGGCCACTGTGATATTGCACCTAAAAAATTAAACTTTGAGCTGTAATAATTTTTGAGTAATACCCCTTTCAGCAGTGAGAGTACCCTTGTTTACTCAGGGGGATAAACACTACAATATATATTTTTTACATATTAAGTATTACTATCCCTTTAAAGGAGATGTGCACTAGCAAATGCACTAGCAAATCCTAAAGACATGGTCTATTATGGGTCCCTGAAGATAGGTTTGGGAACCAATGCTCTAAGGCAGTCCTCAAGCACCACCAACAGGCCAGGATGTAAGGATTTCCCTGATTAAGCACAGGTGAGTCAGTCACAATGAATGATCCACTGATTATCTTACCTGTGCTTAATCAGGGAAATCCTTACATCCTGGCCTGCTGGTGGCCCTTGAGGACTGAACTTGGACCCCCCTGCTCTAAGGCATAATGAAGAGTATGTGTGCTTATTGAGGTGAAAATAGGGTGCACTTGATGTGGTAGAGGGAAATGATGTCCACCTCCCACAATAGGGCCTAGAACCAGCTGTGTCCCACCACAGATCTATACATCTTTCACCATATACATGAACACGTGCTGTGGGTATGAAAATCAGGATCAAACAGAAATTCTGTAAACTTACCGGAAGAGACGCAGCAGCTGTAATGAGATAGAACCACAGAAAGTATCTAGAAACTGTACAAGTCATCCTCACGTATAGGATATGCTACCTGCACTAAGTCTTCTCTTTAACTGCACAAAGGAAATGCTGTTCTTCCCACAGAGCGGACGCCTTTATATCGATATCCACAGAGGTACTGTCCAGTCAGATTACTGTTCCCAAGGGTAGCAGACCTTCGTGATAAGGACTTATTGAGAGAGATTCCCAACTGTTGGTTTTCTGAAACCTAATTCTGTAACCCTTTGCACTCCAGATGGGTATCCACCGCATTTCAACTCCACCGCATTGCATACCCCTCTGGCACTCAAAGGGTTAAAAACAGAACTGGTGCTTGACACAAGTGAACCAAATGGAATTGTCCCTGCTGTAAGGTATATAACTGTAATTTATATGTCATTTGTCACCTATGGTGCATTTGGATTGCTCCATTTTTTCTTAAAGGGATAGTAATACTTCATTTTAACTTTATTTTATTTTGTAGGCATTAAACAAAACATGAAAAACGATATAAGTCTTATCTCTCAAATCTTTATGGTTTAAGAGATATTCACAAGCAAAGTTTCCCCTCCCACCCCTTTTACCTAGTGTAAGCCATCTCTTCTCAGATGTGGAATCCAGTCCATAGACTGGACAGCTAACAGCAGGGGACACTCTTCTTTATAAGAAAACAATGAAAGCCCTGTCCCCCTTGGCAAGCTTTTCAGGTTTTTCCCTTATCTTAATTGAAGATTGTCCCTCTCTGCAGTCTACCTGGGCACCTCCCTTCTGCTCTGCCTGAGCAGTGTTACATCAGTAAAAGGGGCGGGAGGAGGATACTTTGTCATTGAATTACTCCTGAACTACAACTCTGACAGAACTGAAATAACACTCTCCAAAGTCCAAATACTATGATGATTAATTAGAGCTGCTTTTATTATGAAACATTACTATCCCTTTAAAGTGGTAGTGTCTCCTAACACAAAATTGAGAAAAACAGTAAGGTGGCGGTATCCTATTGAAATGTAGCCCTCTATTTGTGGACCATCAGAAGGGCGGGATCATAACCTCTCCTGAATCAAAAGGGAGACATCAGAATGTTGCCCACATCAAAAGGGCGACATTCTGATGTTGCAAGCTTAAGAGTCACCAAATAGAGGGCAAATGTATATATCCAATACCCAAGATGCCTAGAAACTTCAGCAGGGATCAGCGCAGGCCTGGAGTGTGTGCTTGTTTTATAAGTGTTTTGATTTAAAGAGATAGGTGGTCTCCATCACACAGCAGTATGTTAAGGGGGAGACAATAAATGAAATTTGTGTTTTTTATTTGTGTTCTCACATTCCTTATTCACAATAAAATATTAAAAACCAGTTTCACCATTGACATAGCCATGCAAGAAGCTTGGTAGAGTATTTTCTCTCAATTTCCCCTCCTCTGGCAATGACAGCTGCTAAGATCCCGCCTGGCCTCTCAGCCCTGACTCGCCTTCACATTCCGCAGAGATGACTTTCCATCATCAGGGCAGAGATTTAGGGCTCGATCCAAATGTTGGAGACGGCTGTTTTTTCTGCCGACTGCATTTTTTCCAGCACGGTAAGCTATTCAAATGCCTGCGCTGTGAAAAAATACTGGCAAAAAAAAAAGTCGGGTGATAAAGTTAAGAGGTGTTTTCATCCATTGAAAATGATTAAAATGCTACAATTAGCAATCCAAATGTCTGCGTTAGCCATGAAAACCCGATAAGGGACTCAATCGCAGGAAAGTCAAGACCTACTTTTTTTTTAACTAATAAACTAAGAGTCAAAAGACAGACCCTTGAACAGAAGCCCTTATCAAAAATGAGGCACTCAACTTAAATTATAGAAAAATACAAATCAATTTTATTGAGTATTTCACATACAAGACCAACATATGTGAGGAGATCCTAAAATACATATATTTTCTAGGATTTGAGTGTATCACTATGGTGTAGATATACACAATATTTTCAATGCTGGCCTCATATACTTACTATTTTTGTGCAATATTATATACTTATATGTTTTCTTATTGTATCCCTCCTACCTGTGATATGTTTTTAATGGTGTTTTAAATGTGAGTCTTTATATGTTGGTCTTGTATGTGAAATACTCAATAAAATTGATTTGTATTTTTCTATACTTTAAAGGGATAGTAATACCTAAAATGTAAAAAAAAATATGTTGTAGGGTTTATCCCCTGAGTAAAACAAGAGTACTCCCACTGCTGAAAGGTGTTTAATTCAAAAGTTATTAATTTTCAAAGTTGAATTTTTTAGGTGCAATATCACAGTGGCCTGAAATTGTACAGTGGCGCTGTTGCTACACGATCCTATGGACAGCTCTGGTCTCAGGACCATAAATCTCCATAGGATGGTGTAGCAACAGCGCCACTGTAAAATTTCAGGCCACTGTGATATTGCACCTAAAAAATTCAACTTTGAAAATTAATAACTTTTGATTGAAACATCTTTCAGCAGTGGGAGTACTCTTGTTTTACTCAGGGGGATAAACCCTACAACATATTTTTTTTTACATTTTAGGTATTACTATCCCTTTAAGTTGAGTGCCTCATTTTTGGTAAGGGCTTCTGTTCAAGGGTCTGTCTTTTGACTCTTAGTTTATTAGTCATTAGTTTTTGCCCTTAGAGTGCACCTAACTATTATAGTTGGCATTGATTTAAAGATAGATTATTTGACTAGTGCTAGCCTACCCCTTCTTTATGAATGAGATCTAGTTTTTTTTTTAAACTTGAGTCCCTTATCAGCTGTTTAAACAGCTGACACAGAAACTTGAATGCAAAAAAAACCTAAGTTCTCAGTGGATGTATTGATATGGGGCAATAAGTCATCTTCTTCTATCTTCTCTTACATCTGTCTTCTGCCTATAAAATAAAACATTATTACAAAGCATTAACAATTATATTTTCATGTCTCCGCCTCTTGGTGCGGCAGAGGCGGCAGCGGAGACACAGATGAGCAACACAGATGGCCTCAGTCCTGAACAGGCCGATGCCCGTAGAACACTGAGGGAATTGGAAGTGAGCCTACCTTTATATATATATGGGCAGTCTCATTTCCATTTCCCTCACAGCCATTGGCTGGGATGTTCTTATGCACATCTCAGCCAATCAGAATCGAGCAGCTGTTATTTAAACTGACTGGCTGGGATGTGCGTAAAAATAAATAAATAAAAAATATTGCCCTTAAATGACATTTTTACATAAGAACTGTTGTCTTTAAAACTACAAATTTTCAAAGAGATAGATGGGGGGGGGAGTTAAAGGGATAGTAATACTTCATTTTAACTTTATTTTATTTTGTAGGCATTAAAAAAACATGAAGAATGATATAAGTCTTATCTCTGAAACCTTTATGGTTTAAGAGATATTCACAAACAAAGTATCCCCCCCCCTGTTCAACCAGATCAGAAGGGAGATGCCCAGGTAGACTGCAGAGAGGGACAATCTTCAATTAAGATAATGGAAAAAGCTGAAAAACATGTCAAGGGGGGAAGGGCTTTCATTGTTTTCATACAAAGAAAATTGTCCCCTTCTGTTATCTGTACTGTCATACAACCTGATCCACATCTGAGAAGAGATTGCTTACACTAGGTAAAAGGGGAGGGGAGGGGAACTTTGCTTGTGAATATCTCATAAACCATAAAGGTTTGAGAGATAAGACTTATATCATTCTTCATGTTTTTTTAATGCCTACAAAATAAAATAAAGTTAAAACGAAGTATTACTATCCCTTTAACACTTAGAGCGATATTACTACCTCCCACTCCTCTCTGTTAAGATTACTTTAAACTGTGTTCTCCAAGTTTAGAAAAGTTGGAAGAAATGATATCAATAAGACAAAAATAAAAAAATAACGTTCTTTTTTTCAATACCTTTAAATATGATGGAAGATTAAACCGCTCCCTCTTTTAAGACTGGTTTTCTCTTTGATAGACATGACGGAATTCAACGTAAAAAAAGACTGCAATACATCTGAGAATTGTTGGACCATAGAGTATGACTTTTTTCAGACTCACTACATCAATTTTGGTTGCCACAATTTTTTTTTAATAGCCCCTAGAGGAGATTTTCAGCATAACCTTCCTGTTTGTGCATGTCAGCTCCTATTTCTTATGTTACAGAGACATCTAGTGGAAGTTTGTTGAACAACTGTCCAGTTCTTGCATACAGCTCCTAACTCTTATGTTACAGTGGCATCTAGTGGTAGTTTGCAGTATAACCTTACAGTTACTGCTGGAACCTGAATGAATGAATTTTTATATAACACCACAAGTGTGCACAGCTATTTACAATTTCAGAGAATTAAGGCAGTTATTATTATCCTACAGTAACATCTAGGAGGTAGTGTTCAAAAAACTATCATAATGAAAAAATGTCACATTGTAGGTTGGTGGTAAAAAGAGGATATTTTCAGAAGGAAATTTCATCACTTCTTAACCCCTTAAGGACCACCAGTCCAGGGAAGTTACCTTCCCTTAAGAACCACTTTTATCCTTGGTGACACGTGACCGGTGACGTGTAACAGTGCACCGAGTGGAGGTCTGCTTTAATAACCAATGGTAAATAAAAATTTAATAACCACTCATTCATTTTCTGATAAAACTGTAAAACTAATCTGAAAATCATGTTCCAGAAAAAAAATTAGATCTCTATTTTTGTCCTCAAGTCTGTTCACATAAAGAGATTATAAAACTCTCTCCACAGCCATATACTGGCTAAAAATGCTTGTTAGAAGCCAAACCCATAATCCCCCCTCCTTGAGTGATGTCAGATGATTAAGTCCCACTCAAACCCTCAGCTCCTGCTGTTCCTCAAAATTTCCTTTAGTAGTCTGGTCTTCTGTCAACAGTGGGATGCTTATAGGGTTAGTAATGCCCTAAAAAAGAATTTTAGTCTTACCTGTTAAATCCTTTTCTCTTAGTCCATACAGGTTACTGGTAACTTTGGGTAGGAGATCCACCCCTTTAAGTAGACAGGAACAATTCTAGAAATGAATGCAAGGGGTAGATCCTACCGTCCCTCCTTGGCTGCAGCTAGCCAGTCAGCTCCAGTAAGATTTGAGACACTAACTATTGACTAGATAGTAGAAGGGAAAGAAGACGCCTGTGAGCATGACCCCGCAGGACCCCCACGGTCTGCTACAGGAGAGACAAGCATGGTCCCTTGCCAGGGTGGGAGACCAGTAACTAAGAGAAAAAGATTTAACAGATAACACTAAAATCCTCTTTTCTCTGTGTCGTCCAATACAGGTTACTGGCAACTTTGGGATGTCCAACCATTGAGTTTCCCAGAGGCGGGAAGTAAGGCAAGGACCAGGAGCAAGGCCCCCAAAGTCACCAGGGCAGATATGAACCATCAGATCAGGGATAGCCCAACAAAACAAATGAAGTGTCAACGGACACTGAACAGGGGTAACAAAACCCCAGGAACTGTTACACAGCACACTGAACTAGAGCCAAGTGAAGGAAGCACCAAAGAACCGAAGAAGATCCTAGACAGGCAAGACTGCCTCCAGGATCTTCCTCCCAAAACTGGCGTTAGCTGATGTCAACACATCAACACGGTAGTGCTTTGAAAAGGTGTGCACAGATGACCAAGTGGCAGCCTTGCACAAATGATCAGCGGAGGCCTGACTCTTGTAAGCCCAAGAAGCCCCAGTAGATCTAGTAGAATGAGCTGGGACCCAAAAGGGAACAGGCTTCTTCCTTAGCTCGCAAGCCTTACGAATAGTAGACTTGATCCAAGACGCAATAGTCACTTTGGATGCAGGTCTCCCTGCTCTGGGGCCCTCAGGAATGACGAACAGCTCGTCAGACTGTCTAATGGACTCAGTGTGATGTACATAAAACTTGAGACAACGCACCACATCTAACAAGTGGAGACCTCTCTCTTTGTCAGAGGTAGGGTCAGGGCAGAAAGAAGACACCACAATCTCCTGATTAATGTGGGACTCAGAGACCACCTTCGGGAGAAACTCCTGCAAAGTGCGAATCACTGCCTTGGCTTTGTGAAACACCAAAAAGGGTGGTCTACAAGACAGAGCATGTAACTGAGAACAGACACGATCGCCAGGAGAAAGGCCATTTTCCACGTCAGCAGGCGTAGAAGAATAGTAGCTGAAGGATGCCCAACACCAAGTTAAGATCCCACTGAGGAGCGGGAGTCTTGAAAACAGGACGAGTATGAGCAACGCCCTGGAAGAAAACCTTGACATCAGGAAGAATAGCAATGCTCCTCTGAAAGAAAACAGAGAGAGCAGAAGTCTGACCCTTAAGAGAACTCAAATGAAAGCTCTTATCCACACCATCCTGCAAGAAAGCCAGGACCATAGGCCGATCAAAATCCTGAGAAAGGTCCCTATCAGCACACCAAGAAAGAAAGGTCGACCAGACACGATGGTAGGCCTTAGAAGAAACGGGTTTGCGGGCACTAAGCATAGTAGCCACCACACCAGAAGAAAAACCTTTCTTCTTCAGTACTGAGGATTCAATTTCCAAGCCATCAAAGCTAGACAGTGAACATCCTCCTTCCACAGGTAACCCTGTACGGCAAGGAAGCCGGACGGCAAGGAAGCCGGAATGGCTCCGCCACTGACAGAAGTTCCGGAAACCAAGCCTGGCGAGGCCAGTACAGAGCAATCAGAATGACTGGACAGCTCTCCAGTCTCAATTTACGTTACACCCTGTGCAACATGGGGAGGGGAGGAAAAATGTAAGCTAGAGGAACAACCAAGGAATGGACATGGCATCCACCGCTAGAGCTAGAGGATCCCTCCAGCGAGACCAGAACATTGGAACCTTCTGGTTGTGTCATGTCGCCATCAGGTTGATGCAAGGAAGACCCCACTTCTGAACAATGAGGGTGAACACCTCTGGGTGCAGTTCCCACTCTCTGCTGTCCACTGTGTGTCGACTGAGGAAGTCTGCCATGACGTTGTCTACCCCAGGAATGTGCACTGCAGATATGGCAGGAACATGTTCTTCTGCCCAGGACAAAATAGGCTTGACCTCTAACCAAGCGGCAAGACTTCTTGTTCCACCCTGCTTGTTGATGTAAGCCACGGCTGTGGCGTTATCGGACTGGACCCGGACCGGGCACTCTTCCAACTGGGGTGTCCAATGGAGTAGGGCATGAAATATCGCCTGAAGCTCCAACACGTTGTTGGGAAGGAGAGATTACTCCGGAGACGACTGGCCCTGAGCACTCAGGTGATCCAGGACCGCTCCCCATCCGGAGAAGCTGGCATCCGTCGTCAACGTGGTCCAGAAGGATACCAGGAAGGACTTGCCCTTCAGCAGATTGGAGAGGTCGAGCCACCACGATAAACTCAGTTTCACATGAAGAGGGGGGGATACGGACATCTTCAGAAGGTCCACTGACCCCTGCACACCTGGAACACAAACCTCTGGAGTTCTCTGTTGTAAGCCATAACAAATGGGACCACTTCTATGGTGGAGATGAATTTCCCCACTAGAGAGGACAGCTTCTTGGCTGGAACTGGATCTTGAACCAGAACAGCAGAAACCCTGTGGGCGATCCGGTGAGCCACCTCATCTGTGAGAAACACCATGCTCTGCTGAGTGTCGAAGAGAAGGCCCAGGAAGACCAGACGCTGGGATGGGACCAGATCTGACTTGTCCATGTTGATGACCCACCCGTGATGGGTGAGAGCATGAATGCAGTCTTGCACCTGCTGATGAAGAAGTTCCTCAGAAGAGGCTTTCAGAAGCAGGTTGTCCATATATGGAATAACTCTGATGCTGTCCCGATGGAGGACGGATACTAAAGCTCCCAGGACATGGTTTAAGACTTGAGGAGCTATAGTCAGACCAAAGGGATGAGCTGAAAACTGAAAGTGCACTTGGTAGCAGGCAAATCTGAGATACTGCCGACTCTCTGGATGAATGGTGATGTGTAGATACGCGTCCTGAAGATCCAGAGAGGCAAAGAATTCCCCCGGGAACATAGCAGTAATCACCATCCTTAGATACTCCTGGCGATAATGAGTCTTGATCACAAAGGCATTGAGATCCTTCAAATCCAAAATGGGAAGACAGCCTCCGTCCTTCTCAGAGACCACAAAGAGGTTTGAGTAAAAACACATACCTCTGTCCCGAATAGCGCCATGGAACAGACCGCGTTTCTCTACAACCCGGGGCGTATGAGAGGGGAAAAAACAAAAAGGGAGGAAGAGAGATGAAAGGGATCCTGTACCCTTCCACCACCACCACCACCACCTGTAAAACCCATGGGTCCGCCACTGAATCCTCCCAGAAGCTGTGGTAGTGATGCAGACGGCCACCCACAGCAGAGTGGGGACCTGGGTTCGGTGAGTCATGCTTAAGAAGGCTTGGAGGAGACCTTGGGCTTCCACTGCTGTTTGGGCTTGGAGGAGGAATGCGGAGCTGAGGGAACCACCTGGTTCGCTGGACGTGTCTCAGTCTGGAAAAAGCTGATTACGCTTGAGAGGCGTCTTCTTCCTGGGGACCATAGGCAGAAGGGTAAGCTTGCCCCCTGTGGCCTCACTAATCAGATCCTTAAGATCTGGCCCAAACAAAGAGGTGCCTTGAAAAGGCAATGAGAGCAAAGCTTTCTTGGAAGCAGTGTCAGCAGACTAGATCTTGAGCCAGAGAGATCGTCTGGCAACCACAGACATGGTGGAAACCCTTACCACCAAACAGATGGCATCAAATAAGGCAGTAGAAACATAGTGCTGGGCCTCAGAAATGTTGGCAAGAAGCCGCAACATATTCGAAGTAGGAACACCCTGACAGACAGCCAGGGTGAGCTGTTCAGTCCAGACCACAATGGCCCGATTCACCCATGCCGCAACGAACACTGGACGCATGGCAGTACCAGCAGTGGAAAAAAATGGACTTGAGGGAGACTTCAAGTTTCTTGTCAGTCCAGTCTTTCAGAGCAATGCATCAGCAACTGGCAAAGCAGTGGACATAGATAGCCTGGAGACAGGAGCATCCATTTTGGGGGAATGAACCCACTGAGCAAGCGCTGCCTCAGAGAAGGGTTAAAGCTTGGCAAATGTCTTGGAAACAGAAGGTTTCCTGTCCAGAGTCTTCCACTCATCAGAAACAAGGCGATCAAGAGTGGGGTTAGGTGGAAAACAAGTATAGGGCTTCTTTGGCTCCTGAAATACATCAGAGGTATCCAAAGAAACCTCCTGAACTAAGGGAATGTTTAGGGTAGTTAATACGGCTCTGATCAAGTCCTCAGCCGAGGGATCAGTCTCAGTCTCAAAGGGGTCCCCAAAAAACTGAGAGGAGCCCATAGCAAAACATTCCTCAACGTCTGAATCCACCAACAGTTCCTCCTCAGTGGAATCTGATACGTTAGGTACTTCATGCGGTTTCGGCAGGGAAAATCTGATGGAAGTAGGGGTCTGCAAGGAGTGGAAGACCCCCTGTAACTGGGATGGAAGAGCTGCAATGTAGACCAGAGGTCCCTGGTAGCAACCTTGAACTCTTGCACCAAACTGGCTCTAATGCATGGCTGGAGGTCCCTGGGGGAGATTCAGGGACATCAGAACATGCTGGACATAAATGACCTGAGAATTCTCTAGGCAACCCTGAATGACATGAGGAGCAATGCGCAATAGGGGACACAGAGACCCCAGCATCCTTAGTCTTAGGCCTGGGCCCAAGCTCTAACGGATTAGACATTCTCACAGTGTCAGAACGTTTTAAGTATAAGGAATCACCCAAATACAGTGTGTAAGATTAAAATTTCACCCCAGAAATCGCTAAAATGCACTTATCTGGCAGGCGATGGGTTAATCTGCAGAGAAGATAAGAAGAGTCCAAGCCCTGCGTAGGATACTAGTTCAGGAAAAGACACAAAATGGATGCTGCAGCAGAAGCCAATCAGGAATGTGCATGCGAAGCAAGCGCTCATAGGAAATGTAGTTTTCCCAGAAAAAGTACCCCAACAGACATAAAACATTAACCAGAGCAAGGGTAGACAATTAAAATGAGCCATCTCTGAAGTAGCTACGTTGAGAGGTTGCAGAGATATGTCCCAAACTGTGCAGTCCCATAGAAATGAATGGAGAAATGGTGTCTATGCGGTAAAAGCGCAACGGAATCCAAATTTTGCAAAGTTAAAACTGTGAACTAAAATTACATGAAACATCACTAGAACATGTTAGCAGACCCAAAAAACACTGAACCCAGTAGGGAAAGTGCCAATAAACCCCCAAAAGATGCAAAACCAGCAGCTAAAGGGTTAATTTACCACAGAAACTTGCTCCAAAACACCCAACAGATACAGATAAACCCAATAAGTGCAGGAGTGTGCAATAGGAACTCCAAAGGAAAACTCCTGTGCGGAGGGGCACTGTGGGACATGTGGACCTGCAGCACTCAAAGGGTTGCTCACCTTTCCTGCAGATCTTCTGTCTTCAGATTACCATGTATTAAGAAGAAGCCTCAGTTGGCAACTCCTGAGGAACTTGAACCAAAGATTTCCCCCCCAGGGCTTAAGGTACACAAAAAGCACCTGGATTCTGAGCTAGCCACATCTAAGGGCATTGTCAGTTATGGTAATCCGTCTAATAGTGGTATTCCATATCTAACAGAAAAATAAAAAATTAGCTAAAACTATAGCAGAATTGCTCTCTTGCCTGTGTCTTCACCAAGGAACAAATCTTAATTAAGCTGACTGGCTAGTTGCAGCCAAGGATTAAAGGTAGGCTCCACCCCCTGCATTCACTTCTAGAATTGTTCCTGCCTACTTAAAGGGGCGGATTGCCTACCCAAAGTTACCAGTAACCTGTATTGGATGACAGAGAAATAAAGTTTATTCTATATGGCAGATTTTACAAGTATTTGGAGAAAGGCCTCTCTCTCAAACTTTTATGGTTTGAGAGATATCCGCCGCTAAAGTTTCCCTTCTCCTGATGCCAGCTGTAAAGCTCACAGAAGGAGATCCTTGTCAACCGATACGAGGCGACTCTTCAGCAGAGCGGCAATAGCGATATTGGTTGCAACCTCAGTAGCATCTTAAACTGAGCTTGATGTAACGTTGCCCTCAACAATACAGCTCCGAAGTGAAGCGAGAACGCGCTTGCTGGGGCAGCTGGGAGGGAAGTGGTAAGTCCTGCGGCTCTGTGCCGCACATACGTGATGCCTCAGAATGTGGAAGTGGCACTTTTTAAAGATTAATATCTCCACTCCTAGGTAGGTAAAACTAAAACAAAACCCAGTGCTAATATTGTCTTAGGGATTAAAACCAGTGTTCCAATTTTTTTGCGATGTGAATGCTCCCCTTTAAATTACCAACAAGTAACAGCAATAAAAATAAAACACTGTTTTATTGTTGTTATTTTTGGGTAATTTAATAAATATTTTTTTGTACGAAAGGTTAAAGGGGATCTCTCACCTACATATATGTAATGCTCATTAGTTAGAGGATTTATCAAAAAGATTCAAAACATTGTTCGTTGTTTTAAAAAAAAAAAACAGTTATATGCGCAAAAATTAAAGTTTAAAAAGTATCCGGCAGCCTCCTTCCGGCTTGCCGAATCTTGCTGACCAGAGGCAGCTCCCGTCCCACTACCCATCATCCTCCGATGACGGAGGCTGTCTGTCACTAAGGTGGAGAGATCGCATTGGCTAGATATCGATCTCTGCCAATGAGATCGCTCCACTTAGTGACACAGCCTCCGTCATCGGAGGATGACAGGTAGTGGGACGGGAGCGGCCTCTGGTCGGCAAGCCGGAGGGAGGCTGCCGGATACTTTTTAAACTTTAATTTTTGCACATATAATTGTTTTTTTAAAACAATGAACAATGTTTTGAATCTTTTTGATAAATGCTCTAACTAATGAGCATTACATATATGTAGGTGAGAGATCCCCTTTAATATTCCAGTCTATACAGTAATTAACTGGTCTCTTCAGGATCTTGTTGGGCCAATTCTTTTCTATCTTCTTTTTTATCAATTAATTTGAAACCTGCTATACGCATGCATAGATCTCGTGCACATGGGAGTTTTGCATTATCAGTAAAAAGAGAACACAAAAACTGATGCTTAAGTCCTTTTAGCCAGTAACCGGCTGTAGTAATATTGTTTAATGGAACACCCCTTCCCAGACCACACTCTGACTTTTAATATACATTATTAGGAAGTACAGATTTGGGGATCAATTAAACAAAAATACAATGTGTTCACACTGGTAACAATAAAAATTTAAACTTATAGTCAGATGAGTTTTTTCCTTTAATACTTGAAGTATAAAAGTGAGCGTCTGGGGGTATTATAATTATTATATATAAATATATACATAAGTAATCTGAAAATCACAAAAAGCTGTACAAGGATAAGATTAGGTTTCACCTACAGCAAAACAAATTGCTCCTTTTGGAGAATGTTTAAGAAGTGTAATTCTAGAGCAAACCAGCTGTAGCTAGGGCAGAGGTATGCAAATGATGGCTCTCCAGCTGCTGCAGACTACAACTCACATCATCCCCAACCAGCTATTTGTAGTTCTCAACAGCTCAAGAGCTACTTGTTGCCTACCCCTGAGCTAAGGCAGTAGATCTTTAAACCTGAGTCCTAGCCTGGGTGTTATTGTCTCTCCATGTTATCGGACCATTCCAGGCCTCATACAGCTGCTGTCTGTATAAGCAAATGCACTGAGCACATGTTCTCGGACGCAATCTCCCAACCGCATCTTCTTTGTTCCCAGCCTCAGCCCCCTGTAGAAAGAATATCCACAGAAAGCAAACAAGGAGCCGGAAAGAACTGTCCCATGCAGCACCTCTATCCAAATATGTTTCTTGTAAAACACTCAATACATGGTGTCTTTAAAGGAGAAGTAATGCCTAATAATGATGTCCTCATATATCAACAGTAATATACAAATGTTTTAGGCAGGTGTGAACAAAATGCTGTAAAGTAAAAATGCTTTAACAAATAGACATGTTAGTAGTTTATTTTTATCAATTAACAAAACGCATAGTGAGTGAACAGAAGAAAAATCTAAATCAAATCAATATTTGGTGTGACCACCCTTTGCCTTCAAAATAACATCTATTCTCCTAGATACGCTTGCACAAAGTTGGGGATTTTGTAGGCATATAGTCAGGTGACTTTTGACATCCAACTGTCTTCAGCAACCTCACCTTGTTAGCAGAGTTCGGCTGTTCCTCACCCATTTTTATTCTTTCTACTCAGCCCATACTCATGTATAATGATCGTCAATTTAAAGAGGAAGTACCACATCTAAGCAACTTTAGATTCAGTCAGTCCCCATCTGGCAACTAGCTGCTTAGTAGCGCTATTCGCCAGAATGATTACATTGTGAAGGAGAAATAGCCATTCTTCACGGGCTGACAGGCAGGGCGGAGCGCAGACATCTTGCCATAGTGACTTCTGCACGCCTGCCCTGTCAGTCCCTTCCGGAGCTGAACAGCTCCTAGCAACGCCTCCTAGAGCCAGCAGAGACTGACAGCGCATTCGCACAGACGTCACTATGGCAAGATGTCTGCAATTAGTTCTGCCTGTCAGCCCGTGAAGAATGGCTATTTCTCCTTAACAAAGTAATAATTCTAGCGACCAGTGCTACTAAGCTGGGGGGACTTATTGAAGCTAAAGTTGCTTAGATGTGGTAGTTCCGCTTTAATATGTTGTCTTAACCACAATCATTGACTGAAAAAGCCGAGTAGGAAGAATAAAACTGGGTGAGGAACAGCCAAACTCGGCTAACAAGGTGAGGTTGCTGAAGACAGTTGAATGTCAAAAGTCATACACCCTGGCCAGACTGAGCACAGCAACAAGACGCAAGGTAGTTATACTGCATCAGCAAGTTCTCTCCCAGGGAGAAATTTCAAAGCAGACAGGGGTTTCCAGATGTGCTGTCCAACCTCTTTTGAAAGAGCACAAAGAAACAGGCAACACTGAAGACCGTAGACACAGTGGTCGGACAAGGAAACTTAGCGCAGCAAATGAAAGACACATCATGCTAACTTCCCTTCACAATTAGAAGATGTCCAGCAGTGACATCAGCTCAGAATTGTCAGTAAACAGTTGGATCCTGACACACCCATACACTGTCCAGAGAAGTCTGGTCAGAAGTGATCTTCATAAAAGACTTGCAGCCAAAAAGCCATACCTCCAACATGGAAACAAAGCCAAGCGACTCAACTATGCATGAGAACAAAGGAGCTGGGGTGCAGAAAAATGGCAGCAGGTGCTCTGGACTGATGAGACAACATTTGAAATATTTGGTTGTAGCAAAAGGCAGTTAGTTCACAGAAGGGCTGGAGAGCAATACAAGAATGAGTGTCTGCAGGCAACAGTGAAGCATTGTGGAGGTTCCTTTCAAGTTTGGGGCTGCATTTCTGCAAATGGAGTTGGGGATTTGGCCAGAATTAATGGTATCCTCTATGCTGAGAAGTACAGGCAGATACTAATTCATCATGTAATACCATCAGGGAGGCATCTGATTGGCCCCAAAATTATTCTGCAGCATAACAATAACCCCAAACATACAGCCAAAGTCATTCAGAACTATCTTCAGTGTAAAGAAGAACAAGGAGTCATGGAAGTGATGGTATGGCCCCCACAGAGCCCTGATCTCAACATCATTGAGAAGAGAGAAGAAGCAACTGAGGTGTATAAATCAACAGAAGAATTGTGGTTAGTTCTCCAAGATGTTAGGAACAACCTACATTCCGAGTTCCTTAAAAAACTGTGTACAAGTGTACCTAGAAGAACTGATGCTGTTTTGAAGGGTGGCCACACCAAATATTTATTTGATTTAGATTTTCTTCTGATCACTCACTATGAATTTTGCTAATTGATAATAGTTTATTTTTAACGTGTATTTTTGATAGCATTCTTACTTTACAGCATTTTTTTTCACACCTGCCTAATACCTTTGCACATTACTGTATGTCTACAAAACCCTAATGGACCCTATAAATTTTGCCCTTATGTCTTTGTTCGATAACATATTTTAAAATCAGCCCTGGAAAGGTCAGTGGAGGTGGACATGACATCTGATGGCAGTTTTTTTAAACCTCAAACAAGCAGTGTGTGTATGAGACTACTTAACACTTTAAAGAATGGAGGCGTGTGCAACACAATGCAAAGCAACATAATGCAGACCCTTCTGGTCCTTAAAAGGGTTAAGCTTACTATGTGCAGTGAGAAAGATATGAGCTACTGAGGTCCTGCTAGCAACCCTCAAGTCTGCCTCCAAGGACGTGAGATCCAGGACTGATTAAAAAGGAACCCCTATACAAATTTGGTTTGTAATGATCTTCACATAGCGATAAGCTGTAATAGTTGTTTAATTTTCTTACACAATGCGTGCTAAGGCGAAACGTAAAGTTGTAAAAATGAGCCAGGGCCTTACTTCCAGACAGGCTGCGGGTACAACTCTGCCACGCAGCCTGTCAATTTTCATCTGCTCCCCTCCCTACGTAGCGCCTTGTTCCAACCTCCACCAATGACAGAGGATTTTTGCATGTGAGCTGGAGAGGTTTCATTGGCAAGAGTGCTCCAGCTTACATGGAGAAATCCTCCGTTATCAGATGAGGTTGGAAGGCGACAATACGTGAGGAAGGAAACAGATAAAGATTGATAGGCTACGGTTCAGAGTTGTACTCACAGCCTGTCTAGAAGCAAGGCCCCGGCTCATTTTTAGAACTTTAAATTTTGCCTTAGCATGCATTTCATAAGAAAATAAAACTATTACAGCTTATCGCTATATGAAGATCATTATGAACCAAACTTGCAGGGCTTAGAGTTTCCACTCGCCACTAGCCAATGGAGAGTGAAAATTCATCCCTGGCAGGTAGAAATTCAGCCCTGGTGGGTATGCTATGGCTTGCAGTGGAGAGTAACTTTTCATGTCTGGCTAGTAGCAAAGGACTTCACATTTTAAGCCCTGAAACTTGTATAGGGGTGATAGTTCCCACTTAAAGATGCTCTATCTTGGTCACAGGCAAAATTCATAGAGCTATTAGGATTTACTGGCCATAGCAAGGTATTGGAGGGGTTGTTATTATTAGGGAACATCAGTTCTCATTAAAAGTGAAATAATATGTGTGTGTTAGTAGTAAAACATTTCACACACTGATGACACTGATCGGGTTTTCAGTCATGTGAGTTCTCTGATGTCTGATAAGATGTGACTTTTGACCAAAACTATTGCCGCAATCAGAACACGCAAATGGCTTCTCCTGTGTATGCGTTCTATGATGTCTAAAAAGATCAGCTTTAAGTCTAAACAATTTACCACACTCTGAACATGAAAATGGCTTTTCTCCTGTGTGAATCATTTGATGTCTAATAAGCTGTGACTTTATGGCAAAATGTTTCCCACATTCAGAACATGGGAATGGTTTCTCCCCTGTGTGAACCGTCTTGTGTACAGAAAGATATGAATGATGGGCAAAAGATTTCCCACAGTCTAAGCATGTAAACGGCTTTTCCCCTGTGTGAACTCTCTTGTGTCTAACGAGATCTATGGTATTGCGAAAACATCGGTCACATTCTGAACAGGAATATGGTTTGTCCCCTGTGTGAATTCTCTGGTGTCTAACAAGATCCGGGTTGCTGGTAAAACATTTGTCACATTCAGAGCAAGCAAAAGGTTTCTCTCCAGTGTGGGTTCTCTTATGTATAATTAGATGCGAGTTAGTGGGAAAACATTTCCCACATTCAGGGCATACACATGGTCTCGCTCCTGTGTGAGACATCTTATGTCTGACAAGATGTGGATACTCCCTAAAACACTTGCCACATTCAGAACACAAAAACGGTTTCTCCCCTGTGTGAATTTTCTGATGTTTGTCAAGTTGTGAGCTATTGGTAAAACATTCAAAACACACAGACTGTTTCTCTCCTGTGTGAATTATCTTGTGTGTGACAAGGTATGAAGCCTGGGTAAAACATTTTCCACAGGCAGAACATGTAAATGTTTTTTCACCCGTGTGAACTCTCTGATGTCTAACAAGATCTATGCTACTAGGGAAACACTTGTCACACTGAGAACATGAATAAACTTTCTCTCCTGTGTGAATTCTCTGGTGTCTAACACATTCAAGGTTGTTAGTAAAAGCTTTTCCGCAGTCGGGACATGTGAATGGTTTCTCTCCTGTGTGCAATCTCTGATGTATAATAAGGTATGAATTACTGAAAAAGCATTTCCCGCATTCTGAACATGCAAAAGGTTTCTTTCCTGTGTGAATCATCTGGTGCCTAGTGAGATGTGACCGCTGACTGAAACCTTTTCCACATTCAGAACATGAATACGGCTTCTCTCCAGTGTGCGATCTCCGATGTCTAACAAGCTGGGAGTTGTTGGTAAAACCCTTCCCACAGTCAGAACAAACAAATGGCTTCTCTTCTGTTTGAATCAGACAATGTTTATCAAGATTATGTGATTCCTCGATGAACGACTGTCCATGTCCAGATCTTGAAAGATTTCTATTTTTTCTATGTCTTTTCTTAATCTGTTCAGAAAACAAATCTTTTCCACAATTAAGCAGTCTTTCCTCTGCATGAATTTTCTGATGTGCGAGTAAAGATTCATAAGAGAAGCACTGCCCACATTCAGAACAAATAAATACATTATCTCCTTTCTGACTTGATTCATATCTAATAATAGTTGCATTTGACTCGACACCATTTTGATTTTCAGAGCAGTTATAAAGTGGATTTGAAGTGTGTGTTTGTTGGTGAACTGTAGACCTCAAGTCAATGTGAACGTTTCCATCAAGATCACCGCAGTTATTCCTCATTATTACCAAGTCCTTGCGACCAGCTGAAAGTTCTGTATTTCCTCTAGATGCAAACTCTTCTTGAGCTGTAAAGTTTTCTTTTTGATACAAAATAGATTCCTCAGTCTTAATGATCACAGATTCCATTACACTCTGGCTGGAACGATTCATGTTAATGTAACTTGGTCCGTTAGAATTCTGGATAACACTGATATCTCCCATCAAATATTTAGATGGAAACATAGAAAAGTGCTGCTTTTAGGATTTTTCTTTTTCCAGGATCCATCTGTAGGAAAGAAACACACTGTGATGCTAATGTACGAAAAAAAATCTGAGCAAACCAAATATGTCCTAGATAATAATAATTAAAAAAACAACCTCTCTCTCATTTCTTTAAATGGGTAGTTTATCCCCAGTAATGAGAGAGACATTGCAAAGCAATGCACTGAGACCCTTCTTTTAATGAGAGTTTGTATTTGTTACTGCAGATACAAAATCACACATCCACTACCAGTGGGACAGTGGGACAAAGCTGGAGTGTTGGACAGTATGTGAATGTGTGACTAACTGGAGAGTGGAAGAGGGCTGGTATATCAGATAATGTATGTATATGTCTACAAGTGGACAAGAGAATATGATTATGGTGTCAGTGTATATGTGGGGCTGTAACTACCAGTAGACAATGGAATGTATGTCCCTTCCCCCTGCATCTTCCTACACAGGCAAAGTTGTGCTTCTTTTGCTAGTATCTATACACACACACACACATTATTTTATATATCTATATATGAACCAAAGACAAAAAGACTGGGAATTTATTTCAATCAATTGATTTCAGACATTCACTTACCCGCTGGATTTTATGTTACGCTCCCATATGTTTGCTTTTATATTTATTTTTTTTATACTGACGTCAGTAGTTTTGTTCTGGTACCAGAATTATAACGTACGTTGCAGACTTGATATTGGTGTCATTTTTACGTTGTATTACATTGTTCTATTTATATGTATATTGTGTAATAAACCTAATTTTCCAGTGAGACACGGAGCACTCAGTCTTTGTATTGTCTTTGGTTCACATTTTAATCCGCCCACTAACAGACTGAGACTGATTTGGCGAACCGAGTCTGACTGGTTAATGGTTAATATATAAAGGGTTTTTGGACTACAGACCAGTGCTACCACACAGCGATTTGTATTACTGATATATCTATATATATATATATATATATATATATATATATATATATATATATATATATATATATATATATATATATAAGAAACCTGTGTCTCTCACACACATCCAGGAGTGGAAGTAAGAAGAAGATATTCAAATCCCCTCCACACTTCCAGTTCTGGAGATACATGGGGCCTGACTTTGACAGAAGTGGGCATCCCTGTAAGGAGTTTGCCCTCCCTCAACATCTGCCTGGGGAAAAAAAAAAAACAACACAAAACATGGCTGACACAAACTCTTTTCTCCTACACCCAAATCCTGCTCCTTCTACACACACACACACACACACACACACACACACACACACACACACAAATTCCTTGTGGAGCAAACAAAACACATGGGCAACTCACCTCCGCTTCACACAGCTACCTGGCACTCAAAGGGTTAACCTTCTTCTGTCACACACTGCTCCCCTTTCCTCCTCTGCTGCCTGCATGCTATATAATAATTCGCTAGGATGCTTGTCAGAAGCCATCATGCTCAATAGTGACTGTGCACGTTCCGGCACGTTCTACTGTGCATGACTGCATTGCGTGAGTGAGGCAACGCAAGACTGCATAGCGCAGAGCAGTGAGGTAGTGGCTGCTTAACCCTATGAGTGCCAGAGGGGTACGCAATGCATTGCAAAGCGTTGCGTACCTCTCTGGCACTCAAAGGGCTAACATTACCCGGACCTTGGCCCGTCTACACAGGCTTTTACACTAGTTACTTTTAGAATTCCTTTTGTTGCATGCTTACAGGGAAAGATCCTTGCCACCTGACAATTATTCCCTGCACTCTGGAACTCATACACAATCCTGTGCTCTCCTGGTGCAAAGTGACACCACTGTTTTTCTTCATCTCAGGGACACTTTTATTAGAGAACAGATGAAGAAGAGGACTGCAGTCACTCAGCCTCACATTAACCCCTTGAATGCCAGAGGGCTACACAATGCAAGGGGTAAGCTTTGAGCCTTCACTAAAGCACTGTACTGTTAAGCTGCACTCTTTATCACCTTTGGGATACTATCATCACAGAACAGCTGCAGGGGAGGGCCGGACACTGTGCAGTCAGACTCACATTAACACTTTGCATGCCAAAGGGGTACACAATGCGTTCCAAAGCAATGCGTTGTGTACAACTCTGGCACTCAAATTATTAAGCATTGCTAAAAAACAAGAAAAAGCACAGATGGACAATGCATTCCCAAACTACTATCATATATATTTTTTGTATTAGCAAAAGTAGCAAAGACTGCGTGTTAACAGTCTTACACACATACCTCTCAATCTCTTGTACTGGCTCAGTCCAAGTTCCTGTTGCAGTGAATGGGGAAGTGGGATTGGCAAAAGGGAAGGTGTGAAAGAGGAAAAGACAAAGTTGCAGAAAGGGAGGGACAAAGAGGAAACATGGCCTCATCCCCCCCGGTTACTCCTGTCAAATCACTGCACTGAATTTGACAGGAGTGACCAGGGGGCTTCCAATCCTGTCAAAATAATCACACCCTGGTAACTCTCTGCAGAGATTTTGACAGTAATGGTCAGGGGCCAAGTGTACAACCAGCCTCATAAAAATGAAGGGTAGATTGTCTAACTCTAGCCTAATGTGTATGTGTACAAATATTTCCAAAATGCACTGCTATAGGAAAACACATTCTGTTTTACACTTCAGTCAGTTCAAATTTATTAAAATCTTTCAACACTGTGGGATTTTCTAGCATACTCATTACTTAGTGCTAGACTGATGAAAGTGTTACCCCAGTAATACAGCTGACCTAGAGCAGCGGATTGGCAGAAGCATGGCTATTGGGTGTCAGACAGTGTAATTGTATGGTTCTCTGTCCACCAATGAAAAAAGGCCAGGATGTCAAAATGTGTGTGTGTGTGATTCATGTACACAAATGGCAAACCCTGTGGTTGGCATGTGGTCACACACTGTAGTTAACAGTAAACTATTTTTATTTTAAAATCGTGTCTCCTTGGGGAGGCATCAGAACCCTCTTGATGCCCCCCATCAGTACAGATCAACTACAATAATGTGTATAAGATTAATAATGGCAACTGGAAGACACTCACTTCCTTTCTTCCGTGATCCTCCCAAATTCACCATTCCTCGAACTTCTAGGTCAAGTAGGAACAAAGAACCTCTTGTGTCATCACTGATATCATCAATGATGTGAGTGGGTCTTCCTGCTCCTATCACATGAACCAGAAGTTTGAACACACAGTGTCATGCAAAATGTCGGGAAAGGCTGCAAGTGCCTCCTGGTCACCATTACTCATCACCTACAGGATCATGTAAGTGATCAAAATGTGTATAAAAACACACACATGAACATTTTTATAAATAAAAATAAACACCCAATGTATATGTCCACCGCACAGGAAAGAAACACAAGAGCCTGGTTGAGAATCAATGCTTTAACCCCTTGAGGACCAAAGGGATGAGCAACATTACTTTGCAATGTGTTGCATACCTCTCTGGTCATATCGCCAAGTGCCGCTCTTTAGGAGGTATTAGGGGTCCACAGCTTCCAAGTGTCCCTCTTTCCCACCCTGGTATCAGTGTTTAGGAGATCAGACTGTGTGGTGTATATAAGTGTATCACATCGATCCATGGCAATAAAACTCACAGTAATGTTTGTTTAAAGGGATAGTAATGTTTCATAATAAAAGCAGCTCTAATTAATCATCATAGTTATTTCAATTCTGTCAGAGTTGTAGTTACAGAGTAATTCAATTACAAAGTGTCCCCCTCCCGCCCCCTTTACTGATGTAACACTGCTCAGCCAGATCAGAAGGGAGGTGCCCAGGTAGACTGCAGAGAGGGACAATCTTCAGTTAAGATAAGGGAAAACCTGAAAAACTTGTCAAGGGGGGCAAGGCTTTCATTGTTCTCATAGGAAGAAGATTGTCCCCTGCTGTTATCTGTCTGGTCTATGGACTGCATTCCACATCTGAAAAGAGATGGCTTACACTAGGTAAAAGGGACAGGAGAGGAAACTTTGCTTGTGAATATCTCTTAAACCATAAAGGTTTGAGAAATAAGACTTATATCGTTCTTCATGTTTTTTTTAATGCCTACAAAATAAAATTAATTATTATTATCCCTTTAAACTTCAGGATATGTGTTTATAAATGAGTCTGTGTAAATAAAATACATTGGGATTGCTGTAAGACATAAATTCAGTTATACAAAGTGGGGTCAACGTCATGACATAACCTATAAATCCCCTGTGTTGCCCCGCCCACCAGCCACGCCTCCAGTAACACCCTATAAATTAAAGGTGTCCCTCTTTGGCTGTTTGAAACGTTGGGATATATGCCTCTGGTCTTAAAAGGGTTGAGACATTGCGATTATTAACCCTTGTAGGTCCAGATATGTGCAACACAGTGAATAGTAATCTACATACTAGTCTGGTTCTTATGGCTTTTAGGATCACATGGGTGTGCAACACTGTGAAGCAATGTGCCGCACACTAACCTTCTAGGGCCCAGGTGGGTGCATAAAGAGCACCCACCATTACTTAAAGGGTTTAAACGTCATTTTAAAGAATGCACAGACACAAGTACAATTTGTGTATTCTGCATAAACCTCCTAACGTGTTACTTACCCTTCTATAATAAAGGCATATATGCTCAGCCGCCCAAATATCCACTCCACAAAGTTGTAACCGTCCAATACCGGAAGTAAAGTGACGTCATGTCAGTCACCAAGCACGTGGTGCTACTATTTTGAGCAAGAATCTACCACGTTAACTTGGGGCATCTATCATTTCATATAATTTACCCTTGAGAATAGCGCACTGGCGTTCCTTGAGAAATATTATATATGGAAAGTAAGCACACTGATATCACTCGCAAGAACAGAGCCAATGGAGCGTTCAATACAAACTGGTTATCAGAAGTGTCGCCGGTTATGGCGAGCGGCTACCATTTTGTTAGGCGGCTAGGTTGAACCCGCTTCCATACAGCTGTAAAAAGTGTCTACGACTTTAACCCACCAACAATATGGTCGCCGTTCTAACTTGAAACACTTCTGACAATAAAGAAATATCGATATTCTTTGATTTCCCTTCTGGGAATATTGTGGGACCTCTTGGATCGCGGTCAGACTCTGCTCTATGAAGAATAAATTAATGATTGCCTTTACCGAGGTTTTGCACATAACAAGGATGGCGATCCAACCTTGGCTACAGATCAGGGTGACGTCATTCGGTTGCGCCACTACTTCAAGAAACCGGAAAGTGAGTTCCTTCAAGTTTCTGTGGTGAGTAGTTTCTGTCTGTTTTAGTAGATGTATAACCCCCCCCCCCATTTGTGAAATGTTGGGGTGTGTGATTAATATGCAGTTCAGAAAGATACATAGTGTAGAGCTGAGACAGTCAACAGAAGGCATTCTGTTCCCAGTGTATTTATATGGGTCTTTTAACCACATTCACGCCACAGTGGTGTCCAACGCAATTTAAATCAGGGTGAATTTTAATTGTCCCCTATGTCACATCTGTGTTTGTCCAGAATTGCACCTCTTTAACTTGAACACAGCCCTGAGGTTTTTATTCAGAGAGTAAAACGTACAATTATTGAGCATAACAACTGCTTCATGGGTACAAATACACATTTTGAAAATGCTGACTAAATTAAATTGGGATTTTAACCCTTTGGATGCCAGAAGTGTCTCCAGCGCAAAGGCTAATGCAATATTCAAGGAGTTAACCCTTTGACCAGGGGTTGGATACCCCCAGTCAACCAAAGGGTTGAAAGTTCAATTTAAATAAATGGGAAGTTTTATTTCTTCCATATGGTGTAATTGGTTTACAATAGTTTAACGTAGTTGATGAGGCTGAAAAAAGTAATGCGTCCGTCAAGTCCAGCCCATGCCCAAAACACCCCTGTTGATCCAGACGAAGGCAAAAAAAAAGCCCTCTGAAGCCATTTCCAATTTAGCCCCAAGTGGGTAAAAAATTCCTTCCGGACTCCAAATGGCAGTCAGTTCCCTGGATCAACATCCTATCTGCATTGAAGCCATCTGTCATAATTTTCAATATTGTTCTGTGCTAGATCGGCATCCATTGGTTTTTTGAAATCCGTTGCATTATCTGCATCTACAACATCCCGAGGCAAAGAATTCCATAGCTTTACCTCCCTTACTGTAAAGAATCCCTGCCTTTGTTTTAGTCGAAAGCACCTTTCCTCTAGTCTTAAAGGATGACCTCTTGTTCTTAGCTCAGCTTTGTGCATAAATAATTCATTGGATAGTTCTTTGTATTGTAAATGGTAATCATATCACCCCTTAGACGTCTCTTCTCTAATGTAAACAAACCCAGTTTGGCTAGTCTCTCTTTATAACTCAGGTCCTCCAATCACTTTATCAGTTTTGTTGCATGTTTCTGCACCTTTTCCAGTTCAACAATGTCTGGTGCCCAAAATTATACTCCATATTCTGGAGGAGGCCTAATCAAGGATTCATACAGAGGTAGGATAATATTAGCATCCCTTTCTCCAGAATTGTACCCTTAGGATCTTAGTCATCAAGCTAAAGACATTCCCTAATTCACAGCTGATTTAAATGGGCCTTTTTAACACATTGAATGCTAAATAGATCTCCAGAACATTGCTTCTCAATTCTTTGGATACTTCTTTATCATTCAAGTGGTTGAGACCCACATTTAAATCAATGTGGGTTTTAATCCTCCCCCCCCCCCATGGTGCAGTTGGATTGCATCTCTTTAAAGGGATAGTAATACTTCGTTTTAACTTTATTTTATTTTGTAGGCATTAAAAAAACATGAAGAATGATATAAGTCTTATCTCTCAAACCTTTATGGTTTATGAGATATTCACAAGCAAAGTTTCCCCCTCCCGCCCCTTTTACCTACTGTAAACAATCTCTTCTCAGATGTGGAATGCAGTCCATAGACTGGACAGATAACAGAAGGGGACACTCTTATTCCTTTGAAAACAATGAAATCCCTGCCCCCCTTGACAAGCTTTTCAGGTTTTTCTGTTATCTTAATTGAAGATTGTCCCTCTCTGCAGTCTACCTGGGCAGCTCCCTTCTGCCCTGGCTGAGAAGTGTTACATCAGTAAAAGGGGCGGGAGGGGGACACTTTGCTTGTGAATATCTTTTAAACCATAAAGGTTTGGGAGATAAGACTTATATCATTATTCATGTTTTTTTAATGCCTACAAAATAAAATAAAGTTAAAACGAAGTATTACTATCCCTTTAAAGTAGACCTTTCACCCCCTACAAACTTCTAAATCAATAGATCTATTAAAACTGCCCGAATGTTTTGTAACCATTTTAAAAAAATGCATTGCCTTAAGAGAGAGAATGTTTCATTCATAAATGAAGTAGTTGCGATACAAGCTGTGCTGCACCACTCTGCAGGCCACCCCTGTAAAGGAACACTCCATCCACCCCCTTCCCAGTTCTCACCAGGACTACGTGTGTGGTCTCTCAAGGTGATTGGTCAAAAGCCAGCAAACAAAGGTTCAAGGGTCTCTATTACTTTCTGTAAGTTTGGGATGTAGCTGAAGCTTTTGAGTGCCAGATCGGTATCAAACATATTGCAATGTGTTGACATCTCTGTGGCACTCAAAGGGTTAAATATTGAAGCATGATTCGCTTGCAAAGCCTGCCTCAGGTTGAAGGGGCAGGCTTGCAGAAGAGGGAGAGAGCTGTCAATTCTTATATGTCATCAACATGGCTGTGTGCCCCCTCTTAAAAATGGGCATCTGATAAGGTAATTTTTAAAGGGACACTAATGTCCCATTAAAAATTCTTTTTGTTTTGTAGAGTTTTAAAAAATAAATTATGTGGCACAAATCCTCTCTAAAACCTTTATGGTTTGAGAGATATTTGCATCTAAAGTTTCCCTTTTCCTGATGGCAGCTGTAAAGCTGACAGCAGGAGAGTAGAGTTGTGCGACTCGAGTTGGCTCGTCAGCAGAGCTAAATTCGTGATATTTAAAAATAACTACTTCACTGGAACGGTCTACAAAGTGTGCTTGCAAACCAGGTACACTCTGTAGACCTTTCCAGTGAAGTAATTCTTTTTAAATAACGCAATTTCGTCTCTGCTGAAGAGCCGCTGGCTGGTCCCCGGGCCGGGATCTCCTGATGTCAGGAGAAGTGGAGGGAGGGGGAACTTTACATGTGAATATCTCTCAAACCATAAAGGTTTGAGAGACAGGATTTATGCCACATAATTTATTTTTTAAATTCTGCAAAACAATAAGTATTTTTATGGGACATTAGTCTCCCTCTAAGCTTGAGGGTGATAAGTGATTATAATTACATGGGGTATTTGGACACACATGGGAGATATAAACATATGGGGGGTAGGAACCTGACAGATACATTTTAACTTGATGACTAAGGCCTTCAGGCCCTTACAGTTAGGGGAAAAAAATGATTTGATCCCCTGCTGATTTTGTACATATGCCCACTGACAAAGAAATGATCAGTCTATAATTTTAATGGTAGGTTTATTTGAACAGTGAGAGACAGAATAACAACAAAAAAATCCAGAAAAACGCATTTCAAAAAAGTTATAAATTGATTTGCATTTTACAGAGTGAAATAAGTATTTGACCCCATTGCAAAACATGACTTAGTACTTGGTGGCAAAACCCTTGTTGGAAATCACAGGGGTCAGACATTTCTTGTAGTTGGCCACCAGAATTGCACACATCTCAGGAGGGATTTTGTCCCACTCCTCTTTGCAGATCCTCTCCCAGTCATTAAGGTTTCGAGGCTGACGTTTGGCAACTCGAACCTTCAGCTCCCTCTGCAGATTTTCAATGAGATTAAGGTCTGGAGACTGGCTAGGCCACCCCAGGACCTTAATGTGCTTCTTCTTGAGCCACTCCTTTGTTGCCTTGGACTTGTGTTTTGGGTCATTGTCATGCTGGAATACCCATCCACGACCCATTTTCAATGCCCTGGCTGAGTGAAGGAGGTTATCACCCAAGGTTTGACAGTACATGGCCCCGTCCATCGTCCATTTGATGTGGTGAAGTTGTCCTGTCTCCTTAGCAGAAAAACACCCCCAAAAGCATAAAGTTTCTACCTCCATGTTTGACGGTAGGGATGCTGTTCTTGGGGTCATAGGCAGCATTCCTCCTCCTCCAAACACGGCGAGTTGAGTTGATGCCAAAGAGCTCGATTTTGGTCTCACTGACCACAAAACTTTCACCCAGTTCTCCTCTGAATCATTCAGATGTTCATTGGCAAACTTCAGACGGGCCTGTACATGTGCTTTCTTGAGCAGGTAGACCTTGCGGGTGCTGCAGGATTCCAGTCCTTCACGGCATAGTGTGTTACCAATTGTTTTCTTGTTGACTATGGTCCCAGCTGCCTTGAGATCATTTACAAGATCCTCCTGTGTAGTTCTGGGCTGATTTCTCACTGTTCTCATGATCATTGAAACTCCACGAGGTGAGATCTTGCATGGAGCCCCAGACCGAGGGAGATTGACTGATATTTTGTGTTTCTTCCATTTGCGAATAATCGCACCAACTGTGGTCACCTTCTCACCAAGCTGCTTGGCGATGGTCTTGTAGCCCATTCCAGCCTTGTGTAGGTCTACAATCTTGTCCCTGACATCCCTGGACAGCTCTTTGGTCTTGGCCATGGTGGAGAGTTTGGAATCTGATTGATCGATTGCTTCTGTGGACAGGTTTCTTTTATACAGGTAACAAGCTGAGATTAGAAGCGCTCCCTTTAAGAGAGTGCTCCTAATCTCAGCTTGTTACCTGTATAAAAGACACCTGGGAGCCAGAAATCTTGCTGATTGATAGGGGGTCAAATACTTATTTCACTCAGTAAAATGCAAATCAATTTATAACTTTGAAATGCATTTTTCTGGATTTTTTTGTTGTTATTCTGTCTCTCACTGTTCAAATAAACCTACCATTAAAATTATAGACGGATCATTTCTTTGTCAGTGGGGAAACGTACAAAATCAGCAGGGGATCAAATGATTTTTTTCCCTAACTGTCTTTATAAAAGCATATTGTATTTATTCTGGGGTAAATCAACTACACCACAGGGAAAAAAATAACAATTTCTGTTATATTAAATTGGGCTTTTAACCCGTTGATATGCCAGAGGTCTCCAATGCATCATAAGTGTATTGGAGAACTATCGAGCATTTAAAGGGTTAAAAGCTCAATTCAAGTGCATGGTAATTTAGGAATTTTTTATGTGGTCCTTTATGATGCAGATGGTTTACTCAAGTATAGCTCCAGTTTGCTTTTGTATATATGGGCCTTAGTTCTGTAGAAGCAGGTTGAGGTTTGCCGTAATTAGCCAGGTGGAGAATGTGTGTGAGAGCTGAGCACTGTTCCGTGGTGTTCCATTCACACAACGTGTTGTTGGCCTTTTCTGCGTGCAATGGTTTAAAGTTTACTATCCCTTTAAATTGGGGCTTTTAATTTTGACCTCAAGTGCCCTATACATATAGGGAAATTTGACCCAATGTTGCTACAATGTATCAGGTAATGATATAGAATTTAAACTCACCCAGGCGCCAAGGCCTCGCAGATCCGGCACTGCCCCCAACAGCCTCAGCCAAGGCTTCAACATACAAGAAGACAACAGGATGGGAGCGCTCCACGGATCTCACCTAGTCTATATAGGCATACACCTAGCCCAAAACCTACATGGTTGAATACAAAGGGTATGTTTAATTGTGGGGCAAGGCATTGCTTGGTTTGTGCCTATGTATGTACGAGTTCCACTTTTTCAAGCACAGTCACAGGTTGTAGCTTTCCTATCAGAAGTTACGTTAACTGTCCTACCAGCTTTGTAGTCTATTTGATTACATGTCTGAAATGCCAGAGCCAGTATGTTGGTTGTACTATACGTCCACTTAAAGGGATAGTATTACTTCAAAATTACTATCCCTCATATTGTAGCCCTTAATAAACTGAGTTAAACGACACCAGCGGCATCTCTCAAACCTTTATGGTTTAAGAGATAGCCGCTTTCAAAGTTTCCTCTCCCCTGCTGTCAGCGTTCTGCTGCCAGCAGGGGAATCCGGTCTCTGCAGGAGGCTCTGCAGCAGAGCCGATATCTCGTTATGGAAGGAAAAATGATTCATTGAAACAGTTTTCTACATGTGCTTGGTAACCAAGCACACGTAGAAGACTGTTTCAATGAATCATTTTTCCTTCCATAACAAGATATCGGCTCTGTTTAAGAGCCTCCGCCTGTCCCGGGACCGGATTCCCCTGCTGGCAGCAGAACGCTGACAGCAGGGGAGAGGAAACTTTGAAAGTGGCTATCTCTTAAACCATAAAGGTTTGAGAGATGCCGCTGGTGTCATTTAACTCAGTTTATTAAGGGCTACAATATGAGGGATAGTAATTTTGAGGTAATACTATCCCTTTAAAGATAAGATAAGAGAACACATCCTAAGCATTAAAAATAAAGATCTAACAAAACCTTTGGCGAGACACTATTTAGATTGTTCAAATTCGGATCTGAAGTACTTTTCAGTACAAGGGATTGAAAGGATCTTTCTACATGAAAGGGGAGGGGGACCTTCAAGCTAAATTAGATAAATCGGAGGTTAAATGGATACTATATTTACAAACTATAAAGCCCTAGGGCATTAATGCTAAACATGATGTTAGTTTATTTATCCATCGTTAAACTATGTGTTTAGCTATATTATACTATACTAAGTTCTAAAAGATATGCCCTTATAGTAGCCAGATTTTTTTAGTAAAATATGTCTTCCTCCCATATAGTCTGTTTATGTATTTTTATGTTTGTCTAGCATAATAATATTATAATCCTATGTGTTTCTTTAAATGATATGTAATTGATGTATATCCACAAGTAAGGAATTGTCTTTTTATAGATGATCTTAATTGTATGTATATGTCTGTTTATACGTGCATTTTATATATATAGTGAGATATTAGTGAGATGTGACCGGTGTGATCACACACCTGACGTGAGTTTCATTAGACTATGTTCTTTTGGAGGTCTATATAAAGTGGATATTTTTTGTTATATATCCAGCCTATGACTAAGTGAGAAGACTTGTGAAACGCGTTAGGAGGGTGTGCAGCGTTTAGAGAGAGAGAGAGAGAGAGATTGTAGCCATATTAGTCCAGTGATGCAGATGTAAAATAACAAACAAAATAAGTATCTTGTAATACCTTTTTTTATTGGACTCCAAAAGGGACTGACCGCAGGCGCACAGACGTCACTATGGCAAGATGTCCGTGCTTCCTGCTACTGTCATCCTCTGAAAAAGGTTAAAATCTGTTAAACCAGGTAATAATTCTGGCGACTAGCGCTACTAAGCAGCTAGTCGCCAGATGGGGACTGGATTCAGATAAAGTTTTTGTGGGATGGTAGTTCCCCTTTAAAGTGGACTGTCAGATTGTAACAAATAGTTCATTTTGCTATACGTGTCCACAATCGGCCATATTTATGTCAGTCATTTTTAATTGCAAACAGCAGTTTGTGAGATATTTAGCTTTATTTATTTATAAAGTCGTGCAGCTGATCTAGTACTTGCTAGTAAGAAGTGACAGATGGTAATGCAGAGCAGTGTGGAATGTTTGAGTCCTCCAGACATTCCTGGAAGTGCACTAGCTTACAAATAAATAAAGCTAACTATCTTATAAACTATTGTTTTATATAAAACATGCCTAACATAAATATAGTTTGCGTTTTAAAGCTATTACAAAATCACCTAGTTGTTACAAAGTGACAGTTTCAGCAAAAATGACTGAGAAACACTTTGGTCATTAATTGAAACATGAATAAAAACATCTTTCTAGGCTAATGGTTTGTTTCACATATTTATTTTTTTAGGGCCAATCTCTTTGATAAAGTAGCACATGCAATTAGCATTTCCCAGGAGAGGGGACTAATTTAAATAAAAAGGAAAACCAGCTTTTTAAATACACAGGGATGGAGAATTATCAGAGTCCCAAGTCTGAAGGTAAGTAGACATATCGTAGATTGCTAAAGAAGTTGTTTGTGCTTTATAAATAGAAAATGTAAATAAAATATAACTGTTCACTGTTAAAATATTGCATAGTAAATATTGCCAACTACACGGCTCAGTCAGTATGTCGCCATGATTAAAAAGGCTACATAAGAATCTTGACATGCATAAAAGCGCAAGATTCTCATGTCGGCTTTTTAAATGTCACTTCAAGCCACCTGCACCTTCCAATAAAGTGCCCACAATAACCAGTGGGGAAACTGAAAAAATTAGTGCCCGCATTAACCTTCCCTGAGCACGTGAGGAGCTGGAGCAAGGCTTCTGGCTCCAAGGAAGAGGACAACTTGGGCAGCTTCCACCCCTGTGGTATCTTTCCTACTTCCTGTGTAACTCCATCACTACCCCGCCAGTGATCATGGTAGAGGAGAAAAAGTTCCTGCTGCCAGTGAGGAGAAAGATGTGTTGACCATGCTCTGGGACTGCTTCATGAGGTCAGAGGCACACAAAGTGCTAAACGCTGCTCACTGGCAGCAGGAACTTTTTCTCCTCTACCACGATTACCGGCGGGGTAGTGATGGAGTTGCACAGGAAGTAGGTGAGATACCACAGGGTTGGAAGCCGCCCAAGGTGTCCACTTCCTTGGAGCCAACAGCCTTGCTCCGGCTCCTCTCGTGCTCAGGGAAGGTTAATGCAGACACTAATTTTTTTTCAATTTCCCAACGTTAATGCGGGCACTTAATTGTAAGCTGCGGGTGGCTTGAAACGACTTTTAAAGAGCCAACATGAGGATATCGCGCTTTTATGCATGGCGAGATTCTCATGTTGCCCTTTTAATCACTGCGACATACTGATTAGTCTGTGTAGTTGTGTTATATTTTCTATGCAATATTTTAAAAGAATACCAAGCATAACAAAGTTCTGATTTAAAGATGGATGACAAAGATAACAATCAATTGTATTATGTAAATATAATCATGGTTAAATTGTATTCACAAATAGTGTATTGTAAAGGGCACATCATTCAATTTGTCACCACAGAGTGACTGATCTGCTGGACAGAGCACAATGCCACATCGGTAAATCCAAATTCTGTGAGAGCTAAAAATTGGTATATATGTGCAAATGCATAGTTGTAGCAGTTTAGAGCAAACCAGTTTATACCATAGAGAGCAAATAAAAATTCCTCATATTCTCATTGATTTAAAGGAACAGTAAATTGCATTTTTAAACCATCTGAAAAGAGTGGCCAGTCATGTGTTCTTGACTATCGTTATACTAGTGAGGTAGCTCAGTGGTCCCTCTCCTATTCCTACAGGATCGTGTGAATGCCACCTCTGCTTCCTGCTTGATCTGCAGCTGAGTAATGCTATGTCTGAGATGAAAAAACTTCCTGACTTCTCAAATTCCCATGTTACTACTGAAATTCAGCAGAGAACAGATTCCTGCTTTTGTACAACAGCAGTAGTAACATGGGGTTTGAGACGTTAGGAAGTTTGCCTTTCTCAGATACCATATTACCCAGTCACCAATCAAGCAGGAAGTCTTCACCTAATTCTGCAGGAATCTGATATGGTGAGTGGCTTGAAATGTATTAGCCCAGGAGCTACTGGACTAGGATAGTGGTAGTAGGGGACACATGGCCACTCTTAATGACTGGCCGCGCACGCAGCGGTCACTTAAGGACCACTGGGCATTTTTTTTTTCCAGACTCCCTGAAAAGCGTGCAGCCACGGGGGGGAGCCCGGAACTCCACGACGGTCATAGTACATCTTGGGTCGTTAACTCAGATCTACCCATGACGTACCCTGACCGTCAAGGGTCGTTAAGGGGTTAAGGTTATTTAGAAACGTGTTTTACTGTTCCTTTAGTGGGAGTTTTAACCCCAATAATGCCAGAGGGTTTTATAGAGCATTACTTATCAATTCAATGGAGATCTCTCTAGGATTCACTGGGTTAAAAGCCCTGTTTAAATTGATGGTTTTTTGTATCTTAGATATTTGAGCCATTCACTTTCCGTATTTAGTTGCAATAGGATCCTAAAGAAAAAAAAATCTTAAATGGTAGAAAAATTAAAAAGAAATTCAGCACTGATGATGGTCATTAATATACCTTGACCGTGGGTGCTGCGAAACGCGTTCCCTAGAGCCTTTCTTGCCATTTGGTTTTTAAAGAATAAATATTTTTATATTGGAAGATTACGGCTACAAGTTTGTTTTGTATATGGTGTTGATTGAAAATACGTCCTTCTCATCTGGATTCCGGAGTTGGAGATCGTGTGACCCAAGCAGGGATGGGTAAAGTACCCTGAAAGTGTTTATTGTTGGTCACTGGCATACGTCTTTGGATCAACCTATTGCTAATGTGAGTGGGTCCATATATTGTATGCTAATAACTGGTATATCAGGATAATGCACTATTGGCGCTTTTTTTTTCCTCTCTTTTTTTTTTTTTTTTTTCCTGTATCATTACTCCGGTTCGGGAGCTGTTTGGAGTGGAGCTGCCAGTGTATGCTGTTTTGGGGGAACAGTTAATAAATCCCCCAAGTACTGTTGCTGAATTACACATAAGTGTCCTATTCAGCCACTATTTTTGTGAGTAGTGTTCTTACGGTGGTGGTTGGTGTTATTGGTTCACAGAAGATATTACACTAGGAGCGCCTCCTGTTTTTTCTTCTCTTTTCTACATATTATTCGTTATGTTACCTGTCACTAAAATTTAACACTTTATCAACATTTTTACTTGATATAGTATTTCTCCTGAGTCTAATGGTGGCAACCTAGGACCATGGAGGAAAATATCCTGTGCCAGGAGGTTGGGCAGTTAACAGGACAGAAATGAAGCTCCTGCCTTACCTCTGTCTATTTTATCCCCCGTGGGTGGGGGGCACTTAGGTACCATATTCACTTGAAGTCTGTACCTCCAACATTCTTTTTTTATGTTGCACATTCCAAAAAAGAAAATTAAGTAAATACAAAGTGGTGGCATTTTATCAATCATTCACAACCTTTCTCACCAAAGGAGTTATAATTCCTGTCCTCAAGAACCAATGATTCCAAGGATTCTACTCCAATCTCTTTATAGTTCCCATGAAGGATTGAAGTTTTAGGTCAGTTCTAGATCTAAAAGCTCTCATGTTCTTGAGGGTTCTCAGATTAAATATGCACTCTATTAGGTCTGTCATAACTGTTGTGAAACAATAATTCCTCACCTTGCTGGATATAAACTGTGTGTATCTTTGTATAACAAACTGAATGAATCAATTTTTTCTTCTTAAATCATCATTTTCAGTTTGTGGCACTTCCTTTCCGGCCTACAACTGCCCCGACAATATTCACAAAAGTGATGACCATGTCAGCAGCCCACACTATCTGGATGATCTGATCAGTCAACAGATTGTTTCAGTCACATTGATAATGGGCACACTTAGGAATTATGGGTGGATCTTCAACTTGGGAAAAATCAAACCTGACTCACAGTCAGTGTACGACATTTCTAGGTCCTCAGTTAAATGTTTTAGTGGATATTGCTGCCTCCACACAAGATTTCCTCGGTCAAAGCCAGGGTTAAATTCCTAATTCAAGATCAAAGGTTTGGCACTGTATGCAGATTGTAGGCACCATTGTCTCTACCTTAGAAGCAGTTCCCTTCTCACAATTCTATGTTAGACAAAACCTCCAAACTGTGAATCACTCCAGCTCATTCTCCACAACAATACTACGGTGGCTTAAAGAACAGAATTTACAGAAGGTGAAATCTTTTTCAGTCCTGGAATGAGCTGTAATTCCCACTGATGCAAGGCTTACAGGATGGGGGAGCTGTTTACAGTCATCTCTGTGCATAGAGGCAGTGGTCAAATCAAGAAGCATCAATGTACTAGAACTCATGGAAGTCCACAGAGCTCTGTCCATTTGAAGTGTCCTGTTGAAGGACCATCCCATTCAGATTCACTCTGACAATTTCACCACAGTTGGGGGGAGAATTATACAGCACTCCACTAAGTAATTGTATACAAACCACAATGATAGACAGATCGTGTAAGTGGGAGTCAATACATACGGGGAAAAAACTTGATTCCCTTGTGACCAACTTATACCTTAGGGCAGTGTTTTAATTATATTAAATAAATGTCCAGTTCTTATAAAATGTAATTGTTCTATACTGTCCCTAGAGAAACTATATATGGGCCTCCTATAGACATGTTCTTTGCTGCTTGTCCCAAAAGAGCGATGCACTCCAAAGTCCAAATGGGTTTCACATGCAAAAGAGATGTAGGGATGGGGGAGAGACAGCGCAAAAACTATCTAAGTGTAGTAATTATTTTAATCTGGATAAAAAGCAAAAAAAATGTATATGAGCGTTAATACGATATATACATCATAAAAAAGGATATACAATTTTAAAAAGTACATAAAATAAAACACAAAATCTAATATCAAACTAATTGATGCAAAAAATAAAACAATCTGGATGTAATGTAACGAGAAAGTTCTTGATGATAATTAGGCTCTTGAAATAGCAGGGAGATCCATCAATAATATGACCAGTTTGTGAAGGGTTAATGGGGATGATTCTGGGCGTAAGTGGTCTAGTACCCGGGATTTTAATTTTTCAGGTGGATATTCCAAAATGAAATGCACAGTGAAAGCAAAAAATAGGATGTAAAAATAGTTAAATGGATAAGGCAATGGCTAAGTGACAGGAGACAGAAGGTGGTAGTCAATGGAGAATATTCGGACAGAAGGAGTGTTACTAGTGGAGTACTTCAGGGATCTGTACTGCGGCCCATTCTTTTTAATATTTTTATTAGAGATATTGCAAAAGGTCTTCAAGGAAAGGTATGACTTTTTGCAGATGATACCAAGATCTGCAATAGGGTAGACATTCCAGGGGGAATAAGCCAAATGACAAATGATTTAGGTAAATTAGAAGAATGGACAAGAGTGTGTGGCAGATGCAGTTTAATGTTGATAAATGTAAAATAATGCACTTGGTACATAAAAATCCAAAGGAAAATATACTGTTATGGGTACTGTGTTGTCAGAGACAACAGAGGAAAGGGATTTGGGAGTAATTATTTCTAATGACTTAAAGGTAGACAGGCAATGTAATAAAGCAGTGGAGAATGCAAGCAGGGTACTGGGATGTATAGCTAGGGGCATTAGTAGCAGAAAAAGGAAAGTGGTAATGCCACTCTACAGATCTCTAGTTAGACCTCACCTAGAGTATTGTGTACAGTACTGGAGACCCCATCTCCAGAAGGATATAGATACTGTAGAGAAAATTCAAAGAAAGGCTACTAAAATGGTGACTGGTTTACAGGAAAAGAAATATCAGGATAGATTAAAGGATCTGAACATGTATAGCTTGGAGGAGAGAAGAGATAGAGAGGGGATATGATAGAAACATTCAAATACATGAAGGGATTCAACAAAGTGCAGGATGGAAGTATATTTCATAGGAGTAAAAATGTTAGGACAAGAGGCCATAGTCTAAAACTAGAGGGACCCAGGTTTAGATGTAATGTAAGAAAGTTTTATTTCACTGAGAAGGTAGTAGATAAGTGGAATAGCCTACCAGCAGAAGTAGTAGAAGTTAATACAGTGACAGAATTTAAGCATGCATGGGATAGGCATAAGGCAGTCCTTAAACGGATAGTAATACTTAAAATGTAAAACAAAATATGTTGTAGGGTTTATCCCCCTGAGTAAAACAAGAGTACTCCCACTGCTGGAAGGTGTTTCATTCAAAAGTTATTAATTTTCAAAGTTGAATTTTTTAGGTGCAATATCACAGTGGCCTGAAATTATACAGTGGCGCTGTTGCTACACGATCCTATGGACAGCTCTGGTCAATTGACCATGAATCTCCATAGGATGGTGTAGCAACAGCGCCACTGTACAATTTCAGGCCACTGTGATATTGCACCTAAAAAATTCAACTTTGAAAATTAATAACTTTTGAATGAAACACCTTTCAGCAGTGGGAGTACTCTTGTTTTACTCGGGGGGATAAACCCTACAACATATTTTTTTTTTTTTACATTTTAAGTATTACTATCCCTTTAAGTTCTGTTTTATAGTTGTCTTTTTTTCTACACTACACAAGGTTTGAAAATAAAATATCATAGTAAAAAAATAAAATTAGCCAAAATCTCCCCTTAAGACAAGCCCATGTTAGCGCCCAGTTAAAGCTCATTCATTTTCTGTCGGACGTAGATACCCTATGGCTCAGTTCAACAATAATTGTTCATGCTCTCTAATCATTATACCCCAGATTAAAGGGATAATAATATGTAAAATGTAAAAAAAAATATGTTGTAGGGTTTATCCCCCTGAGTAAAACAAGGGTGCTCCCACTGTTGGAAGTTTTTTATTCAAAAGTTATTAAAGCTCAAATTTGAATATTTTAGGTGCAATATCACAGTGGCCTGAAATTGTACAGTGGTGCGGTTGCTACACCATCCTATGGAGATTCATGGTCAATTGACCAGAGCAGTCCATAGGATCGTGTAGCAACAGCGCCACTGTACAATTTCAGGCCACTGTGATATTGCACCTAAAAAATTCAACTTTGAAAATTAATAACTTTTGAATGAAACACCTTTCAGCAGTGGGAGTACTCTTGTTTTACTCAGGGGGATAAACCCTACAACATATTTTTTTTTACATTTTAAGTATTACTATCCCTTTAATGTAAGGAAAGACTAAGGCCCAAACAAGGTTTGAGGTTTTTATAGCAGAAAAATGGGCGACTAGATAGGCCAAATGGTTCTTATCTGCCGTCAAATTCTGTTTCTAAATACGGGATGGCCCCTTACTGGAGACTGGACAAAATAAGCGTGCGTCTATACCACGGTTGCCTTATCTAAATCAGCACAGTTTGGTTGGAGGTAGACAATCCTGAAGGGGACAGAAAATAATATCCCAGGCCTAGAAAACTGGGAAGCAGATTATCTCAGCAGGATGACAATTGATCCAGGCAAATGGGAACTCAAGCAGGAGATCTTAGAAGTCCCGGTGACACAATGGGGTCTAAATAAAACTCATGGAATCCAGACACTATAGAAAACTCTGTTTTTTTGCAAGGGTACAGGATTCCAGCGCTGTTGCAGTTATATACCTTGGTAATGGCCATGGGATTACATACTGTTCTTCACCATGCCACACCATTTAAGTCTGATAGGGGTGGAGTTAGTGCTCGTATTGGTGTACTTTAAGTGGTGTCAGTAGAGTGTATGTGATGTGTGAGATGGAAGCTATTCCCTCTTCTTGCTGCACCAAAGTATACACTTTTTTATTTGAAAAAAAGCTTTATTGATAAATAGAATATACAGCAGAAAAAGTAAAGGTACAAGTACATGTGCAGAATACATTAGGCAATAGCAATCTGTGTAACCTGAGATTTCACAGGCATCTACAGTGTAAGTGGCATAATTTAAGAACTCACAATCTGTGTACACCCAGGCTCCAACCATTGTAAGAAGTGGTTTCGCAAAGGAGAGTGAAGGAAAGAACAAATAGCGAGGGAGGGAAACCAGGAAAAAAAAAGCCGGAAATACTCTGCTGGTAGAGGAGTGGCAGTCAAGGAAGAAAATAAGAGGGTCTGTATCATGGTCCGTTTGTATGTGACCTTGATCCGGACCAATAGAATGCATCTCGACCAAGGTGGGAGATTGAGGTCATCGGGGGGAACCCAGGCAGCAGGAGACCACGCCCACATACAACCGATCCCACACATGCTCCTGATGCTAAATCAGTGTTTAGGTGGGTCCGCTCTGATCATCTGCATCGGCCCATGTCCCAGAGTACACAAGTCTTTTTACTTGTGTGGTGTGCATTTTTATACACTGTTCTCCGGAGGTACAGGATCAACCCATCTCTTTATGGATTTTTTATATCATAAGTCACTCTCTATATATTAAAGAGTCACCTAATTGGTGTACTGGCATAAGTTAACAGTTAGGGACCATAAGATATGAGGATAATGATGTAATGCACGGTTTATTATGTCAAAGTACAATCTGTTTCTTTCTAAGAAGATCATTATAATAATGTGAGATAAGCCTTTAAGTAGTACTTTGACTGGATATAATAGGGGTTAAATTAGGTAATCATACATCTAAAATCTGGTTGGGTGTTAATTACGAGAGATGTTAAATAGGAAGTAAGGATGAGTGTGTGGGTCATTTGTTTTATTGCTTAGTAGAGTTTGAGAAAGTGGCGATATTGGCGCCACGAAATGCGTTACATACTAACAAGCAGATTTTTTTTTTCTGTGTCATTTGACATATATGTTTTTAATATACATTTTGTATTGCTGCCCAGCACGCTTTCCTTCCTAACTTCATCTGTGTACAACACACTTGAATACAATCAGAAGGTTATATTGGATTGCGTGCTATCTGAAAACACCAGTGTTTTGTTGGATCACCTGTGCAACGGACTTCGTGAGTATTAATATTTTTGTGATACAATAGTTCAAGTGCTTCACATGTTTGGTGGTTGTACTGGCACTTGTTTTCTCTTTCTTTCTTTTTATCTCTTAAAAGTAGTCTCTCTACAGTTCCCATCCCTCTCTCCTCCTCCACTTCTGCACTCTCTCAAATACTCTTATAGGCCCCTCCTCATCCCCCACCTTATTGCCTGACTGTAGGTTGAATGCCTGTGTGCTATATCTTCTAGGCCTCCCACCATGACCCGTCCTCCTTGTCATTATATTTTATTCATCAAGTTTGTCACAGTTCGTTTTTAAATGCATGGTTCCTTTTAAGAACCAGAACCTGCTTGCGCCCATCTTTGCTCCATAGACTTTAATGGGAGACGCTTCTTTGGGACATATCTCTGTAACTGTCAGAGAGGGCTCTTTCTTCTGGTCTTTTCGTTCTGTATCGCATGGTCCACTTTGTGAGTGTCCACAGAGCACAGCACGGCATGCAGCTAGAGAGCCACATATTACTAGGCAACATGTATTGGAGAAGACTACATATCCCATAATACCCCGATTCCTGTTTTGCTTTTTTTTTTCCCCCATTTGGCAGGCATCCTTTCTAGTGGCCATCTTACTTCTCACTTACTTATCCTACCCTGCTCTCCTCTCTAGTTTAACCCTTTGCATACCAGATAAGTACTTTTTCGGGTATTTCTGGGGGCTTTGCATTAAACCAGGGATATTTTAAACTAGCTTTATCTAGTTTTTAGACACTTTCTCCGGGACCTGTCTGACCCTAAGGGGCAAATGGAGAAATACAAGACTAAGGATTTAGGATCTTCCTTTACCCCCCCTCACTTACTCTTTCTCATACCATGCTGGGCTTCCAAGGGAATAGTCTGGGTCTGTATGTTCCTCATGTGCTGTGTCCCTACCACTCCCCCGGGGCTATCCAGCACTGACCAAGAGCCTGCTTGGATTAAAACCCTGTGGCATCTATTCCATCTTCTGTTCAGGGGGTTCTTCATTCTTGGAAACTTTCACCAATTCCAAGTAGGTTGAATCTGTTTTTAATTAAGTTATTGGGGTATCATCTGAGGAGGCATATTCAGAAGATGATGAAGAAATGGACTCTTCCTTCTCCTTTAGAGATCCCTATGAGGCTGACCCCGTCCCCTTTGTTGAGGGGCTCGTCAGAGAGACGTTTCAGTCCCTTAAGGTGAGACGGTGTGGGAGGAAGTGAAGGACCTTCTTCTGTGGCCATCTTAGCTGTCCACATTCCAGGAGTGGAGAACGTGGTTGCTGACTTCCTCAGCCGCCAAGATGTGGATCCAGGAAACTGGATCACAGGAGGATAGGAACGTTCCTGCATTCTGTGCATGGACCAGGGATCCCCTGGCTTTTACGATGGGTGCAATGTCCATTCCATGTAACTTCCACCTGTCCTATGTGTTTCCTTTGATTACTCTCATTCCCAGGGTGATCTGGAAGACCTGCTTTTCCACAAAGACAAGGCGTTATATTGCTCCTCTGAGTTCTTACCCAAGGTTGTCTCAGACTTTCATATCAATCAGGAGATTGTTGTGCCTTCTTTTTGTCCTGACCCTTCATCCAAACATGAGAGGGCTCTCCATCTGTTGGATGTTGTACGTTGTCTTAAGTACTTTGTGCATCACACTCAGGCTTTTCGCAAGGCTTACTCCCTTTTTGTCATCCCTTAAGGAGCTTCGGTGGGTCTAGCAGCATCCAAGGTTACCATTGCTTCTTGTATCAAGGTTACTATATGACAGGCATAGGTGATCAGGAAGAAATATGTGCCTTTGAAGATCACATTTCACTCTTCCAGATCTGTGGGTGCTTTCTGGGCCTACAAAAAAACAGGCCTCAGCTGAACAGCTGTGCAAGGCTGTGACAGGGTCCTCTTTGCACACATTTACCAAGCAGTTCAGCGTCAATGTCCTAGCCTTGGCTGAGGCCAGCTTCAGCCATAAGGTCCTTCAAGCAGTTTTGCCTGCCTGAGGACTATCACTTTTGCTTTTTATCTATTGCCTAGTTTTTTTCAGCAGTTTGAGCCCAGTTGTCTCTTGTTTAAGTTGCTGTGCTAGTTCTGTGTTCATTGACACCTAAAGTTATACGGATCCAGTTTACTCCAATGCAGTACTGGTATCATTAGGAAGATTGATTTGGGTTTTTTTTGTTTGTTTTTTGTTTTTTTTTCCTTTCCCACCCCAGAATCTTTGGGATGCTTTGGTATATACCCATGGTTCCTGTTTTCTATATTGGATGAAAGAGAAAATAGGATTTTAGTGAACTTGCTGTTAAATCCTTTACTTTTTTAGTTCATATGGAGTACATCAGGAGAAAAAACCTACCTCTGTTTCCTTACAGGGGCAGAGGAGTCCTCTTATGGTCTTAGTCTAGGGATCTTCCTTTTCTTTTTTCCACTATGGTTCCTTTCCTGTGGTACTTATCATGTATGCATCTGGAGGGCGGGGGGGTTGAGCTGATGGGATGAGGAGGGGGTCTCTGCCCCAAAGACCCTATCTTTAAATGGATAGTAATGTTTCATAATAAAAGCAGCTTTAATTAATCATCATAGTATTTGGACTTTGGAGAGTGTTATTTCAATACTGTCAGAGTTATAGTTCAAGAGTAATTCAGTGACAAAGTGTCCCCCTCCCGCCCCTTTTACTGATGTAACACTGCTCAGCCAGATCAGAAGGGAGGTGGCCAGGTAGACTGCAGAGAGGGACAATCTTCAATTAAGATAAGGGAAAAACATGAAAAATTTGTCAAGGGGGGGCAGGGCTTTCATTATTCTCATAGGAAGAAGATTGTCCCCTGCTGTTATCTGTCTGGTCTATGGACTGCATTCCACATCTGAGAAGAGATGACTTACACTAGGTAAAAGGGGCGGGAGGGGAAACTTTGCTTGTGAATATCTCTCAAACCATAAAGGTTTGAGAGAGAAGACTTATATTGTTCTTCATGTTTTTTTAATGCCTACAAAATAAAATAAAGTTAAAACGAAGTATTACTATCCCTTTAAGTGCCCTGCCCTACTAGAGAGCTCAACACCCATGGTTCCTGTGTTCCATATGAACTAAAGAAAAAAGAATTAAGTTCACTAAAGTCATATATATATATATATATATATATATATATATATATATATATATATATATATATATATATATATATATATATATAATATAAAATTTGCATAAAATAAAACGAACAAAAAAAATAAACCTTGCAGGGTTTGAAGAGACTGTCAGTCAGACATGAAATCCAAAGTTTCATCCAATTTCTCTCAAACATCCATTCAAACTTAACTAAAGAAGCGCAAACATGTTTCTGTTATATATATATTATTAATTATATTAATGACTCACTCTTTCTTTTCAGAAGCTGAAGCCATGAAAGGAAATACTTCAGAAGAATATTTTGACTTGTATCAAAGTATTCCCAAAGGACTGACCTGTCTTGATTGTGGAAAATGCTTTACCAGCAATTCAGATCTTGTGGAACATCAGATCGTTCACACTGGAGAGGAATCATGTGTCCGCTCTGAATGTGGGAAACATTTTAACAGCAAATCACAACTTGAAAAACATCAAATCGATCACCCTGGAAAAACACTGATTTTATGTTCTGAGTGTGGGAAATGTTTTTCAAGTACATCCGCCCTAGTTAAACATCAAAGAATTCACACAGGAGAGAAGCCTTACTCCTGCTCTCATTGTGGGAAACGCTTTGTCAATCAGGCAGATGTTGTTAAACACCAGAGAATTCACACAGGTGAGAAACCATATTCCTGTTCTGAATGTGGGAAATGCTTTACTGATAGCTCACATTTTGTTAGACATCAGAGACTTCACAGTAGAGAGAAAACATATTCATGTCCTATTTGTGGAAAATGTTTCGTCAGCAACTCATATCTTGTTGCACATCAGAAAATCCACACAGAAGAGAAACCATTTGTATGTTCTGAATGTGGAAAATGTTTTAAAGTGCAATCGCATCTTGTTAATCATGAGAGAATTCACACTGGAGAAAAGCCATTTTCATGTTCGGAATGTGGGAAAAGTTTTTCCAATACAACTGCTGTTCTTAAACATCAGAGAATTCATACCGGAGAGAAACCTTACTTATGTTCCTTTTGTGAGAAATGCTTCACCAATAACTCTGATCTTGTAAAACATCAAAGAATTCACACAGGAGAGAAACCCTACTCATGTTCTGATTGTGAAAAATGTTTTACCACAAAATCAGATCTTGTTAAACATCAGAAAGTTCATACTGGAGAGAAGCCTTTTTCATGTACTGAATGTGGGAAGTGTTTTTCCAATACATCCGCTGTTCTTAAACATCAGAGAATTCATACTGGAGAGAAACCTTATTTGTGTTGCCACTGTGATAAATGCTTTACCAATAGCTCAGATCTTGCTAAACATCAAAGAATTCACACAGGAGAGAAACCATATTCTTGTTCCTACTGTGGGAAAGGCTTCACAATCAATTCTAATCTGGTTCAACATCAGAAAGTCCATGGAGGAGACAAACCATATTCATGTACTGAATGTGAGAAAACATTTACCACAGAATCTGATCTTGTTAAACATTAGGTAATTCGCTCAGCAGTGTGACAGTCTTAAAGGGGAACTAACACATCTTAATAATAACCCACCAATTACATTACCATGACCAGAAAATCCTAATAGCCTCTACGAATGTGCACTTGTTCAAGAGATATCTTCAGTCAGCCTGGAGGCAGACATGATAGTTGCTGGAAGAATGTATGAGGTTTCACAACACGTTGCATTCTTCCCCACCCCCTGGTCCTTAAAGTGGATCTCTCACATATGTATTAGTTAGAGCATATAGCGAAATTTTTTTTTTTTTTTTTTTTTAAACAAAAAATGAATAAGGTTTAAAGAGTGCCCAGCACCCTACTTCCAGCTTGCCGCTCTGCCTCTGCTCGCGTCCCACTACCCAGCATCCTCTGATGACAAAGGCTAGCTGTCTCTAAGCTGGAGCGGTCTCATTGGCTAGATATCAATCTCTGCCAATGAGATCGCTCCAGTTTAGAGAAAGAAAGCCTCCGTCATCAGAGGATGCTGGGTAGTGGGACTGGAGAAGAGGCAGAGCGGCAAGCTGGAAGTAGGGTGCTGGGCACTCATTAAACCTTAATTTATTATTATTTTTTTTTTTAACATTTTAAACATATTAGTTAATTGCTGTAATGAGCATTACTTGTACATATGTGAGAGATCCACTTTAAATGGCTACGCTTACCATGTCATTGAGCAGGTCCTGTAGTCTAGCTAGTAATTGTCATGACCACCTCCACGGGTATGATATCCAGGGCTGACCGAAGAATTTATCTCTTGAGCAAAGGCACAAGAGCAACATTCATACTGAACATTAGGTAAGTGCGGAGGGGTATTATTAAGCGTTAGTTGTTACTTTAAAGGAATAGTAATACTTAAAATGTAAAAAAAATATGTTCTAGGGTTTATCCCCCTGAGTAAAACAAGAGTACTCCCACTGCTGAAAGGTGTTTCATTCAAAAGTTATTAATTTTCAAAGTTGAATTTTTTAGGTGCAATATCACAGTGGCCTGAAATTGTACAGTGGCGCTGTTGCTACACGATCCTATGGACAGCTCTGGTCCCGGGACCATAAATCTCCATAGGATGGTGTAGCAACAGCGCCACTGTACAATTTCAGGCCACTGTGATATTGCACCTAAAAAATTCAACTTTGAAAATTAATAACTTTTGAATGAAACACCTTTCAGCAGTGGGAGTACTCTTGTTTTACTCAGGGGGATAAACCCTACAACATATTATTTTTTACATTTTAAGTATTACTATGCCTTTAATTTGTTTTCCTTCTGTGTAAAATATCATACCTGTACGTAAGATCTTGATAGAGAATTCACATAAAATATAAGGTAAACACATGTTCTGAATGTGAATACTTGTTTTCAAAACCCTCCCATTTCTGTATACATCAGAAAAATGGCCTAGTTAACCCCTTGAGGTCCAGAGTGGTTTGCAATGCATTGCGATGCACACAGCTCTGGTCTTCAAAGGGTTAAAGAGTACCTGTCTCCCCTAAGCTGAGTTTAGTTTGTTTTACAGATTATTCAGTTCTGCCTGTGTTTTGTGCCAACCATTTTTTGGTAAAAATAAATAGTGTGAGACATAGACTTTTAGATTTTGGTTGCACAATGTGGCACTAAATGCTAATTCTCTGCACGGTATGCTAATTAGTTCTGTTCCAGGCCACAGGTACCCCTTGCTGTGCTATTAGAAATGTCTCCAGGGTACGCACTCTTTCAGAGCACATTGTGTGGTAACTAATTGGCATAAAGTTCCATTATTAATGGGCCTGGTCAATATCCTGCGACAGGCTGCCCTGTGCTTAATTATTAATCAACAGACTATTTTAAACAACAATAAAAAACAGCCAGACACAAGCAGTTAAACGTTTTATCAACAGGTTATTCAGTAAAATTATCTGATCACAGACTAATGTATTTTCAGTGTGTTGTTGACATGTTAAACCAACCAATCAAAAGCTGCAATGCTGTTACTGACTGAAAATTTAAAGGGGACTATACTGTAGGAATTGGTGGCTTTTCATTTGCCTTACCTTACCTAGGTATGTGTCCTTCATACAACAATCTGATATGTCTATTTACACTTTTTGCATTGTATGTGAAATCTCCCATTTATAGTTATTTGATTTGAAATCTGCATCTAGGTAAAACCTCCTCGCAGCAAACAGTGTGCATCAATATACCTGACAGACATGTTCAATTGTTATCTTCAGATAGTAAACTAAAACTAGCTATGGATTACAATGGAGATCAACTGCAGACAAAAAGGTATATAGATATACCACTTCTGTGTGAATAACTACTTCCTATGTAAGTCTTTTTTTTCTACAGACAGTAATTATAGATATACCTGCTGTATGAGGGACTCCTATGTAGATAAGTCCTTCTGTTACACACAGTAATTATATAGATCCACCTGACTGCTGTATGATGGACTCCTACCTAGGTAAATCCTTCTGTTACACACAGTAATTATATAGATACACCTGACTGCTGTATGATGGACTCCTACCTAGGTAAATCCTTCTGTTACACACAGTAATTATATAGATACACCTGACTGCTGTGTGATGGACTCCTGCCTAGGTAAGTGCTTCTGTTACACACAGTAATTATAGAGATACCCCTGACTGCTGTGTGATGGACTCCTACTTAGGTACGTGCGTCTGTTACACACTGTAATTATATAGATACACCTGACTGCTGTATGATGGACTCCTACCTAGGTAAGTTCTTCTGTTGCACACAGTAAGTACATAACTATATCTGACTGCTGTGTGATTGACCCATACCTAGGTAAGGCCTTCTGTTAAATTAAGAGCCACTTACTACTATTATAGAGGTTTCTTTTAAAGGGAATAGTAATACTTCCTTTTATCTTTATTTTATTTTGTAGGTATTAAAAAAACATGAAGAATGATATAAGTCTTATCTCTCAAACCTTTATGGTTTGAGAGATATTCACAAGCAAAGTTTCCCCTCCCGCCCCTTTTACCTAGTGTAAGCCATCTCTTCTCAGATGGGGATCTGGTTGTAAGACCAGACAGATAACAGCAGGGGACAAACTTCTTCCTATGAGAACAATGAAAGCCCTGCCCCCCTTGACAAGTTTTTCAGGTTTTTTCCTTATCTTAATTGAATCAGTAAAAGGGGTGGGAGGGGGATACTTTGTCATTGAATTACTCTTGAACTTCAACTCTGACAGAATTGAAATAATGCTACATGTTTGTGTTTGACCTGGACAGTCCAGGTTTGTTACTATGTGCAGGTTTTAGAGGTTCTGAAACATGGGAAGCTTGATTTAGAAGATCCAATTGGTTGGTTCTTACAGCAGTCACCAGAAGACTCATTCTGGTTGGTTTCCTTTTTTTACATTGTACATACATGCCTGCTGCTGCCAGCTCACCGCAGTGATGTAATCGTGTTACTCCTAACAGATTCAATACACACTCTTGCCTCTGTGCTTTCTAATTAGGGTGAATGATCAAAGCATTATTCTTTTCTGCTTCTATTCTTGCTGTGTATATAGTAGAACTCATAATTGCCTGTTCTGTGTCATAAAAGTAAAGTGAGCAATCCATGGGTGAGCCTTGTCCTTTTATTCTGTGGTCACCCCCAGTCTCTGCAAGCAGGAAAAAAAAGGAGTTGAGTGCTGAGATGGACTTACATAGAAGGAGCCAGACAAAGGTAAGTAGGGTAGGAAATGATAGAGAGAAGCAGAGCAGATAGAAACAGTTGGGGGAATGCACAGTTACATATTATCTCCCATACTCCCTCTCCTACACATTTATACATTAGGAGAGATTCAGGTGCATCATACGGACACATACAAAATCTAATTGATTTAAATGGGGAGGCAAAGACAGGGACTACTACTGCTTCTACGCTCTGTGTCTGGTTTTGTCTTCCTATGTGATCTGAAGCAAACAGTAGTACTTTAATATTATTATAAATGCTCTTGGGTACAGTTATGATTGTACATAAAGGGCAAACAAACAAGAACCCACTAACAACAATAATCTTAAAGGGATAGTAATACTTCGTTTTAACTTTATTTTATTTTGTAGGCATTAAAAAAACATGAAGAATGATATAAGTCTTATCTCTCAATCCTTTATGGTTTTGGAGATATTCACAAGCAAAGTTCCCCTCCCGCCCCTTTTACCTAGTGTAAGCCATCTCTTCTCAGATGTGAGTCTGGTTGTATGACAGGACAGATAACAGAAGGGGACAATTTTCTTTGTATGAAAACAATGAAAGCCCTTCCCCCCTTGACAAGTTTTTCAGGTTTTTCCCTTATCTTAATTGAAGATTGTCCCTCTCTGCAGTCTACCTGGGCATCTCCCTTCTGATCTGGTTGAACAGGGGGGGGATACTTTGTTTGTGAATATCTCTTAAACCATAAAGGTTTGAGAGATAAGACTTATATCATTCTTCATGTTTTTTTAATGCCTACAAAATAAAATAAAGTTAAAATGAAGTATTACTATCCCTTTAACTTCTTAAGGACTCTTGACCTGCCAGGAACGTCACTCCTGTCCGGACGTCAAGGACTAGTGGCAGTCCTGGCACATCACGTACGTTTGTGATCGCAACGCGGCTGCACTGGGTGCTGTGATCACAAATCAGTGTCACGTATATGGAAAAAAAGTGCCCTAGTGCTCCAGAGTTCCCCAGACCACGCAGTCCTTAAGGGGTTAAAGAAATAGTAACCCTTATCGTAACTTTACATGTTCTGCGAAGATGTACAGTCACTTTTTTTCTTTTCTTACATTTTTACATCATTGTCGAGCTCCCAGGATCTGTTTGGATAATGCATTGTATCAGGGAATTTGAGAGCAGGTATAATGATACAATGTAATAAGAGAGCACACAGCATCCAGTGTATCTTTGTATTACATTTTGCTTTTAATTGTCTATTTACCAGAAAACTCTGGAAACTGAGGTCCAGGTAGCTCAACATCAGGAATGCACAAAAAGAAAATAAAAAGTATGGGCAATATAACTTTACATATTTTGCAAGTATATAATTTGAAAAGTATAAAGAGGGTTACTACTCCTTTAAGAACAAGAGAGATTTTCAGGAGCTGGTTAAGGATTGCATGTACATTTGTTGTTATATATACACCCTTCCCCCCAGATAAGACCCGGGAATTAAAAATGTTAACATTGTATCTTGTGTAACCTGTTTGCAATCCATTTTTAATTTTCACACCATAAATTTAAATTCCAAAATACTGAGTGTGTTGTTCTACGCACAGCACTAAGTATAAGTCCTCTGGTTTTGGCAACCTAAAGGTAACGTTGGCTGGACCTGAGATCTGTCTAGAGGAGATCAAGGGGGAGATGCACTAAGGGTCGAAGAAACGGTGAATTCTGCCTGGTGACGTGGGAAGATCATTTTGCCATGGAGAAGACAATCTTCTTCACCATCTGCAGTAAGAATTGCCTATGGAAGGAGAGTGGGAGACATTTTACTCATTAGCACAGGAGGTTGGCATAATTCTGGAGAGCAGAGAGAATGTACTCACACTTCAGCGCCAAGAACACACAGTGCTTTGTGAGTCTTCTGATTACATAAATCAGCTGATTGGTGGGTACTCCACTGTGGACTGCATTCAGCTGATAAACCGACTCATGCAAAGACAGAACAGTCCAGTTCTCAGTCCCTGTATGTGGTTTATGAAGAGAGCAGGGGATTCTTTAGATTATAACCCCATAATTGCCACAGGAAAGTGCAGCAGAATGCGCTGCAAATCCTTTTGGCACTCAAGAGGCTATGGGAGGCCAGCTGCTGTCTCTGCTCTCGAGCAGATCCAGCAACTGTCCTCTGGCTTAACAGAAAGCTATCAGGGCTTGGTGCATGTGGGACAGTGCCACATTAGCATTAAACACACCCATGAGAATACAATAATGGCTCATTAAAGGGGAATTATCACCCCTATACAAGTTTACCTCATTGCCGTCCTCATATAGCTATAAGGTTTAATATATATATATATTTTTTTATGCATGCTCTTGCGAATTTTACATATTAAAAATGAGCCTGCTCCTTATTTCCGAAAAGATTGCGGTTACAGTTCTGCACCACTGTCTGTCACTCTTCTCCTGTTCCCTCCCCAAGTATTGTCGTGTTCCAACCTTCTCCAGTGACGCAGGACTTCTCCTTGTAAGCTGATTGGAAAGCGACAATACTTGGGGACGGAACAGGAGAAGAGAGACAGACTGCAGTGCAGAGCCGTAATCGCAGTCTGTCCTGAAGTAAGGCACAGGATCATTTTTAATGATGTAAATTTCACAAAAGCATTTTATAAGAAACAAAACAAAAAAACGATTAAAGCTTATCTCTATATGAGGATGGCAATGAGGTAAACTTGCAAATAGTATATATGGCAAAGGCATGGCAATGTTGACGTATTTGTTGTGTATTCACAGGGATAGGAGGGTGGTGACATCTTAGTGCGTATGATGGGATTGAACTGATGCAAATACGCCACAGTGGGGGAGATTGATAAAACCGGCATTATGAAAAATGTGCAGTAAAAATGGCATTAAAATGAAGGTTGGCATTTAAAAAGATAACACCAGTTTTGGAAGCATTAACGTCACGTAGGATAAAGTGAAGGTGGTGCTGCAAATTTATAAACAAATGTCGCTAACTGCAAGAATTTTGTGACAGAATCTTAACTCCAAGTATAATGTGATCTTAAAGGAGCAGTAAACTTTTTTTTATGAAAAAATATATATCGTAGGGATTTTCCTATTGAGTAAAATAAGGGTACTCCCACTGCCGAGAGTTATTTCCAGAGTTATTACAGTTTAAACCCATGTTTTTTTACATTAACAGTGCCCTCTAGTGGTCAAATTCTAATTAGATTTCCTGTTAGATTCTAATGGAGAGGAAAGTCAGAAAAGTCAGTGACATACAGTTCATAGAATGTGATAGAAACTGCCTGTCACTTCCTGTCAGATAGAACTATCAGGAAGTAAACACGGTAAAGTCACTTCCTGATTATTTAAACTGCTATAATTTTTGAATAAAACATCTGACAGCGATGGGAGTGACCTTGTTTTATTCAGCAAGAAATGCTCTGTAAAATATGTGTTTTCATAAAAAAAAGTTTACTGCTCCTTTAAAGGCATAGTAATGTTTCCTAACACAAGCACCTCAGATTGTTCAGCATATTTAATAGTACTGATGTCTGATTCTTGCACTGTTCATAACCTGCTAGTTACACTGTAATTATATGATGTTTACCCCTGCTGCCCCTTCTCACAACATCAGCGTTTCTCACTCAGATCTGACAGCGGATCACTACGAGAGACAATCTTCAGTCAGTACTAGGAATGACCTTCCCTCCTTCATCAAGGAAGGCAGGGTTTTCCTTATACTGACAGAAGGAAGATTGCCCTCACTGTCATCTGTCCAGTCCGATGACCGGTTTTCAGATGCGAGCAGAGGTGGTTTACAATCGGAAAAAGGGGAGGGAGGGGTAAATTTCATCACATAATTACAGCGTAACTAGTTATGAACAGTGCTACATTTTGGAGTTTAGTTTTGTCAGGGTTTCAGCCAAATTCATACCATAACCTGAAGCTAGCTCCATGTGGTACAAGCTGTGTACCGCATGGTTTCTTAGTGCCTCCTCTCTTAAAAAAAAAAAAAAAATCAGCTGAATCAGCGCTGAATAACAAGGCCATCTGCAGCCACAACAGCAACACTGCTGTCCTCTCTCTACATCGTTCGATGGAAACAAAGGCATTGATACTACACTGGCCATGATTATTAAATCATTAAACTGTGTTTTGCCTAAATTACTTTGTGGGAGACATTGATTGGGGGGGGGGAGAGTGTGTATGTGACAGTTACGCTTTAATGACCATTATTTTGTCTTGAAGAAAGAGCTCTGTAGCTCAGAAACATTTTTTAATTGGTTCATATCTCTAGACACCAAACAAGTAGGGAAACAAAGGTGCTCTGCCTCCAAATCTGTAAAACAACAACCAATATGGCCAAATCTACCTGCTACGATCCCAAAATACAGGGTGTGTAAATATCTAAGACTAAAACTAAACAAATACAGAGAACAGGAGAGCGCTATCAATAATCAACATTAGGTGGGAGTAATCGTTCCTATGTATGGGATACACTAAGAGGTCATATGAGACACAATGTATAAATAACAGATTACTAAAATAAATTACATAGACAAAATACCATAAAATACGTAAGATGTATATGAATATAAAAAACTTTGTTGGCATGAGCAGTATACTAAAATACCAGGTGCGTCTCACATTTTTGAACAATCCTCTAAAAGGTTAAATACGCGTCCATAAAGCAACATGAGATTCTCTCCTAATTAGTGCAAAAAGTTTGTTACCTCTCCTGACTATTGTTCCTGTTAGAGACTTTAGTGGGTGCCTTTAAAGGGATAGTAATACTTCGTTTTAACTTTATTTTATTTTGTAGGCATTAAAAAAACATGAAGAATGATATAAGTCTTATCTCTCAAACCTTTATGGTTTAAGAGATATTCACAAACAAAGTATCCCCCCCCCCTGTTCAACCAGATCAGAAGGAAGGTGCCCAGGTAGACTGCAGAGAGGGACAATCTTCAATTAAGATAAGGGAAAAAGCTCAAAAACTTGTCAAAGGGGGAAGGGCTTTCATTGTTTTCATACAAAGAAAATTGTCCCCTTCTGTTATCTGTCTGGTCATACAACCTGATCCACATCTGAGAAGAGATGGCTTACACTAGGTAAAAGGGGCGGGAGGGGAACTTTGCTTGTGAATATCTCCTAAACCATAAAGGATTGAGAGATAAGACTTTTTTCATTCTTAATGTTTTTTTAATGCCTACAAAATAAAATAAAGATAAAACGAAGTATTACTATCCCTTTAAATAATGCCATTTGACCACTGCTGCAAGGGCTCCAGTGGAATGGACTTCACAGGCCTTAATATGTTGGGCCATTGGTGTTGATTGAATATCTAATGCAAAAAGAAACAGAAGAGCGCAGAACCCTTTGAGAGTATCATCTAACAATGAAATAGAATGGCTCCTATCTAATGTGCTTAAAGGGATAGTAATGTTTCATAATAAAAGCAGCTCTAATTAATCATCATAGTATTTGGACTTTGGAGAGTGTTATTTCAATTCTGTCAGAGTTGTAGTACAAGAGTAATTGAATGATAAAGTATCCCCCCCCTTTTACTGATGTAACACTGCTCAGCCAGATCAGAAGGGAGGTGCCCAGGTAGACTGCAGAGAGGGACAATCTTCAATTAAGATGAGGGAAAAACCTGAAAAGCTTGTCAAGGGGGGCAGGGCTTTCATTGTTCTCATAGGAAGAAGATTGTCCCCTTCTGTTATCTGTCTGGTCTATGGATTGGATTCCACATCTGAGAAGAGATGGCTTACACTAGGTAAAAGGGGCGGGAGGGGAAATTTTGCTTGTGAATATCTCTTAACCCCTTAACGACTGGCGGTCCTGGGACATTTCCGTCCCATAAAGACCGCATTGAACCACGTGGACGCACCGGTACACATGACCTGTTGTGTGTATCGGCGCATCACTATGGGGCCTGATAGAGATCGCTCCGATCTTGGAGCGGTAAATTTCAGGCCCTATTTTTACTTACAGCACTCCCGGTAGAGCGCTGTAAGTAAAAAGTACGTGACGTACTATGACCGTCATCGGTCCTTGAGTATTTCAAGGACCGTGACGGTCATAGTACGGCACATGTCGTTAAGGGGTTAAACCATAAAGGTTTGAGAGATAAGACTTATATCACTCTTCATGTTTTTTTTAATGCCTACAAAATAAAATAAAGTTAAAACGAAGTATTACTATGCCTTTAACTCTCACAATAGAAGATGTTATCAAGCTTAGATAATATGCCAAGGTAGACAGCCCAGACGGTATAACTGAGGTGTGACCTGTAGGTCTCCCAGTTCGTTTCAAGTCTTCCGCTGGAATCCAGTGGAGGACTTGGAAGTAGCTGCAAGACCTACAGCTCGCACTTCAGTTATACCGTCTGGGCTGTCTACCTTGGCATATTATCTTCTTACACTGTATACTCTGTAGATTCAAAATGACTGGATATAATCGCTACTCTTAAAGGGATAGTAATACTTAAAACGTAAAAAATATATGATGTAGGGTTCATCCCATTGAGTAATACAAGGGTAGTCCCACTGCTGAGAGATATTTTATTAAAAAAAATTATAACAGCTCAAACCTGAATTTTTTTAGGTGCAATATCACAGTTGCCTGAAAATTTACAGTGGTGCTGTTGCTACACCATCCTATGGACTGCTCTGTAGACCATAAATCGCTATAGGATGGTGTAGCAATTTTCAGGCCACTGTGATATTGCACCTAAAAAATTTAAGTTTGAGCTGTCATTTTTTAATAAAATGTCTCTCAGCAGTGGGAGTACCCTTGTTTTACTCAGGGGCATAAACCCTACAACATATGTTTTTTTACACTTTATGTATTACTATCCCTTTAAGGACAGCGGACAGAGGTGTAGGCGTAACATGCTGTTGGACTGCACAGTCCCAAGGAAACAGAGATCCTCCATATCTGCAGTGTGGAACACAGCCGGTGATGCTGACAAGCTGTTTAGAAGCCGAATGATATGGTAGCAGAGGACTATGTGTGGGCAAGATGGTGAAACTGCTCAATAGCAAGTGAAACACTGGCTAAAATTGCACATCAATAATGTACTCTCTAACATGTTTCGTATTGAAAATAATTCTTCAGGGAGTTCTTCAGAGCATCCCACCTAATTTTTATTATTTATAACACTCTCCTGTATTTTTTAGTTCATGTAATCTCTATTTAAGAGATGTTTTATTGTAATACAGAAATAAAGTTAATAATCTCCGCGCATGTCTCTTACTACAAAAGTCCTAGTAAGCCACTATATCTTTCTTCCCAGTATCGCTACACACCATAGAGGAACAAAACATCTATCAAAATACAATTTTAACAATATAGTCTATCCAATAAATCGTGATTATAGTGATAACACACTTGCACCTACATGCAACAGTGAATTATATCCTCATCACCTTCTTAAAGGAGCAGTAAACTTTTTTTTATGAAAAAATATATATTGTAGGGATTTTCCTACTGAGTAAAATAAGGGAACTCCCACTGTTAAGAGATTTATATTTCCAGAGTTATTACAGTTTAAACCGATGATTTTTTACATTAGCAGTGCCCTCTAGTGGTCAAATTCTAATTAGATTTCCTGTTAGATTCTAATGGAGAGGAAAGTCAGAAAAGTCAGAGACATACAGTTCTCCATAGAATGTGATAGAAACTGCCTGTCACTGCCTGTCAGTTAGAAATATCAGGAAGTAAACACAGTAAATTCACTTCCTGTCAGAACTATCAGGAAGTAAACACAGTAAATTCACTAACTGGTCATTTAAACTGCTATAATTTTTGAATAAAACATCTGACATCGATGGGAGTGACCTTGTTTTATTCAGCAGGAAATGCTCTATAAAATATGTGTTTTCATAAAAAATAGTTTACTGCTCCTTTAAGTGTTCAGCATATAAAATAATCATGCATATACTTAAGTCTTTAATTTCTGAATGGGGTCTTCTTCTTAAAAATCACATAACTCTTCTTATAAAGATGAGTCCCCAAAACATACAAAAGATATAGAAAAGTGAAAGCTCATAGAGTAATAGTTCTTATTCATACAGCTTCCCACACCATGAATCCTACTTACAGGATATCAAAAGACAACAAGCACATAGGATTCCTTATCTATCCTCCGTTACTTTAGTGCTGTAGCAACTCTTCAATTCCCAGATTCCTACGTTACTGACAAAGCCCTGAATAGTTTTGCCAATATGCAAGGCCTGTGCAGATCCCCTAATTACCAGGAGCACAAAATGGTATTTTCAACTTTATGAACTAAAATGTACGTTCTAGTGTTATGTGTTAAAACTACCCTAAACAGTTGAATAACTACAAATAAATATATATTTCTGGAAAGTAGATTTCCCACTGCATCAAATGAGTGATCATTTGCCTTTCTGTCCCTACCCTGCTATGACCAAATATTTCCAAAATGTGGCACTAAAGGAAAAATATGGTTTTCCACGCATCAGATGTACTGAAATCTTTGAAAACTATGGTATGTCATACAGTACTCATTATCTAGTGCTCTCATGAGAAAAATGACACCCCACTTGTATGAGTTGACATACTGTAGGGGGGTGTCCGCAAAACAAAACTATACCAACTACAACCTCTGTGTTTTTTTTTGTATTCCTACATTTTTTCTAAACATTACTTGACTGTACTTAAATGAAGTATAACAGCTACAGAAGTGGAAAAAAGTTAGACAAAACATACCATTTTGGAAAGAAGATAACCCACTGCATCAAAGTAGGGGTCATTTGCTTTTCTACCTCTAGCATGGTGTGCACAAGTGTTTCCAAAAAGTGGAGCTAAAGAAAAAAAATTGCTTTTTTTTATTTTATTACATTTCCAACCCTTCAAATATATGGAAAACTTTGAAAACTATGGAATTTCCAACTGTATTCATTAGCTACTGCTCTTTAGAAAAATGGAACCCCACTGGTATGAGTTCACTTACGGTAGGGGGAACCACATAAAAAAAAAGTGCACCTACCCACGGCAGGATTTACATCTCAGGTGCCCCTAGCCCTGCCTTTGCCCCACCCCTAGCCATGTCCCTCACTTAGCCACACCGCTCCATTAACCACACCCTCTTGTGGCCACACCCATTTTTAATTTTAAACTTTAGATCCCATTCTCTTAGACAAATGTGCACAGCACATCAGAGTGTTTTCCACTTGTCCATACCAAATAGTTAGAACACCCTTATGTTATGACTGGTGTAATTATGAACTCTGGTTATTTATTTTATATAGTAAAAGTGTATGTCCATCCTATGAAAGTTCAACTGTGCAAAATCGAGTTACCATAGAAAAGGCTAGCACTAGCTGAACATGCAAGAATATAGGCAATTAAAGGGTCTAAAAAAACTTTTTTGCATTTAGAAGAGCTTAAAAAGCTGATCTAAATGCAAAAAACCGTATCTCTCAAACCGCTATGGTTTAAGAGATACGGGCGTTTGAAGTTTGATTTCTCCTACTGACAGCTGTAAAGCTGTCAGCAGGAGATCCGTGTCGGTCGACACTGTGGCGCTTGAGAAGTGCCGGGATCTCTTTACTTACACAGAATCCCTTTATTGGAATGGTCTAAAACGTGTGTCTGAACACTAGGCACACGTTTTAGACCATTCCAATGAAGGGATTCCATGTAAGTAAAGAGAACTCGGCACTTCTCAAGCGCCAGCGTGTGGACCGACACGGATCTCCTGCTGACAGCTTTACAGCTGTCAGTAGGAGAAATCAAACTTCAAACGCCCGTATCTCTTAAACCTTAGCGGTTTGAGAGATACGTTTTTTTTGCATTTAGATCAGCTTTTTAAGCTCTTCTAAATGCAAAAAAGTTTTTTTTAGACATTACTAACACTTTAAGGCAAAAATAGCCTGGTGGACTCTGGAACTAGAAAAAAAACATAACCAGAAGGGAGGAGTGAGAGTCACTCCACATAGAAGCAGCTAATCCACCTAACGAGGAACACAACCCATATACAAAATTATTAAATCTTTATTCAGAAAATTGTATGAAAAATACATAAAGCATGTAAATGTGAATCATAAAATCATAGACCTGAGGGGTAGACATCTAAAGCAAGACCGTACATATCTATAAAGACATGAATGTGCAGATATTCAACAGCAATGGTAATAATAAGCATCACTAGGAAATGTAACCATAATAGGCTAGACTTCTATACCAAAATACAGACCAAGTAAAAGAATTACAAGTAGTAAACGTTATTCACTAGTAAATAAAACCCAGGTCTAACAAACCAGGGTAAATCTCATAGACATTCATGTCTTTATAGATATGTACAGTCTTATTTTAGATGTCTACTCCTCAGATGTATGTTTTTAAGCTTTTTGTATTTTGCATGCAATTTTCTGAATAAAGATTTAATAATTTTGTATATGTGTTGTGTTCCTCATTAGATGGACTAGCTGCTTCTATGTGGAGTGACTGTCACTCCCTTCTGGTTAAGTCAACTGTGCAAAAAGGCATTGGCAGAGGCAGCTGTAGTGAATGACATATATAAATACACATGCCTGAGTCTCTGATATGATTCTCCGGCTGACTGGCTCTCCGGCTGCTGTTCAGATTTCTTCTATGCCTTTCCGCCTTTGCACCACTGCCACACTCCTGTCCACTCCAGGCCCAGCCAACACCCGGCTACATACACTGCAAATTTTAAGCGCAGGCAGACTGTGCGTATCTGAGTCAATAGTGCGGCCCCCTTAGCCGGCCCACACCGAAGCAGCACCGTAGTGCACGACGTTGCTTCCACCAACAGCAACACAGAGGCAGATCACTGAGTAAGAGAAGCCTGAGCCTCAGATACGGGCCAGCTGGGGACTGGGAAGCAGACACGCCAGCCAAAGCCGGCAGCAATTAAAGTGCAAGAGTCACAGGGGTGGGCAGTGCGGCGCAAGAGGCTCCAGTGGCACCACCAGGTTAAATCATTCACTGAAGAGTTTACAAAGGGCTGTTGCACTGCGGTCCACATCATCGCAGCACAAAAAAAAGAAAATGTATAATAAAAGGGGGCATGACTGGGCCACTGCCGGCGCCCCACAAAATTGGGCTCCCTAGATCAGTAGCTAGTCGGCCTCTTCATAAATCCGGCCCTGCACCTACCTATTTTCTTTTTTGAAAATCTCTACCTGTACTAAAATGTTAATAACATCCAATTTTCTAAAGTAGACATCCACATGCATGAAATGAGGGGGTCACCTGTCTTTCTACCCCAAGGCTAGTGTACACAAATTACATCTACATTACAATCTACATTTTTTGAAAAACATTGAATTTCCTACTGTTAGCTTTAGCTAATGGACTGTCAAGAAAAATTGCTGCCTTTTGCTCCAAGGTGACATATGTAGAGGTGCCAGAAGCACAAAATGACGCAAACTACAATCTACCATTTTTCATAAATATTTCAAATATAATTTGCGTGTATTAAAGTGGCTATGAAGGTAGACAAGAATTACCATTTTGGAAAGTAGACAACCAGCCACATCAAATGAGGCATCACTTGTCTTTCTACTTATAGGTTAATGTGCATAAGAATTTCCAGAATGTGGAGATATAGGGGAAAAAAATAATAAATAGTGGCGTAATTACAGTGGACATAAGGGTCACGACTGGGCCTGTCACTCCAGGGGGCCCGGCCACCCAGGAGACCCCTGAGACCATTCATCCTTCCTTCCTCCCTCTGCCTCTGTTCAGCAGTTCTCCCCTATCCTGCTGCGCAGACACAAGGTCGCGGATTCATGCGGAGCTGGGTTGAGTTCAGAGACGATAGTTCTGCGTGTGAGCAGGAATCTGGAAACCAGAAGCAAAGTACTTAGTACAGCACTGCTCTCTATGGCCATCGTCATTGAAGAAACCGGATCCATTCCTGGCAGCCACAAGTGACTGCTGTCTGCAGAGGTGGGGATGGACAGTGGGGGCATGTGGAGGTGGCTAATGTGGAGATGGATGGACAATGGGGAGGAATGTGGAGGTGGACAGTTATGGGGGCAATGTGGAGGTCAGGCTAATGTGGAGGTGGACAGTGGGGGCTAACATGGAGGAGGCCAATGTGGAGATGAACAATGGGGGCAATGTGGAGGCGGCCAATGTGGAGATGGACAATGGGGGTGATGTGAAGGTGGACAATATAGGCTAATGTGGAACTGGGCAATGGAGACCAACGTGGAGGTGGACAAAGGGGGCTAATGCAGAGGTGGACAATGGGGACAATATGGTGTACAATGTGGAAGTGTACAATGGGGGCAATGTGGGGGTGGACAATGGGGTGTACAGTGTGGAGGTGTACAATGGGGGCAATGTGGAGGTGAATATTGTGTAGGTGAATATTGTGGAGGCGTACAATGTGGAAGTGGACAATGTATAAGTGGCATTTCTGCCATGGAGTTATATGGTGGGGTCGGGGGGGCCCATTGCAATTTTCGCACCAGGGCCTGGTGGTTTCTAGCTACGCCTCTGTTGTAGTGTAGTCAGAGGCATTACTAGAAGCCACCGGGCCTTGATAAAAGTTGTCATGGCCCCCCCAACCACATTTGCCCCCCATTAGCCATCTCGACTGGACACCTCCACATTGCCCCCCATCATCTCCACATTGCCCCCCATCTCCACTTTGCTCCAATCTCCACATTCCCTCCACATTGCCCTCACATTGGCCCCCCAGTGTATGTTTCCTATCTCCTGGTGGTCCTTATGCACAGACCTCTATACAGCTGGAGCTCCTGCGCAGTCCTCTCTTCAGTAATGTAGAGCGCTGGGAGATTATATAATCTCCCTGTGCTCTGCATTACTAAAGATCCGAAGAGGGAGCTCAGCTGCTACAGGTCTGTGCCAAAGAAGGCACAGACCTCAGCATGTTGCGGGCGCCAGGTAGGGGGTCGCAGTGGGCTGCTGGACCCTGGAGTGATGGGCCCAGTCACAGGTGCGACCCCTATTGTTACGCCACCTAGTGTATTCAGTACCTGCACTCAGCTTAAGAAAAATGGTACCACGCTGGTATGGGTCAACATACCATAGTGGTTTCCAGAAGCATGACTTTTGCTCTGTCCCTCCCAGTGGCCAATAGAAGCAAGGGGGGGGGGGGTAGAGGTGCAGATAGTGTATGTGTGAATCTGTGACTACCAGGGGGGCAGTGGAAACAGGCGGGGGGTGGTCAGCCAGTATATGTGAAGATCTATGACTCCCAGTGGAACCAGGCTGCGACAGCGAGGTGTTTAGCTGTCAAAGTGGGGATAACTAACAATTACCACACCTGGGAACTTTCAGTTGAGGGCTAATCGCGTCAAAAAGGGGCGGGGCTTAACTCGAGTGTTGGGGGGATTTAGCCCTTTGAGTGCCAGAGTGGTACGGAATGCATTGCAAAGCAATGCATTCCGTACCACTCTGGCACTCAGAGGGTTAAATGTTTCACACAGAAGGCTGGGGACGGAGGCACAACGGGAGAAAAAGCAGATGTGGCAGAGTTTCAATAGAAACTCCCCACATCCGGAGGAATCTGCCTCTGCCCCGGAGACCCGGTAAAGCTCTGTCAGAACCGGAGTCTCCAGGGCAAATCCAGAGAGTTCCCAGGTATGACAATTACCAGTGGAGAAAGGCTGGGGGGGGGGGGGTCTCGGGCAAGTGTATATGTGATCTGTGACTACCCAAGCCGTGCCCAGTGGAATCAGGTTGGGATCAGTGTATGTGGAGGGGTCAGTGACTAGCTTTGGAACTAGCAGGTGCCACTGGGGCATGGGCGTCCGGAGGGGGGGCAATGGGGGCACTTGCCCCCCCCCCCCTACAATTACCCCCCTCCATATAAATAAAGGGGCTAGATGGGCTGGCCTGGGGGTCATATTATGGCTTTGCCCCCCCCCCCCCCGAAAAATGTCTACGGACACCACTGCGGTGGGGGGATTTTTGTTATTGGGGTAGCGCATCAGGATGCCTTCCAACTAGGTCTGATAGAATGTGTTTTTAAAATGGGTCACGGAGGGTGCGACCGCAATGTGGCTGGCACGCAAAGACTTAACTCCTTAAGGACAATTGGAGTGTGCTACTTTAGTCTAAAGACCCATGGCGGTTTCGCGTATAATCCTTTGGCCCACCAACTTAATGGCCGCCGCCTCTATTGATGCGATTTATTTTAACAGGTTGTTCAGGACTGTGCTGCAGACGGTTTGAGCGGGGTATGGTAGCATATGCAACTGTCTACTTCACACAAAGTTATAGCTTAATGTGCTACCCATGGGCGAAGAAAAGCAAACAAAAACACAGCTGGGAAATGTTTGTGGGTTTTCCCAAAATAATAATGGCGGATCCAATGTATCTGCTGTGTTTCAGGACGCGACGAGGCGCATAATGACGTCATATTTCTTAACAAATGTGATGGAAATAGACTGATCTCAACGTTATATCCAGTGAGTTGTTTATATCTCTGGTGATTGTGATGCTGCACAAGGTATATGCATGTTTTGTTGGCCAGCATTGGGTTAATGTGGGAGCGAGTGGTGTGTAAATGAGATATCTGCTTACTGGGATGTTTATATAATTATTATTATTATTATTATTATTTTTTTTTTTAAAGAAAGCAGTGGTTATAATCCAGGGAAGAGTAAAAAAGGCAATATATCGCGGGGTAAAATTGGGATTAAAGAGAAATTACAGGGCAAGTAGAAGGGATGTTTAAGAGACTTGGGGTGCTATTATTTGTCTGTTGTATATTTTGTGCAAAACTGATGTTAAATTTCTAAGTAATTAGGCTAAGATGGTGAAATAGCAAGTTTAGTACACTTTAGAACTGAGTAAAATTGGCAGTACAAGATTAACCTCATAGTTGCTTTTGCAAACAGTGCTTAAAGGATTAAAAGAGCAGTTAAGTTTATATATCCTTCTCTTTGACTGCTGAGTGGTGTTTCATTTGCAAGTTACTATAGTTCAACTAGTGCAGCTGTGGATATAAGTAACCTAAGCCTTACTTGTCGTAGAATACACAATAAATGCAGATGAGGACACAAAGGGAGTGTGTACAAATCCATAAGTACTGATTTTTTTTTTGTGCTTTATATGTTTGAGTAAAATAACACTACTGTGCCTGTGGGTATGTACCAGCCCATTTGTGTATAAAGGCACACACTCCTCCACCTTTAAGTCTTTAATCAAAGCAACTACAGCATGTATATGAGTAGTTATGAAGGCATTTATGCTTATTTCCACTGTTCTTTGTTAATATATGTATGTATTTGTGTGTGACTGTAAGCTCTCACGAGCAGGGCCCTCTGATCCTCCTGTTCTACACATCTGATTGTACTATTTAATACCTCTGTATGTCTATTCCCCAATTGTACAGCGCTGCGGAATTAGTTGGCGCTATATAAATAAAGAATAATAATAATAAATATATAAGCAAAACAAATTGGTATTGCAGGTTTAATTTCCAGGACAAGGTTTTGACAGTAACAACCTACCTTTATAAAGGCAAAACCAAATTATATTGTGTTTGACTTGATAAAGGGAGGTTGTTACTCTCAAAAGCTTGTCCTGAAAATGTAATATTAGTCCAATAAAAAGGTATTATCGTAAACTGTGATGTTTATACATTTTGCATCTACGTCATCAAACTAACACGGCTACCCCAAGCTAAATACATATGTATCAGGATTGGAATGAGGTGTACACTCGCTCACAGCTGTAGTAAAGAGTGCCCAGGTGAACAGTCCCAAAATTTAGCTACAAATGCCTAGAAAGAAGGGGCAGCACCTATTGGTCTTTAATGTGGGAAGTAAATACAATAAATAAATACAAATTTATTGGTCAATGTTTTGGTCCATAGTTGACCTTTATCGTGGTGCTGTCCCTTCTTTCTGTGTATTTTTATATGTACCTATGAAGCAAAGGAACAAAATGCCCATATGCACCCCCACTGTCCACATCTTTGTGCAAATGGCTTCAAAAAGAGCATTTTAGCATTAATTGGCATTAGGCAGGAGCAGGGCTGGATTTACATCTCAAGAGCCTGTAGGCACAGAAATCTGACGCCCCCACTTCCTGATTTGCCATCTCTACTGGACAAATCCAAATGCTCATCAGCTCCATATTGCCCCTCACATTGGCATTGCCCCCATCATGTCCATATTGCCCCTCATATTGCTCCCATCATCTCCATATTGCCGCCCCCCCCCCCTGGTTTCCTACCTCACTGGAGAGGAGAGGTATGTGTGCCTCCTTTGGCACAGAGCTGTAGCTGCTGCCTGCTGGAGCTCCTGCTCGGTCTGTAATGCAGAGCGCTGGGTGATGATGTCATCTCCCAGCATTCTGCATTATTACTAAAGATCCGATGGCGATGAGGGAGCTCAGTAGCTACAGGTCTGTGCCTTCTTCCTTTCCATGTTGTTGTGGGGCCAAGCAGGGGGCAGGGCTGGCTGGCAAGGCTAATAAAAAAAACAAGCCAAAAAATGATCCCAGCAATGACAGGCGCCCCTCTGTGGGATGCGCCTGTAGGCAGGTGCTTACTCTGCCTTATTACAAATCTGGCCCTGGGCAGGAGTAGCACAAAACATTTTCCTTGTGCCCAGTAAGAAATCGCTTTCTTACATTCCACTGCAGGTGTTGCTATTACAAGAAATGTAATTTTATAAACAGAGTAATCCAGAAAAAAGATGGTACTGTGTTAGCCAGTGTAGTAGATAGAATTCAGTGTAGTGGTATAAAGGTGATACCTTTTAATGGCTAACTGAGGACATAACAAGTGCAAGCTTTCAGGACACTAAGGTCCCTTCTTGGGTTGTTAACCCATGACTGAAGAAGGGACCTTAGTGTCCTGAAAGCTTGCAGTTTCTATGTCCTTTGTTAGCCATTAAAAGGTATCACCTTTGTACCACTCTTGCAAGTGTTTTGCTACACTGAATCCTATAAACAGAGTATAAACTGTAATTGTTGAATAAAACATCTCCCTGTAATGGGAATACACTTATTTTACTCAACAGGTAAATCACTTTATATATAAATTGGAAGCCACGTGATCCATTTTGGGATCTGTGCTTCCTGCACCCCTGGACTTGCAATGTTCAGAGCCCCAGCAAAGCACTATTCTGACCATTGCAAGAGGAACATGCTTATTCTTCAAATTCTAACAGCGGCAGAGAATGCTTTTGTTTACTAACACACTCAAGATCAGTTCTTGGAGCAGGGAATGCTTTGTCTGAATTGCTTCAGGTAATCATCCACTGCAGGGAGTTAGTTCTCTATTTAACTCCCACTTGCTTAGTAGTCCCTCCATGCTCCCCTCACCCATCCTCAACAGTGCAGCCTCATTATGAGTCCTTTGCTGCTCTCTGATCCCTGGCATCTCCTCATTCCCCTCCCTGTGTCTGCTTATGTCTCCCACTGCCATCTGCGTCATCCATGTCCTGTATCATCTGTCTTACCCCTCCCTGTCCCATCTGCTCCCTCTCATTATCATCCTCTCCCCATATCAGTTGTTCCCTCACTTACCTTCTGTATCATCCGGCTCCCTCTCATATCACCTGTCTTATCTCCACCCACCCCCAATCACCCTGCTGTTAGAAAATCCTACTGGCCATATGTATTTTGCCTTTGTTCAAAAGATACCATCTTCAATCAGGCTGAGTGTGTGAGCATACTTAACCCTTTAAGGACCAGAGAGGTGTACGCTGCACTGGTACTGAGAGAATTAAGATTACCGTGTGCAATGAGCAGAGTCTTAAGTCCTGCGCTCCTACGAGCATCTGTGATGTGTCTCTTAAAGATGATGCTCTTAAACAAAGGCGCAAGGGCAAAACTCATAGGGCCCGTTAGGATTTTCTTACCATACTAAGGTAAGTAGGATTTTTGTTAGGAGGTGTTAGTTTTGCTTCAACCCTTTCAGTGCCAGAGGGGTACGCAACCCCTCTGACACTGAAAGGGTTAAATCTCTCCCATCCACAATCACTCACATTCATCCCCACCAATAGTGTTCCTTCTATGTTGAGCACAAGTGATTAAAGTGATAGTAATACTTTATTATTACTATCCCCCATATTGTACATATTTGTAAAATAATATAATAGCCCCCAGGTTAATCTCTCAGACCTTTATGGTTTGAGAGATAACCGAAGGCAAAGTCCCCCCCCCCCCCCCTTCCCTGAAGTCAGCATTGCACTGACTTCAGGGGAAGTCTGTCGTACGACAGGCTTGCAGCTCTGCAGCTGAGCCGAGATCCCGTTAGTGAAAAAAATTATTTCACTGAAAAGGTCTTCTACATGTGCTTGGTTTGCAAGCACATGTAGAAGACCGTTTCAGTGAAATAATTCTTTGTCACTAACGTGATCACGGCTCTGCTGCAGAGCCTCAGTCAGACCGGATATCCCTGCAGTCAGCACAGTGCTGACTTCAGGGGAGGGAGGGGGGAATTTTGCCTTCAGTTATCTCTCAAACCATAAAGGTTTGTGAGATGAACCTGGGGGCTATTACATTATTTTACAAATATGTGAAATATGGGGGATAGTAATATTAAAGTATTACACTGAGCATAATAAAACTGGAAAGGACCGCATGGTGCATCTGCTATTCCAATACACCCCTGCATACACAGTGCTCTTTAACTCTTTCATTGCTGAGTCACTCACCTGTGCTCACCTTTAGAAGGAAAACCGCCCACCAAGTAAAGAATGACATTGAAATAACCCTTCAACGACCGGCTGCGTGGCCGGCAGTTAAGAATCACAGAGCTTTTTATTTCAATGGATTCATGGGTCACGGTGTGCAGCCGTGTGGGGACCCCTGAGTTCCATGACATACGTTAAGGACCCATGACGGTTACGTAAGTTTTCCCATGACGGTTATGTAGGTCATGGGTCCTTTAAGGTGTTAAGTAATACCCCCTTGTTTTCTTTTGCTATAGGATTCATTCCAGGATTTTCATAGATCAGTACATAGTGAAACACCAGCAAGGGACATATCATGCCTGTACTGCATGAGTAAGTGATTGATGATGAACCAATAGAAGATGCAGATGACTGGAGTAACCTACAGTGATAATCCGGATATCGTCTTTCACCAAAATGTACAGGTACGGGAGAGGATCACACTGATCTTTATTTCCTGTTCTACACTATGATCTACCAAGTTGAATGTTAGTTTGTATTGATCCATGGGGCAATCCTAGAGTGGGAGGTTCTGGTTGCCCAGAAACCATCCTTTGCAGTCTTTTGGCCCTATGAGATCAGAAGGAGAGAGAATGCCAATTTAGCACCACAATAATGAACAATGCTTATTATTGGATGTCTGTGATTGGAGTTGTAGTATTTGATACCTGCACTCCTTGGTGTTCATTGCCGGTATCTCATTGAACAAGAAACTACTGAATGTCCCACTATATATTACTGAAGAAATTCATGTCACTCTGTTCTTGTGCTAAATTGTTATTTACTAACGATAAGCTAACACCCTGAATCCATTAGTGCACAAAAAAAAAAAGTCCTGCGGCCCTTAACTGCCAGTCACGTACTGTGTGGCTGGTCCTTAAGGGGTTAAGGTCCAGATGGACACACATGCCATTGCGGAGCAATTCAGTGCACACCTCTCTGATCCTTAAATGGTTAAAGGGGATCTATCGCCCCTATACATTTTGGTCTCAATAGTTTGTTTTTGTAGTGACTAGCTGGTAAAATTGATTCATTTTTTTTAAATGACATTGGTATTTTGCAAAATGTAATCAAGTAAATACTGCCCTGCGCCCTACTTCCGGACAGACTGCGGTTACCAGCTCAGTACCACAGTCTGTCACTCTTCCACTAATCCCCTCCCTCTATCCAGCCTCCTCCAATGACGGAGGCTTTCTGCATGTAATCTGGAGAGAACTCTGGCCAATGAGAGTGCTCCAGCTTACAGGCAGAAATCCTCTGCCATTGGAGGAGGCTGGATAGAGGGAGGGGAGTAGAGAAAGAGTGACAGACTGTGGTACTGAGCTGGTAACTGCAGTCTGTATGGAAGTAGGGCACAGGGCAGTATTTACTTGATTAAAGGGATAGTAATACTTGAAAATAATTTTATTTTATATTGTAGCCCTTAAAAAAAACATGAAAAATGATATGTCTTATCTCCCAAACCTTTATGGTTTGGGAGATATTCACAAGCAAAGTTTCCCCCTGAGTGACGTCACCGTTCTACCTCTCAGATTTGGAATCCGGTCCCGGGACCGGCTGCGGCTCTCCAGAAGTGCCGAGATCACGATCTTTAAAAATAATTTCTTAATTGGAATGTTCTACAAAGTGTGCTTTCAAGCCAGGCACACTTTGTACACAGTTCCAATTAAGTAGTTCTTTTTAAAGATCGTGATCTCGGCACTGCTAAAGAGCTGCCGGTTGCTCTGTGGACCGAATTCCAAATCTGTCCACTAGATGGCAGACTTGGCTGAAACAGCCAGGAAAAGGGAACTTTGCTTTATTTTACTTGTGAATATCTTCCAAACCATAAAGGTTTGGGAGATAAGACTTATATCGTTTTTCATGTTTTTTTAAGGGCTGCAATATAAAATAAAATTATTTTCAAGTATTACTATCCCTTTAAATTCTGCAAAATACCAATTTTATTTAAAATAAAAAATAGTTTTTGTAGAGACTAACTTGTAAAACTGAACTATTGAGACCAGGGCTTAAAATGTGAAGTCCTTTGCTACTAGCCAGACCTGAAAAGTTACTCGTCACTGCAAGCTGTAACATACCCACCAGGGCTGAATTTCTACTCGCCGGGGCTGAATTTTCACTCGTCATTGGCTAGTGGCGAGTGGAAATTTTGAGCCCTGATTGAGACCAACATGCATAGGGGTGCTAGATTCCCCTTAAGATTACCATATGCATATGATCTGAGTTAGCAGCCATAACTGTCTTTTCCAGGGCACCAAGTATATTACATCAGTCTTGTCCAGTATTCTACGTATAGAGAAGATGTACCTGCGCACTGGGAAGTACTATCATAACACATGGGGCTGATAAAACAACCACTTTAACCCCTTAAGGACCCTTGACGTACCAGGACCGTCACGGTCCTTGAACTACTCAAGGACCGATGACGGTCATGGTACGTCACGTACTTTTTACTTACAGCGCTCTACCGGGAGCGCTGTAAGTAAAAATAGGGCCTGAAATAGACCTCTCCAACATCGGAGCGATCTCTTTCAAGCCCCATAGTGACGCGCCGATACACGTGACAGGTCACGTGTACCAGCGCGTCCAAGTGTGCCTACGCGGTCATTATGGGAAGGAAATGTCCCATGACCGCCGGTCCTTAAGGGGTTAAAAGTCATCTTGGGTTTATAAAAAATATATATAGTGGTGACCCCCGACAGTCTTAAAGTATTTTGCACTCCTCTCAGCTTTTTAACCTTTTGAGTGCCAGAGAGGTATCCAACACATTGCACTCAAAGGGTTAATACGAGAAAAGAATGATTTAATCACAATAAAATAGCTGACTTTAGTTTCTCTCATTGACAAACAGTACAAACAGAATTAAATAGATGTTCACTGAATAGGGTAGTTTACAAAAGAAAGATTAGGCTTATTTTAAGGCTGTAACATGTGACTAATGTTTACATATGCTAGCTTTAAATACATGCTATTTAAAGTTATATCAACCTGTTTAACGTTTATGTTAGTGTTCCTTTAAGACTTCCATGTGCAGTGAGCGGAGCTTTGTGGTCCTGATAGCAGCTGTCTTATCTGCTTCAATGGACATTGCATCCGTGACTGACTGTCATTTCTTGAACCAAGGAGCAAGGGGAAAATTCATAGGGGCTGTTAGGATTTTCTGGCCATAATAAAGTAAGTGGAGGGTTATTATTAGAAGATGTCAGTTTTCCTTTAAGTCGGAGTTTCAGGGCTTCCAAGATCAGCTTCATCAGGACAATGAAACTTCTAGTCCAAAAAGCAAATGTAGGAGGACTGCATCTCCCATCATCCTCAGCTCACCATTGTATGGAATTGCCATTCAATAAGAGCCGGAAGTTCACCACAGATTGTGGATGTAGAACCGCACAAAACACATTTTATGTTTTTGCTATTATATACTTATTTTATTTTTTGTAAATCCCTTTCTTGGAATCCTGTGTTTGCTCATGTGAGCCATAGTTTTGGGCATAGAGCGAAGTTTCTTAATTTTTTTGTTTTTTTTCAGTTGTGCTGGAACTTCCATTTGTAAGTGCAATAGTTCCAGATACATATAACACTTTCTATAAAAGTAAGAGTAGAATCCCAGCATGCCTTATAACAATGCATTCATGACCCTGGGTATGTTCAGAAGAGCAGTGCAAGGCAGATTCCTTTCATTTTAATTTGTTACCTCTTAGGGCGGTATGTTCAATGACAAAAAAAAAAAAAAAATGTTGTATGAAAGACAAAAATAAGTAATTGCATGATTGACATATTTTCTATAGAGTATACAACAAAAAACTAGTAAGGTCCGTTAAGTATGACACAACTCCAGAATTGACGGGCAAAGGGGCGGGGCAAGCGCGGGGCGAAACTATTCTCCAGTGTTGTATAGAGGAATAGAAATTTTGTCATATACAATGACAAAAAAATGTCTTGCAAAAAACAAAATTTGTGAAAAGTGGAGGGAATGTGACGTTCTGAATGTGAGAAACCTATAATAATTGAAGGAAACGCAACAAAAGGACAATTACTATAGCTATGTAGTGACATTTTTGTCTGTAGCTAAGAAATTTTTGTTGTTTTTGTTTCAGACAGGAATCGTACTTCAATGACTAAACTACATATTTCCAATCACAATCGACACACTCTGAAAATATTAATGAGCCCAACGACACTGTAATTTGAAATGTCGTTACAAAAGACCAAAGCTATTTTGTTACTTCTTGTGATAGTAATGTTTCATTATAAAGTAAGGTTCGATCATTCCTTTATACATTGTACTAACGCTCTGCACTGTTGCCAGTGTTCATATTGGTCTAGTTTCTGTATAATTATATTATAAAGTTTCCCCCTCCTGCCCATTTTACGTGTATCAATCTTCTTCCCCCGTGTTTGAAATCCAGTCGCTTGCACGGACAGATTGCAACGAGAAACAATCTGCTGTCTATCAGTATAAGGAAAACCCGGCCCACTTGACGAAGGAGGGCAGGTTTTTCCTTATGCTGATGCAAGATCATCCCTCGTTGTGATCTGTCCAAATCGGCTTTCTGATCTGAAGACCGAATAATGATGTATGTAAAAGCGCCAGGAGGGTGAAATGTTATAATTACACAAAAACTAGAGCATTCGTACTAAGTTTAAGGAATGATCAGTTCTTACTTTATAATGAAATATTGCTATCGCTTTAAGTCTAAATTCAGAAGGGACTAAAGATATATTTCTTTTTATAGGAACGATCTGTTTTTGATGAAGTTGCAATTTACTTCTCCAAAGAGGAGTGGGACGGTTTAAAAACAAATGAAAAGGAGCTTTACAGGAACGTGATGATGGAGAATTATCAGATACTGAAGTCTCTAGGTAAGAGCTAATTACCAGATATGGAATTTTGATGAAAACCCTAGTTTTGTGTGCGGGAAGGGAGGTGGGAGGAGAAATAGGACTTGCAGAAGAACTGTGCTGTGCACATAATGCGGAAGTGCACAGCACAGAAAATTAAATAACTGCAAAAGGATTTAAATGTAAAAAACAGCTTCCCTAATAATACTATACTAACAAAACCTGTGGGCATACATTTTTTTTTTTTTTTTTTTTTTTTTTTTGGTGATACATCCCCTTTAAAAACTCCATTTAACGTCATGGTAATTTTTATTTGACCCTTGTAATGACGCTGGTTTTGTCCAGAATTGTTCCTTTCTATCTTTCTGCATACAACTCCTGATCTGTAGGGTTTTCTTGGTAAACTTGAAGTAGTGGGGCTTTTCAGTCTGTGTAACTTACATACCATGTTCTCACTGATCTTTATGTACAGATGTCCTTATAAACAACAACATGCTCTAATACTAACCACGACTTACTTTATTAATGGCATCTATGAATTTTGCCCTTGTGCTTTTGTTCAGGTGGACATGACAGTTGCTTCCTGTTTAACCCTTTAAAGGGCGATCTATCACCACAGTAGGCTGGAGTGATCTCATTGGCTAGATATCGATCACTGCCAATGAGACCACTCCATCTTACAGACAGAAGCCTCCATCATTGGAGGAGGCTGGATAGAGGGAGGGGAGAGGAGGCAGAGTTACAGACTGCGGGTATAGAGCTGTACCCGCAGTCTATCCGGAGGTGCAGTGTTTAGACATTCAGTTTCTGAAAAATAGAATGAAAATAAATTATTCAGGAAATCCACCTCATTTCTAGATAATCTAAAGTTTAAAAGACATTTGTACTGTGGTGATAGATCCCCTTTAAGTACCAGAGGGTTGTGCAATTCGAAGCAATGCAGTATACAACCCTCTGATCTTTAACCCTTCAAGTGCGAGAGGGGCACCCTTTTAAAGAGCTAAAAGGTAAAGATTACCATGTGCATTGAGTTCAGTGTGTGGTCCTGTGGTTCTTTCGCAGCTACCATGTCTGTCTTCAGGGACATGACATCCAGGACTAATTAAAGGGATAGTAATGTTTCATAATAAAAGCAGCTCTAATTAATCATCATAGTATTTGGACTTTGGAGAGTGTTATTTCAATTCTGTCAGAGTTGTAGTCCAAGAGTAATTCAATGACAAAGTGTCCCCCTCCCGCCCCTTTTACTGATGTAACACTGCTCAGCCAGATCAGAAGGGAGGTGCCCAGGTAGACTGCAGAGAGGGACAATCTTCAATTAAGATAAGGGAAACACCTGAAAAACTTGTCAAGGGGGGCAGGGCTTTCATTGTTCTCATAGGAAGAAGATTGTTCCCTTCTGTTATCTGTCTGGTCTATGGACTGCATTCCACATCTGAGAAGAGATGGCTTACACTAGGTAAAAGGGACGGGAGGGGAAACTTTGCTTGTGAATATCTCTCAAACCATAAAGGTTTGAGAGATAAGACTTATATTGTTCTTCATGTTTTTTTAATGCCTACAAAATAAAATAAAGTTAAAACGAAGTATATCTATCCCTTTAAAGATGTTCAGTCTTGAATAATGGGGCAAGTGGGTGATTAGAATTTTCCGGCTGTAGCAAAGCAAGTGGAGGTGGTTACTATGAGTTGCTAGTCAACGTCTGCTTTCTTTTGCTGTAGCAATCGGAGTAAAATGGGGGGGGGGGGGTGTATAAATAACCGATTAAAAACAATCCTGATCGCAGCAGATATATAAAGAGGAGTGATATGCATATGTATGTACATGTTAATGTAAATAAAATATGTACACACTTTTTTTACTTTATAAGGATAGGGTTAACCTAGAAGAGACAAGGCAGAACTAGACTTTAGTGGCATGGGATATATGTTTTATTGTAGTCGTCCTAACATGATCTACTTGTACCATATGAGCACGGCCTACCATCTCCATCACATCAAACATGTGACACGTTTTTGCTCATAGAGCCTGTTCATATAGAATAACACTGAGTCAATACAACATGCACAATATTGCAATAAATCTGATAAAAAATAAGTAATTCTCTGGTAAACCAACTGCACTATAGGGAATAATAGAAATTTGTAATCTTCTCCACCTATATTATAATTCGCTGACTAAGTTTGTCAGAAGCCGTCATGCGCAGTAGAGATGGCTGCGCACGCTGCAGTCATGCGCAGTAGAGACTGCCCGTGCCGCCGCTGATACTGAGCAGGGCACTCTGAATTCAGACCGGAGTCCTCTCTGCGCACAGAAGCCGGTCTGAATTCGGAGCACCCCGCTCCCTATCAGCCGCAGCGCGGGCAGTCTTTACTGTGCATGACTGCACCGCGGCCATTTCTGGGTGGCACTATGGCCCGTGTACACGGGCTCTTCAACTAGTTAAATTATATGTGACTGCATTAAAGGGGTTAATGGGTGCATTAAGAAGCCATGTGTTGGCGACCTCTCTAGCATTCGAGGTTAGAAGCCCAATTTAAATCAATAGGAATTGTTTGTTGCCCCCTTTAGTGCAACTTATAAAGACTGTGACCAAGGTAACTCCTTCAAGGTTGGAAGGATTTGGCAAACTCTACTCAGTGTGAACCTTCTGAAGGCCTTTCAGCACCCCCTAAGTGATCTGCAAAGTAGATTGTATTCTGCCTATTGGGCACCACTGATCTAGTAACACTGCTACATGAGAATGGCACTGTCTTCCTCTTCGTTGCTGATTTCTCAATAGTTTTATTTCTAGGTGTAGCTCTGTACCTGAAGGGTTAAACTGTTTGTTTTAGGACAACGTTGACCTTCCACTGTCTGGTACAAAACTTGTGAGGTGGCCAGCCTTGTCTGTATTTGCATTTCTGTTTTTACTTGATGGAATAAAGGAGTTGGCTTTTATTTAACGACTGCAAACCAGGCACACCTTGTAGACCGTTCCAAACAAGTATTTGTATTTAGATCTCGCAATCACGGCTCTGCTGAAGACCCACCGCCAGTCCCGGGACCAGGATCTCCTTCCGCAAGATAGAGCGTGACGTATGAGAAAGGGGAGGCAGTGGGAACTGTTTATTCATATATCTCTCAATCGGAACAGGCTCAATTATTTTATTTTTTTGATAGCTACAATACGTTTACTTAACTTGATGATGTATTACTGTCCCTTTAATGGTGTTATACAGTGCTGGTCTCATGTGATATGCATTGGTGGTCTCGTATGATAGTGTTATCCCTGCTGGTCTCATAGTGGTATTAAAGGGATAGTAATGTTTCATAATAAAAGCAGCTCTAATTAATCATCATAGTATTTGGACCTTGGAGAGTGTTATTTCAATTCTGTCAGAGTTGTAGTTCAAGAGTAATTCAATGATAAAGTATCCCCCTCCCGCCCCTTTTACTAATGTAACACTGCTCAGCCAGATCAGAAGGAGGGTGCCCAGGTAGACTGCAGAGAGGGACAATCTTCAATTAAGATAAGGGAAAAACCTGAAAAACTTGTCAAGGGGGGCAGGGCTTTCATTGTTCTCATAGGAAGGAGATTGTCCCCTGCTGTTATCTGTCTGGTCTATGGACTGCATTCCACATCTGAGAAGAGATGGCTTACACTAGGTAAAAGGGGCGGGAGGGGAAACTTTGCTTGTGAATTTCTCTCAAACCATAAAGTGAAGTATGAGAGATAAGACTTATATCGTTCTTCATGTTTTTTTTAATGCCTACAAAATAAAATAAACATAAAACAAAGTATTACTATCCCTTTAAGCCTTGATTGTAATTCATTTAATGGTGCATTGTCATGCTGGCTACATAATAGTATATTGTATTGCTGGTGTCCTAGTTCTGCTTGTCATTCATTTTAAAGGTGCCTGATGCTCACTTTGTTTTAGTACAGGGACCTCCAGCTTTCTCTTTAAAGTGAAACTTTCACCTTCATTCAGGTTTGCATATTTGTGTCATTTTAGCCAAAAAAACAGCAAATGTACACTTAAGGAGATAGTCATACTTGTTACCATATGTTAATGTGTGCTAATTGCTGTCAAATTGCCATTTCATATGTTAATTATGCTTTTCAGTGACATGTCATAAGCTAATTATGGGGTTCAGCAAATCTTGCATGCTAATGAAGCAGTCTTTCTCAGAAATAAGTGTGTGTATCTCCTTAACCAAAATTCCAGCAGATGTCTCGTTAACACGACACAAAGCCATTTTTGAATGAAGCTTTCAAATATGTAAAGAAACTTCAAGGTGATAGGTCCACTCTAAGTGGCGCTACTTTTAACCCCATCCCGACAATGGACGTACATGTATGTCCTGCAGAATCTGTCACTTAGTGACAGAGGACTTACATGTACTTCCAGGAAGTCGTTGAAGGAAAGAAGTTCGGCTGCCGTTAAGTGCCGGTCGCGTCCGAGCGTGGCCGGTCACTAAGGGGTTAAACGATGAAACATACTGACCTACTCTAAAGCATACACTGAAAATATATGAATTCATAGCTGTATGTAGTACACACTCTTCAAAGCCAATGTTTCTACTCTTCATTTCTTCCCACATCTCCCAAGAACAGTGCTGAGCAAAAAAAAATGACCTTGTTAACAGCTCAAGGTGATACAGTTCTGTTGGATGATGTATAATTTTTAGCAGATATACTTCATATTCATTCTAGAAGACAAAACCTGCGGCTAAGCAGTGAGCCACAGATTTTCTGATTGATAGTACCTTACCATCTTTACCAACACTATCCATATTACTTTGCATGTGTAAAGTCACTAAATTGATTTATTAAAGTGGAACTACCACCCGACACAATCTTTAGCTTCACTAAGTCCCAATCTGGTGACTAGCTGCTTATTTGCGCAAGTCGCCAGAATAATCACCTTATTTAATAGATTTCTGCTCCCTTCCCCGGCTGACAGGCAGGACAGAGCGTGGACATTTTGCCATTTTGACATCCGGGTGCCTGCGCTGTCAGTCCCAGCCAGGTCTAGGAGGCATTGCTAGGAGCCATTTTGGCTCCGGCTGGGACTGACAGTGCAGACACGCGGACGTCACAATGGCAAGATGTCTGCTCTCCGTGCTGCCTGTCACCCATGGAAGAGAGCAGAAATCTATTAAATAAGGTAATTATTCTGGCGACTAGCGCTACTGAGCAGCTAGTCGCCAGATGGGGACGTAGTGAAGCTAAAGATTGTGTCGGGTGGTAGTTCCGCTTTAAACCAGTTAATGAATATAACTGAAAGATGGTAACTTTTGTTACAATGGATAAGTGAATATGGAGTCACACTGTGGCTCTTACCCACTTTTACACCACATATTTCCCAGAACACTTACTATAAAAGGCATCTTTACAAAGCATGCAGAATAATCTGTAAGCAGCTATTATGACAGTGGTGCAGGAAAACCATGAAAATGATGTGAGGCACTGTATCTGTACTGCTGCAGTCAAATGGGGAGCAGATTTCAACAACTTGACCTGTCTCTGGCAGGCCAGGTAGCTGGATACCTGATTTGAGTGGAGAGAAGTACACAGAGGTAGCAAAGAGTTACATATAGCTTGCAAGCTACTTATTGTAGAACCTTGTTTTAGTGTTTTCTGCTGATCCCCTGTATTGGTATATTATACTGTTGGTCTGATATAATGGGATATTTGCCTTTCTGGATATATGTAATCAGGGCTCAAAATTTCCACTAGCTAATGGCGAGTGAAAATTTAGCCCTGGCGAGTGAAAATTTAGCCCTGGCGAGTAGAAATTCTGCCCTGGTTGGTATGCTATGGCTTGCAGTGGCGAGTAACTTTTCAGGTCTGTCTAGTAGCAAAGGACTTCAACTTTTAAGGCCTGTATGTAATAGTATTATGAGACAAGCAGCAGGGCAATAGCCCAATACTTGAGACCAGCAAGGCAGTACACAGTTGTAATAAAGATATATTGCCCTACTGATCTCAGGTAATGGTTTAGTGATTTGCTGCTCTGTTGACCTCAAGAAATAAAGCAGTACTCAGCTGGACCCAGGTAATGTTACTCTGAGGGTCTCATGTAACACCAGTCTTGTAATGCTGTGCAAACCTTGGGATTAAAATATTAGATCTAATTTGATTCACAATGTTTCTGAAACTTTATCCCCCCACCACCACCTCAGCATGTCTAGAGCCTGATTCCCCCTCAGACACACACCTCATTGTGTTAGGAATCTGATTTACACAGACACACACACACTTCAGAGTGTTAGTAGCCTGATTTCTCACACAGACACTTCTGTGTGTTAGGAGCCTGATCTCCCCTCCACACACTTGCCTACCTCAGGGCGTCTGGAGTTCGATCCCACTCCTCCTTTAGTGTGTCTGGTGGCTACTTCCATCCTGCAGCCTCTTCAAAGTGTTTGGAGCCCAACCACCTCGCCAATACAACTTCAACATGGCTGACTGAATCAGTGGGAATGGTTTAGCTATCCTTTTATGGTGCAGTTGATTTGGCTCAGAATTATTCAAGAATTGTACTTGGAGCCTTAACCTCATAATCTAAACACAAATTCAGATCTGGATAGCAGTAGGAAATCTGTGCTGTATATTATATTTCAGACTCCTTGTGATGTGTAGTCTTTACCATTATATGTATACAGGAGGCATCACTGAGAAACCTGAGATTATATTGAAGATTGAGCGAGGAGGAGACCTGCATGTGAAGGAAAACTGTCAGCATAAAGAGAAGGAAACTCCTGCAGATACCTGTGAGTAGTAAAGGGCCGTATGTTCAAGCAGTGCACCAAACAGATTTGTTGGGCCTTTTATTTGGGGTTGTTTTTTTTTTTTTTTTTTTTTTTTTTTTTTTCTGCTTTTGCTTGGTAAGAATTTTTTTGTGGCAAACTAGTTTAAATGCCCCGGTATAGTATAATGAGGGTACAGACTTCCTCCTGTTCTTTCTTTTTAGCTAATTTTAATTTTAGTTAAAAAAGCAATGTTTTAATTAACTTTCCTTATCACAAGAGATGTGTTTGGAAAATAACATTTTTGTGTTTGCTTAGTACAGAAGGGAAATCTTTCTATGTATAGTCACCCTTTTGTAACCACAGTACGTTACTTTAATCCCTTCTTCCTTGTTCCAGATTATATACACTGCACTTGGTCCCTTTATCTGTATAGTGGTAATCTATAGTGATCACATAAGTATACTAAGTAGTTGACTGCATAGCATGGACCTACTATCAAATCTGACATTGTAAATTGGTACAAATTCAGACCGCTCATGGAGCAAAAAGGTGCAGAGCCATAGTCAAAAGGCGCAAGAGAATCTTAGTCTGTGGGTTCAAACCCTGTTGTAGGACCCCCCCCAGTGTCTAGACTGTTTAAGAGAACTGCTTTACCTATTTTGAATTCAGGACCTTTCAAAGACTCTGGTGGGATGGCTCAGTTTGTTAATGCACCAGCTGTAGAATCTGCTTAAACCAAGGTCGCAGGTTCTAGTCCCAGCAAGGTCAGCTCAGAGTTTCACCCTTCTGCGGTGTAGATCAAATGAGTCCAAGACATACTTGAAAACAAGAGATACTCTATATGTATTCTTCCTGGTAAAATACTTTCACGTAAAAAAAGATCCTTCTGACAAGAGATTGGATGCTGTTCTTAATATATTTTTTCAGCTGCGAGAAATGCACTAAGATCAGATTTTGCAATGGCATACGAAGAGGACCAATTTATATATATGGTGTGACCATTTATTACAGGCTGTTTAGAGACAATTCATGAGACAAAGAGAAGGAAACAAAGAAACCCTGCAATATTAAGCACTCTTAACAAACATCACTCTTTTAAACCCTTATAACTGAAGGATCTTAGTTAGGAGAAAACTTATGATGTAACTTAAAACTTAATGTTTATTAGTCAAAAAATAAAAAAAGCGAATTGTATTCAACAATATCAATTAGAAACTAGTTCCATTTAGCTATATGACTGTATTCAGTTGGATGGATTGGGGGCCCCCATTAAATCCTCAAACTATTACGTCCTTTTGTATATTGGCACACAAATAGTGTGATCTGATTGATACACTTACAGTGTTAATCAAGTGAATGTGTGGTGATTACCGCATTGAAGAGAGACATCTTTTAGCTTACTGGTCTGCTTGAATGAAAATCAAACCCACTAATATTTATTGGGCATCAATTCACTATATACAGGTTTAAATGTAGTTTATCAAGACATAAACAAATTCTTGATGTGCTCTCAACATCAATTGTCTTGCGTTGAGTCTATAAGTTCTGATACAGCTAATGAACCATTAGATCAGATCCGGCGCTAATTAACTTTACACTTAGTTTGGAAAACATCTATATATTTTTGAAGTATCACAAACCAAATCTGAACACTGTATCTTTGTTTCAGATACACTGATTAAATTATTATTTGAAGGAAAAACAAAAGGATAATCAATCTATATCTGATTACTCAATATAGTAGCAACTCAAAGGGTTAATGCGGACTTATACAAAGAAAATACTCCTCTAGATGGCATAAAGTCTACGCTCTTAAAGCTTGGAAATTATGTTATCTCTACAGACTTCTGAAGTCCACGCCGATTACTTCTTGTAGTTAGATAAATCGTAATCGCAATAGATTTAACTTAATCAATCGAATTTCATGATTTTATATCAAACCTGGCTTCATCAAAATACTGACGCGCATTTTGCCACGACAGTACCATTTTGGCTTAAAAATTTGGGCAGTGAACATCATCAAAACACTCCCTAGTTTCCTTGCCATCTCTGGGGAAAAATTTATTTGGTCCAGAATAGGACAAACGATTAGCCAGGCAACTGGAGGTGTAGGTACTTTACTACAGCAACCAACAAAAAAGAAGCAGATTTTCATAAGCAATCTGAATCAAAATAGACAGTCCTCGTATGTGTGTGTGTGTGTGGGGGGGGGGGTCTGTTCTCATTACCCAACAATCCCTGGTTTCACAGTAGATAGAAATCAAATTGGTCAAACAAAAAGCCTACCTAGAAATCGACCTGGGAAAACGATCAGTTTGCCTGAGGACACAATGAGCTCATTCTTTAAAATTTCTAGGTTGTTATATTGGCAGAAACAAAACAGTGCATACAACATGTAATCTAAAGTTCCATGTAAACACTGAGAGTGTGAACTCCAAATGCAATCTCTAATCTTAGATCGAATAGGTGCCTTCAGGAGATGGAAAGTTTAGTGAAGGATGACCTACTATGATCTGTGTGTATGTACAATTCAAATAGATGAAACACTGATTTGCAATACTCTGCCTGTATGTTATTGGGTGAACATGCTGAGGGGTTGTCAAGGTTATTTGGAAATCTGCCTCTATCTAGTCAACTCTGGACACTGGTAAATGCACAAAGAGATATTATTTCTCACATCCAGAAGTCTTCCTGCTGCAGCTCAAAGATGCACAGTGTGATGGCTTGAGGGGATTGTTGGAGCTGGCTGCACTCAGCCACTGCACATTTGTATGCTTCATGACAGGTCAGAGGCACTGATATTGTTAATCAATAAAAAAACACAGATCAAATAGAATAGATACTTGTCATAAAAACTGTTCTTTCATCAGGAGCTTATGTTTTAGCCTTATGTTCTTTCATTAGGAGTTTATAAGTTCTGAAACCCGTCGAGCCATGTAGAGACTAAGGCCGGGATTCATCAGATTGAAGGAAGAGCAGTGTATCAAATACAATGCTCTTCACTGCGATCATTGATGGATACCTTCGGGTATTCATCAATGATTTTGCAAAGCAGGGAAAATTACGTAAATTGGCCAGTCCGGGGAAAAACTCATACATGCGCGAAAATGTGTTCGCCCCATGCATTCAAATGGGATCCGCCAGCTTGATCGAATCACATTTGCAGATCTATCTGGCCATCTCTTATTGAAGAATAAGCGATGGCTAGATACAATCCGAATGTTGCTGAATGGGCAAATGGTTAATGCGCAAAGAAATCCTCTGATTTTCTTGTGCATTAAGCCATTTGTACCTTGATGAATCCCGGCCTAATTCTTTTGTTCTTTAGTTTATTTACCTCAATTAAACATTGATTCTATTCAGGGCTGGTGCAAGGATTTTTGCCACCCTAGCCAAACCTAATTTTGCCGGCCCTGTATGTGTTTAAGTGTCAGTGTGTTCCTTATATGTGTATAAATCAGTTTGTGTGTGCGTTCAATATATGTTCATGTCAGTTTGTGTTCCCTGAATGTATATACGCGTGTCAGTGTGTGTTCCCTGTATGTATATGTGTGTCAGTGTGTATGTGTGTGCTTCCCTATATGTGTATCAGTGTGTATGTTCTCTATATGTGACTCTCTCCCCTCTTGACTGTTAATCCCCCCGCCCCTTTGACACTTTCTTCCCCCATCTGACCCCTCCCCCCTTCCACTTACTCTTCCTGGTGTATCTCCCTCTCCCCCTTGGCTGGCTATTTTTTTAATGTAGCACAGCAATGCCTGTTTCTCTCTCCCCCTCCGCTCCTTCAATCCTGGTCCAGGATTGAAGGAGCGGAGGGGGAGAGAGAAACAGGCATCGCTGTGCCATATTAAAAAAAAAAAAATAGCCAGCCAAGGGAGGGCACCGAAACATACTATTTTTGTTTTGTTTTTTCCTTTTGAGATGGGCAGGCTAACATTTTCTGGGCTCCCCCCCAGAGCAGGGGGGGGGGCGATGCGCCCCCAGAGAATGTGTGCCCTAGGCCGGCGGCTACCTCGCCTATAGGTGGCGCTGGCCCTGATTCTATTCGACCTATGTATCCCATGTGCTCCTTTTAACTCTGGAGGAATACATGGAGAATCCAGATCTGTGCTGACCAAGTGGGGACTGTCTTAACTATCTCCTCCAGTAGACTTCACTCTGCAGTTTGGGACTACAACAGACAGTCTTCTGAATGTGAATATTCAAATCTCTTTGTGCATTTATCAGTGTCCAGAGATGACCAAGTAGTGGTGGTTTTTCCAAGTAACCACAACATGCCCTCAGTCTGTCTGCTCTATAGCGTACTTGCAGAGTATTACAAGTTTTCACACAAACCTGGAGCTTGTGACTGAGAGCCAAAGACTTGTGGTTTTACGTTCCTGCCAAGGAAAGTTAGCCCCCCCCACCCAACAGCTACTGATAGTAGCTATTTGTACAAAGCATCTCCAAGATTATTTGCATCAGACTTGGTAAAAATTGATAATTGCCTGTTAAAGGGATAGTAATACTTAAAAATTACTATCCCTCATCTTGTAGGCAATAAAAAAACTGAGTGAAATGACACCAGCGGCATCTCTCAAACCTTTATGTTTTTGAGAGATATCCGCTTTCAAAGTTCCCTCTCCCCTGACGTCAGCATTCTAGCTGACAGCAGGGGAATCCAGTCCCGGGATCGGCAGTGGCTCTGCAGCAGTGCGGAGATCACATTAATAAAAAAGAAATCCTTCACTTTTAAAGGTCTTCTATGTGTGCTTGCAAACCATTTTAGTAAAGGATTTCTTTTTTTATTAACGCAATCTCTACACTGCTGCAGATCCGCCGACTGATCCCATGAGAAGATTCCCCTGCTCTCAGCTAGAATGCTGATGTCAGGGGAGAAGGCAAACTGCTGAACTTTAAAAGCAGATATCTCTCAAACCATAAAGGTTTGAGAGATGCCGCTGGTATAATTTTTTTTATTGCCTACAAGATGAGGGATAGTAATTTTTAAGTATTACTATCCGTTTAAGGCATGTTGACTCAAACTGAAATGCCCAAAAGACGTATTTTTAAGATGCCAATGAATATATTAACACACTGTCCATTTCTTTCCAACAGATAAACATGTGAACATGAATACTACAGAAGAACAGCAGATTTCTCTCAGTTCACTGGTTAATAATCATACCATCCATGGAGGAAAGGAACAATTTGATTGTTCTGAATGTGGAAAATGTTTTACCAATAAATTACATTTTGTTACACACCAGAGAATTCATACAGAAAAGAAACCATTTTTATGTACTGAATGTGGGAAATGTTTTATAAACAAATACGTGCTTGATAGACATGTGAAAATTCACACAGGGGAGAAACCACACTTATGTTTTGAATGCGGGAAGTGTTTTAGTAGAAGCTCATACCTTAATATCCATAAGAGATTTCACACAGGAGAGAAACCTTATTCATGTTCTCAGTGCGGGAAAAGCTTTATTGATAAATCAACTCTAGTTAAGCATCAAAGAATGCACACAGGGGAGAAGCCATATTCGTGTTCTGAATGTGGGAAATGTTATACCAGCAACGCGCGTCTTGTTACTCATCAGAGAAGTCATACAGGAGAAAAACCATTCGTTTGTTCGGAGTGCGGGAAATGTTTTACAGATAACAGTAGGCTTGTTTCACATCAGAGCATTCACAGAGGAGACAAATCTTTTGTGTGTTCAGAGTGTGGAAAAGGTTTTGCTAAGAAGTCCAGTCTTGCTATACATCAGAGAATTCATACGGATAACAAACCGTTTGTTTGTTCAGAATGTGGCAAATGTTTTTCTCGGAATGCTGGCCTCGTTATACATCAGAGGATTCACACAGGAGAGAAACCGTTTGTATGTTCAGAATGTGGCAAAGGTTTTATCCAGGGCTCGCATCTTGTTACCCATCGGAGATTTCATACGGGAGAGAAACCATTTGTATGCTCTCAATGTGGAAAATGTTTTGCTAAGAATGCAAGTCTTGCTATACATCAGATGGTTCACACAGGAGAGAAACCATTTATATGTTCTGAATGTGGAAAATGTTTTACCAGTAACTCCCATCTTGTTAAACATCAGAAAATTCATACAGGACAGAAACCATATTTATGTTCGTACTGTGATAAACGTTTTATTAGTCACTCAGACCTTGTTAGACATGGGTGGGTACACACTAGAGACAAGCCGTTTGTCTGTTCCGAATGTGGCAAATGTTTTATTAGTAATTCACAGCTTTTTACACATCAGAGGATTCACACGGGAGAGAAGCCATTTGAATGTTCTGAATGTGGGAAAGGTTTTATTAGTAATTCAAGTCTTGTTATACATCAGAGACTTCACACAGGAGAGAAACCATTTGTGTGTTCTGAATGTGAGAAATGTTTTAGCAATAACTCCGATCTTGTCCGACATATGAGCATTCACAGGGGAGAAAAGCCATTCTCATGTAAGCTTTGTGGGAAATGCTTTAGCAATAATTTATATCTTGTTAGACACATTAGAGTTCATACTGGAGAGAAACCATTTTCATGCAAACAATGCGGTAAATGTTTTACCAATAAACTATATCTTGTTACACATGAGAGAAATCACACAGGAGAGAAACCATATTCATGCTCTGACTGCGGAAAATGTTTTACTAGTAAAGCAACTCTGATCAGACATCAGACCATTCACACTGGAGAGAAACCATTTCAATGTAATGAATGTGGGAAATGTTTTAACAGAAAGTCAAATCTTGTTAAACATCAAAAGATTCACATAAAAAATAAACTGGTTTCTAGTTCTTAAAGGGATAGTATTGCTTCATAAAACCAGCAGCTCCAATTAATCTTCATAGTATTTGAGCCATGGAGAGTGTTATTTCAATACTGTCAGAGTTGTAGTTCAAGAGTAATTGAATGATAAAGTTTCTCTCTCCCGCCCCTTTTTACCTAGTGTAACACTGCTCACCTCAGATGTGGAATCTGGTCCACAGACCAGACAGCTCACATTAAGGGACAATCTTCATACTGTGAGAACAATGAAAATGCTGCCCCCTTTAACAGGATACAACCTTGCTGTTCTGAGGTGAGCAGTGTTACATCTGTAAAAGAGGTGGGAGGGGGATACTTTATCATTCAAGTACTCTTGAACTACAACTCTGACAGTATTGAAATGACACTCTCCAAGGCCCAAATGCTATGAAGCTCAATTGCAGCTGCTTTTGTAGTGAAACATCACTTTAATGTAATAGTAATACTTAAAATGTAAAAAAAAAATAATAATAAAAATTATGTGTGTGTGTTGTAGGGTTTATTCCCACCCCTCTCCAAGATTAAAAGGAGGCTAGTAGTGTATTAATAGCTATTACAGCTCAAACTTGAATTGTCTAGGTGCAGTATCACAGTGGCCTGATCTTGTACAGTGGTGCTGTTGCTACACCATCCTGTGGACAGCTGTGGTCAGTTGAGGATGGAGGATGGTGTCGCAGGGCCACTGTGATACTACACCTGAAAAAAAATACTAATAATAATAATCATGTTTGAGCTGTAATAAGTTTCAAATAAAACAGCAGTGGGAGTTTCCTTGTTTTACTCAGGGGGACAAACTCTACTATATATATATATATATATATATATATATATATACATACATACATACACACACACACACACACACTATTACTGTCCCTTTAAAGGAGAACTAACACCTAATAATAAACTCCCACCTTACCATTACTATGGCCAGGAAATTCTAATGGCCCTTAGGAATTCTACCTTGGTTCAAGGGATAATATCTTCAATCCATCCAGAATATCATGTCCATGGAGAGGGGGGGGGCATGACAGTTGCTAAAATGACCACAAGGTCTTAATTGCTGATTAGTGCTTTGTAATCTTAACACTTTACTGACCTAATCAGTGTGCAATGCGTAGCGCTTTCCTCTGGTCCTTAACCCTTTGATTGCCAGAGGGGTACTGTCTACACTCAAAGGGTTAAACAGTTAAAGTGGAACTTCCACCTCCACTAAAGTCGTCCTACAATACTTTATTCGGGGGCACTTTTGAGAGGTAAAATAATGATTAGTATGCTGGTCGCCACCTGCCTAAGTATTGCAGGCGACTTTAGTGGAGGTGGTAATTCCGCTTTAAGTATGCTCGTGTTCTGGGAAAAACTGCCAGCAACTGTCATGTCTACCTGAGATCCAGAACTAGCTGAAGGTGAACCAAAGGCAAAACTTGTAGGGCCATTAGGATTTCTTGACCATAATAAGTTAGGTGTTTTATTTGGAGGTGTTCTCCTTTAAATGATCTGTATAGTTTTATTATTGGAGGGGGGGGGGAGAAACACCTATATTGTAGGGCTTTCCTGCTGTGTACAATGTCCATGTTCCGGAACACAGAGGGATTCTAGAACAGACCAAGTCCATTATAAGTGTAGAAATGAAAATTCCCATTGATTTAAATTGGACTATTAAAGGGATTGTAATGTCTAAAAAAAAAAGATAATCGCCAAGTCTTCTTTATAAAATAAGAAACACATTGCGCTATCTAAAACTACTTACTTTTGCGTAGTTCTAAACATATGAAATGTATCAGGATCCCCGCCCCTTCTGGCTACGCCACTCCGCAGCTCTCTCTGGTGCAGATGGATGTAGCGAGGAACAAACTTGACTAAGTATAAGGAAAACCCTTCCCCCTTGATGAAGGAGGGCAGGATTTCCCTTTGCTTACTGAAGTTTGTCCCTTGCCGCATCAGCCTGGTTTCACAACACCATTAGCCATTCAGAGGGTGGGGGATCCTTATACATTTCATATATTTAGAACTACACAAAACTAAGTGTTTTTAAATAGCTATACTTATATATGTATTAGCGATCCTACCCCGGTCCATACAGACAGAAAAAGTCCTCCGTAGTTAGTCTGAATAACTGCAAACGTTTGTGCTCTTTTGGTGCTGTCTGTTAATCGGTGTCCTCTGTGTCACCACAGCTGTAGTTGGCACATATAGAAAAACAAAAAGGAACAGGCGCACTCTCTTAAAGGAATAGTAATACTTCATTTTATCTTTATTTTATTTTGTAGGCATTAAAAAAACATGAAGAACGATATAAGTCTTATCTCTCAAACCTTTATGGTTTGAGAGATATTCACAAGCAAAGTTTCCCCTCCCGCCCCTTTTACCTAGTGTAAGCAATCTCTTCTCAGATGTGGAATCCAGTCCATAGACCAGACAGATAACAGAAGGGGACAATCTTCTTCCTATGAGAACAATGAAAGCCCTGCCCCCCTTGACAAGTTTTTCAGGTTTTTCCCTTATCTTAATTGAAGATTGTCCCTCTCTGCAATCTACCTGGGCACCTCCCTTCTGATCTGGCTGAACAGTGTTACATCAGTAAAAGGGGCGGGAGGGGGATACTTTGTCATTGAATTACTCTTGAACTATAACTCTGACAGAATTGAAATGACACTCTCCAAGGTCCAAATACTATGATGATTAATTAGAGCTGCTTTTATTATGAAACATTACTACCCCTTTAAGTGCAAACTGTATACGAGCAGACAAAATCTCACCACTCAGAAAGAGATGCACTTACTAGATATTTTCTTGTATTGGAGCTCAGAATAAACCATATGAAGTTGATTTCACTACTGGCCAAATCTCTATGTTGCAGGTTGTTCCGAAGAACGATCAATCACCAACTCCAAATAGACCACCCCGTCCGCGGTAATGCTGTGATACTGCAGTAGGCAGAAAACACATAGACCTCTCTAAGAGTAACTCCGTATCGGGGGGAAATACCCAAATCTCACCCCTATATAGATTGAGTGCACTCTATATAGGGGTATAGAGATTTGGCCAGGAGTGAAATCACCTTCATATGGTTTATTTTGGGCTCCAGTACAAGAAAATATCTAGTAAGTGCATCTCTTTCTGAGTGGGGAGATTTTGTCTGCTCGTATACAGTTTGTCCTTAGAGAGTGCGCCTGTTCCTTTTTGTTTTTCTGTTTTTAAATAGCGCAATGTGTTTCTTATAATATAAAGAAGACTCTGGGATATAGTTTGGTTTTTTTTAAACATTACAATCCCTTTAACCATTTGCATGCTATAGTTTTCACCAATGCATTGCAAAGCACTGCATAAGAGACATCTCTCACTTTCAAGGTAGTAAAAGCTCCATTTATATCAAGAGGAATATGAATAATTCCTATGTAACCCCTATGGTGCAGTTGGTTTACTCCAGAAATGGTCATCTTTAGCTTTGTGCATACCCCAAGAGCATAACAATAATACAGTAACCTTCCGGAATAAGGCCCCAAGGCATCTGCCACCACTGGCAGTTTCTTTATTCTAACCCTGCAACAGGTCACAAACTGTCACAGTGGCGGAGCTAGTATTGTCACATTCAGCTCATAACTGTAATCAGTGGCTCGCTCCTCCCACAGAATGCAATGAAATGTTCTAGACAGCAGGTGGCACTGTTGCTAGCAGTTTACACAATCAGTAAAGAGTTGTTATAAAGAAAAATTGTATGGCTTTTTACAGTTGAGTAGTTACTTTATTCAAAAGTTATACTGGTTAACCCTTTAACTGCAAGAGAGGTACACCACGCATTGCTTTGCAGTGCGTGGCGCACCGCTCTGGCACTCCAAGGGTTAAAATGTCAGTAAGTAAATAAGGCTCCTGTAGTGACAAATTCTGTGATAAACTGTAGCCTGTGACTCACTTCTCTCATATAATGCAAACAAATACCTGTCTGGAGAAATGGTGAAATGTCTGGATCCTACGTGACACTGTTAGTGAAAAAAATGCAATAAACTATAATAAACCTCTCCCAGCAGTGGGAGAACTTGTTTTACCCAGCACGAAAAACTTTACAATATACTTTTTCCCCCAGTATATAAAAATAGAGGTGCCCTACCTGCAGATCTGCCCCCTGGCAGCAGATCTACATCGTGAATCCAGTTGTATAAATGGGCTCTGTAAACCCTGAATGCGTATCCACGCATGGATGCTGCATAGTGCATGACCCACAAACCCTCTGTATTTGTCTCGAAAGTCTGACAGCAGTTGTATCGAGAATTTACATGTTAAAACCAGGGATTTGTGGCTGGGAGCTGCAGATTTGCTGGTTACGTTCCAGTTGAGGGAGTACAGTTTTCTGACCCACCTGAACGGCTCATAAAAGCTGGGCTTTTTACAATGTCTGCTTCCATAAGGTGTGATGGTACACGTGTTTTGCTTAGCAGGAAACAACCTACAATATATTTTTCAGAATAAAAGTTTACAGCTTCTTTAACATATGTCATGTTTTACCAGCTCATGCAGTTTGAGATATTAGATAATGCACACAAGGGCGGAATACATTTTTTTCATGTTTATCACATTATTTTTACGCTTAGCAATATAGGATGAACAAAAAAAATCCTCTTAAAGGGGAACTATGCCCTAGGAATAAGTGGCTATTAATTTAACACAATGGTTTACTTTGGCTGGTGTCCTTTATACAAGTCATTTATGTGTTTGTGTGTATGTATATATATATATATATGCAGTTTTTTGTTTATAGTGATCTATATTTAAAAAAGCACAAACCAGAGAGAAATGAAGAGCTGGCACTCACCCGGTAAAATGTCACCTTTTATTAGGCTTCATTCATTACAGTATAATGTTTACAGGGGTAGGTGGCATTCCCAAATGAACCGATAGCTGTTTCGTGCCTCCCCAGCACTTTGTTATATTTAAGCCTGCCTCTAGGTCACACATCCTCTCTACAAACAATAGGCTTCAGCAGATCATAAGTAGCAATAGTTCTTATCAATCTGTAGACTACAGTTACCCTTTAAGACAATAAGATCAATAATTTCTGTATTGCTAACATAGTGTGAAATTGTCTATAGCAAGCTCAGTAGCATAGTAAACGGAGCTTGCTGTAATTGTAGCCCACATAAATACAACTATGAAGCGATGGAAAAAGCAAGGGTATATTGCCCGAAAATTCCATTCTCTGGAAGTTTAAGGCTTAATATTTAAAAGATTTCAGGGTTCATTTATTCTGAAAGTTTCCAGGTATGATTACAATACCGGAAATTCTAAAATAAAAGTTGTAAGCAAATTAGCAGTGTACTACAAGAGAGGTCAAATTTTTTGCTGTATGAAAGACAAGTATGTAAATCACTCTGTTAAAATAAGAGGCACTTTTTAGTAGACTACAGTTCCCCTTTAAGACGATAAGATCAATAATATCTGTATTGCTAACGTAGTGTGAAATTGTCTGTAGCAAGCTCAGTGGCATAGTAAACGGAGCTTGCTGTAACTTAGGCCACATAAATACAACTATGAAGGGAAGCGTGAACGCACTTCCTGGGGCAGCTGGGAGGGAGGTGGGAAGTCCTGCTCCATTGTGCAGCACAGAGAGTGTGCCGCACAACGCGGACGTGGCACATTTTAGGTCCTCGTAGCTTAAATAGTAGGTAGGTAAAATTGAAAGAAATACCAAGTCTAATGTAGTTGGGCTAATTTAAGCCCATGGGCAAAACTTTTTCTCATATGAATGTTTCCATTTAAAGGGATAGTAATACTTTGTTTTATCTTTATTTTATTTTGTAGGCATTAAAAAAACATGAAGAATGATATGTCTTATCTTTCAAACCTTTATGGTTTGAGAGATATTCACAAGCAAAGTTTCCCCTCCCGCCCCTTTTACCTAGTGTAAGCCATCTCTTCTCAGATGTGTAATCCAGTCCATAGACCAGACAGATAACAGGAGGGGACAGTCTTCTTCCTATGAGAACAATGAAAGCCCTTCCCCCTTGACAAGTTTTTCAGGTTTTTCCCTTATCTTAATTGAAGATTGTCCCTCTCTGCAGTCTACCTGGGCACCTCCCTTCTGATCTGGCTGAGCAGTGTTACATCAGTAAAAGGGACGGGAGGGGGATACTTTGTCATTGAATTACTCTTGAACTACAACTCTGACAGAATTGAAATAACACTCTCCAAAGTCCAAATACTATGATGATTAATTAGAGCTGCTTTTATTATGAAACATTACTATCCCTTTAAGTCTTTTAACTCACTGTATGCTAGAGTGATCTTTCCAGCATTCAGGGAGTTAAAAGTCCAATTTAAATAATTGTGAACTTTTCCTTTATGGTTCACTTGGTTTGCTCCATAATTGGTCCTCTTCATTTTCAGCCTTTGTGTTATTACTTAACCCTTCCAATGCCGGAGGGGAAGCAATGTGTTGGATACACCTTTGGCACTCAAAAGGTTAACAAAATATATATGTTTTGTCTCAAAGGATCATTTAAAGACAGTAATTTACACTGGTCTGCTACAATGTGATACAATAAATTTGTTTAAAATATTGTATTTATTGATTTTTATTTTTTTAAATCCCTGTCCTGAAGAACTTACATTGTAATGTTTTCTGTTTATACCTAGCTTGCCCCATGCAGCTGCTGTTAACCCCTTAAGGACCACTGACATGCCAGGACCAATGACAGTCCTGGCACAGCATGGAGTTCAGGGCTCCTGGCGCGGCTGCACGCCGCTCCGGAAGCCCTGAACCGGAATCACACAAAAAAAAACCTGTGATCCTCAAGTGCAGGCCTTATGTACGCACTCCGGTCTTTAAGGGGTTAAGTCACAACTCTCCTTTATCCTCCGCCAGCCGATGTTGTAGCCTAATAGCAGCTGCAAGGGCTCAGTTGGTCCACCCTCGCTAAAGGACACTGTAGTTCAAGAGTAATTGAATGAAACGCATCCCACATTTTTCTTTCTGCCAACATAATAACCTGGAAATTTTAAAGGGACAGTAAGAAGATTGTCCCTTACTGTGAGCATAAGGAAACCCCCCCCCCCCCCCCCCATTACAGGTTAATCAGGTTTTTCCTTATGGTTACTGGAGACTGTCCCTCTCTGCGATCCATCCAGACAGTCTTGCTGCTCTGAGGTGAGCAGTGTTACATCAGTAAAAGGGGTGGGAGGGGGGTACTTTATCATTCAATTACTCTTGAACTACAACTCTGACAGTATTGAAACAACACTCTCCATGGCCCAAATACTATGAAAATTAATTGGAGCTGTTTTTATTGTGAAACATTACTGTCCCTTTAAAATTTCCAGGTTATTATATTGACAGAAAGAACAAAGAAACAACCCACAACCTGAACGACTTAAATACAAAACTCACTATTACTCATAGTTCTTTCAAATCAGATCCCATAGATGTGCCAAGAAACAATCTTATCTCGCTCTCAAGAATCTTTATAACCAAGTAATAGAAAACCGGGTCCAAATCTCCCTCAAAATAAATGATTTATTCTATAGATGGGGAAACAAGTCAGGTAAACTATATGCCAAAATTGTGAAATGGATAGTAATGGGTGATTTTAACATGTAACATTATAGATATAAAAAAATAAATTAATTGATAAATTTATAAATTGATAAATTAACATGTATAGTTTTATTATACACTTCTTAATTTCTCCCCTCCCTCCCCTTTCACAGACGTCAGTCTCTAGCTGGGACCGGCAGAGCTGAAAAAAAAGAAACATTTAATTGGAACAGTTGATAAAGTGTGCTTGCAAACCAGGTACACTTTGTAGACCATTCCAATTAAGTATTTCTTTGTAAATACCGCTATTTCAGCTCTGCTGAAGAGCCGCCAGCTGGGACCAGGACCTCATTCTGTCAGCTAGAGACTGATGTCTGTGAAATGGGCGGGAGGTGGGAATTTAACCCCTTAAGGATCGGCGGTCCTGGGACATTTCCGTCCCATAATGACCGCATAGGAGCACTTGGACGCGCCGGTACACGTGACCTGTCATGTGTATCGGCGCGTCATTATGGGGCCTGATAGAGATCGCTCCGATCTTGGAGCGGTCAATTTCAGGCCCTATTTTTTACTTACAGCACTCCCGGTAGAGCGCTGTAAGTAAAAAGTACGTGACGTACTATGACCGTCATCGGTCCTTGAGTATTTCAAGGACCGTGACGGTCATAGTACGTCACATGTTTGAGAGACCGGATTTGCATCAGTTAATCTATTTTTTTTAATATCTACAATATTACATTTTGTTAAAATCACCCATTACTATCCCTTTAAATCCCAAAAACAGAATCTTATGACTCATCCCACTGTACTCTTACAAATCCCAATGAAATCAAACATTCCTTTTTGTCTTGGTTTAACACCTTAAGGACCATTGCTGTGCCAGGACCGTTACAGAGGCCTGGCATTTAAGGACCAGTGACGGTCCTGGTACATCACGGAGTTCAGGGCTCCCGGCGCGACTGCACGCTGCTCCGGAAGCAGAAAAAAAAAAGCACGGCAGAATTATTTCACTGAAATTGTCTTCTACATGTGTTTGCAAACCAAGCACAAACCAATCACATGTAGAAGACAGTTTCAGTGAAATAATTCTTTTTCACTAACAGGATCTCGACTCGTCGTACTACAGACTTCCCCTGCAGTTAGTACAACGCTGACTTCAGGGAAAGGGAGAGAGGGGGAACTTTGCTTTCTGTTATCTCTCAAACCATAAAGGTTTGAGAGATGAACCTGGGGGCTATTAAATTATTTTACAAATTTGTACAATATGGGGGATAGTAATAATAAAGTATTACTATCCCTTTAAGGTCCACAACGTCAGGACTGGTTCTTTGCTGGAACCATGGCTGGATTTGCCATTAGGCAAAGTAGGCACCTGCCTACAGGCGCACGCCAACGAGGGGTGCCTGCCATTTGGATTTTTTTTTTTTTTTTCTGAATATTCTTTAAAAAAAAAACTAGCCGCCTCACTGGCTGCGCTGGCGGCACCCACTCACATTGCCCGCCCACCCCAGTCTTGTACCTGATGGAGCTCCGTCGTCGCCTCTTTAGGAATGCAGAGCGCTGGGAGATGACATCATCTCCCAGCGCTCTGCATTCTTGAATAGGAGACCGCGCGGGAGCTCCATCGGGTGCAAGACTGTGCCAAAGGAGGCACATACAGATCTCCTACCACGGAGGACGGAAACGGACAACGGGGGGAGACAATGTGGAGCTAATGGGGCGCAAGTTGGAGCCGATAGAGGGCAATGTGGAGCTAATGGGGGGCAATGTGGAGCCAGTGGGGGGCAATGTGGAGCCGATGGAGGGCAATGTGGAGATGGTGGGGGCAAGTTGGAGCTGATGGGGTGGGGGGCAATGTGGAGCTGATAGGGGGCATTGTGAGGGCAATGTGGAGCTGATGGGGGCAATATGGAGCTGATGGGGGCATTGTGAGGGCAATGTGGAACTGATGGGGCAATATGGAGCTGATGGCGGGCATTGTGAGGGCAATATGGAGCTGAAGGGGGGCAATGGGAGGGCAATGTGGAGCTGATGGGGCAATATGGAGCTGATGGGGGGCATTGTGAGGGCAATGTGGCGATGATGGGGGCAATGTGATATGGAGATGATGGGGGGGAAACGTGGAGATTAGGAGCATTGTGGAGGTATCCAGTGCAGATGGCCCACGGGGGGGGGGGGGCTTCAAATTTCTGTGCCTACAGGCTCCTGAGATGTAAGTCCAGCCCTGGCTGGAACCAGTAGGAACAGGCTCTGAAAAGAGTTTGGGTAGTGAGAGCTCTGTTGCTGGAAGTGCGTTACAAGATAACAGGGTTTCAAATCCTCCCTGGCTTACATACAGGCTGAGGCTGACGCCTTAGGCAACAGAATGGATGCCTCAGAATCTCTGATAGCAGGGGTGTACCGAAATTTCGGTAGCCGAAATGTTTATAATCAAAATGGCATTTTCGGCAAAAAGACGAAATAAAAAAATGGCCGAAAATCCATGGCTGAAAAATCTGTGACTGGACTATGACAGTGTTCTGGCCGGCTTTGCTTCTCTCAGACTCTCCAGCCTTTGTTCCCCCTTCCCATACAGTGCTGCATCTTGGTCTTAAAGGGATAGTAATACTTCGTTTTATCTTTATTTTATTTTGTAGGCATTAAAAAAACATGAAGAACGATATAAGTCTTATCTCTCAAACCTTTATGGTTTGAGAGATATTCACAAGCGAAGTTTCCCCTCCCGCCCCTTTTACTTAGTGTAAGTTATCTCTTCTCAGATGTGGAATGCAGTCCATAGACCAGACAGATAACAGAAGGGGACAATCTTCTTCCTATGAGAACAATGAAAGCCCTGCCCCCCTTGACAAGCTTTTCAGGTTTTTCCCTTATCTGAATTGAAGATTGTCCCTCTCTGCAGTCTGCCTGGGCACCTCCCTTCTGATCTGGTTGAACGGGGGGGAAACTTTGTTTGTGAATATCTCTTAAACCATGAAGGTTTGAGAGATAAGACTTATATCATTCTTCATGTTTTTTTAATGCCTACAAAATAAAATAAAATTAAAACGAAGTATTACTATCCCTTTAACTTAAAGCCCACTGTCTCCATGGTGACGCGGGGCTGCCTGTGTCTCGCACCAATGATGTATTTGAAGTTGCGGCAATGACATGCTGTGTTTATGTCCTGCTGCTGTTGAGGTGACGATGCCATCATGTTTCAAAGCCTGGTATCAGCTTCTCAGCACCGACAGCAGTCAGCATCACCCGCACCAACCTACAGCTGCTCCGTCCTCTGCAGACAGCCTAGAGACGCAATATGGATGTCCCATCAGCTTGGAGGTTAAATTATTTGCTTTTTCACAGTTGTAATCTTTCTTCATGGATATATATCATATACTAGAGTTAGTTTGTACCTTGGCTGCAATTTAGTAACTATATCCTCCCTTTTTTTTTTATATAAATGTTAACCCTTTGAATTCCAGACGTGTATCCAATTATACCTCTCTGGCTGGATGTAGTGTTTGGGGAAAAAAACATCACTTTGTTGTGATATGTGCCCCGTAACAGGCTTAATGCATATTTTGTGGGCGTGGCTAAAGTAAGGAGTTTGTCGCAGACTATGTTTAAAAAAAAAAAAAATTCTTATTTTGCAACAGATTAAGTTCACTTCTGCCTTACTGTCAGTCCATGTAAAGATGTATAGAAATATGTCACAATGCTGGAAAAAAACAGTTGTAGAAAACTCACAATCTAAGACTTTTTTTTGTTATTAATAATAGTATTAAGCTTAGTAGGCATGTATAAATCTCACACTAATAGCGTACTGAACACCCATTACTGCATTTATCTCAGAGTTTTATGGATCTCATCCATTGTTCTTGGTGCAGGGGGAGCTGTGTTGATTTAATTTGGAATTCTTCAATTTATTGCAAGAATTGTACACCCCTGTATTCTGGGATTTGATTAAATTCAATTTTTGGTGGAATACTGCTGCTACCTCATTATGAGATCTCAGTGGGATGTCATGGGGGTACTGGAAAAAAAGTCATTTTTGGTTTCGGTTTTTGGCCAAGTGTATCCTGAAGTTTTGTTTTCGGCTCCGAATTTTAATTTCGGTGCACACCTATCTGATAGACAATCTCATTATGGATCATACTCTCATAGCTTCCCCCCAAATATGTCTGACCCCCCCCCGCATGGTTCCACTGGTAGTCATAGATCTCCACATGTGCTATCTGACCCCCCCAGCCTTTTACACTGTCGACTGGTTGTTGCATATCCCCACATACCATGTCAGACCCCCAAGTCTGGTTCCACTGCCCACTGGAAGTCATGGATTGCCCCCCCCCCATATACACTGGCTGCCCCCTCCCCCCAGTCTGGTTCCATTTCCTGCTATTAGTCACTAATCCTTGTATACTGTAACAGGAACCGGGAGACCATGTAGTTCCTGGCCATCATGCTGGGCTTCTCTCTCTCTGTGATGCGGCTACAAAAGGGGTAGCTGTGCCAGTCCAAGTAGTCCGGATCTGAGGAAATGGAGTCAAAAGGGATTCTTTACACCATACATAGAAGAAGACACACAACACAAGTTGTAGTCCAAGAACACTCTGATTTTATTGGAAGTGGCCAGGGTTTACATAGCAACATTGCCAATGGAAGGGGGATGTGACATGCAATAAGTATAGGAACAGATTAAAGTGTTAGTAATGTCTGAAAAAACTTTTTTGCATTTAGAAGAGCTTAAAAAGCTGATCTAAATGCAAAACAACGTATGTCTCAAACCGCTATGGTTTAAGAGATACGGGCGTTTAAAGTTTGATTTCTCCTACTGACAGCTGTAAAGCTGTCAGCAGGAGATCTGTGTCGGTCGACATGCTGGTGCTTGAGAAGTGCCGAGATCTCGTTACTTACACGGAATCCCTTCATTGGAATGGTCTAAAACGTGTGCCTAGTGTTCACCCAATGAAGGGATTCCGTGTAAGTAACGAGATCTCGGCACTTCTCAAGCGCCACTGTGTCGACCGACGCGGATCTCCTGCTGACAGCTTTACAGCTGTCAGTAGGAGAAATCAAACTTTAAACACCCGTATCTCTTAAACCATAGCAGTTTAAGAGATACGTTTTTTTGCATTTAAATCAGCTTTTTAAGCTCTTCTAAATGCAGACATTACTCAGACATTACTAACACTTTAATACAAATAACACATAACACAATAGAAGCAGGTTTTACAGAAAGCTAAGGTACCAGACTAAACTCATTGCACAGGCAACAATGGTGAATGCACAATGCTGGGAAAGGGATTAGGGAAGCAACATCTAATAAAACCTGGACCAGACAATGGGACACATAGAATGGGAGACCTTAAAGGGAAATTAATGTTTCATAATAAAAGCAGCTTTAATTAATCATCATAGTATTTGGACTTGGGAGAGTGTTATTTCAGTTCTGTCAGAGTTGTAGTTCAAGAGTAATTCAGTGACAAAGTGTCCCCCTCCTGCCCCTTTTACTGATGTAACACTGTTCAGCCAGAGCAGAAGGGAGGTGCCCAGGTAGACTGCAGAGAGGGACAATCTTCAGTTAAGATAAGGAAAAAACCTGAAAAACTTGTCAAGGGGGCAGGGCTTTCATTGTTCTCATAGGAAGAAGATTGTCCCCTGCTGTTATCTGTCTGGTCTATGGACTGCATTCCACATCTGAGAAGAGATGGCTTACACTAGGTAAAAGGGGCGGGAGGGGAAACTTTGCTTGTTAATATCTCTCAAACCATAAAGGTTTGAGAGATGAGACTTATATCGTTCTTCATGTTTTTTTAATGCCCACAAAATAAAATAAAGTTAAAACGAAGTATTACTATCCCTTTAAGGTCATAACACACAAAAATACAGCATTTTAACCACTGCAGAGCTATGTAACATTGTAGTCCAAACAATTTCTTAAAACAGGGGTCAAGCATCTGTTACATGTATTACAGATGCACTTGTAACAGGGCGTAGGCCGTTAATTGGAGGTCTTTACAGGCCTATGGAAACTAAGGACAAAAAAACTGAAAGGCATGAACATTTGCTTTCCCCCGAGACTCGGGTACCCGGGGACTGGCACCACATCTTTAAAAAGTAGGCAGCTCACGGAATGGCTGCCATCACCCAGGTGACAGGTATAAAGGGCTTCCATAAGCTTTACATGAGAAAAGTAGGTGGCGCAGGTATTGTTCACCTCGCAATACGTCGCTCCGGCTTCCATTGGTTGTGAAGGCCTGAGTGGTTGCTGTTGCTGTATTGCATCTTGTTGCTCCTCTTCCTATTGGCTAGGAAGTGGAGTGGCAAGATTGAATTATCTCCACAATGTCTATTGTTCCTTTGTCCCTCTGTTTACACCCAAACACTGTGCCCACCACCGACCCCATTGTACAAGTTGTTTACACTCCCATTGTGTATTGTATCTCACCTATTGTGTATTCTTACAGTTTCTGTATAAATGTCCATGTGTTTCCCCAATAAACTGATTTAGTCTTTGAGAACTACAAGTGTGTCCTGTGTACTTTTGTCCTGAATGGTTTAAAGGGTCACCTATGACCCCCATTCAGGAGATCGGAGTTCCAAGGACACCTTCATAACCGCTTCAAGAAGAGAGGACTCCGGAATGATGGCTAAGGACAACCTGGTGTCCTTGTCTTCCATTACACTGGTGGCAGCGGTGGGACTCTCTATCTCCTAAGGGATCCAAACCACCACCAGGGATCCCACTGTTGGAACGATGGCTGAAGCCTACAGGCACTTCCCCCTGTCCACCCTGTAGGATATGGTGGCCCAGTGAGGAAGAGATGTCACTGGCCTCAAAAAACAAGACCTGGTTAACCTCCTTCTTAGTTATTTAAAGATGAGAGGCATGAATGCAGGTTGTCTTCCCCCTCTGCATCTTTAAAACTCCTTACAATGCAAAATATACAAAGCAATAACATGGAGGATCGCCTCAATCCATCAGCTGAGTAGGAGCAACAATAACTGAGATGGCTAAATCAGGACAGACTATTTGTAAGCGGATTGGTCCTACCAGTTGGAGAGTGGAGAATTAACCCTTTATATATTACCTTGGAGGTAATGTAGAAGAAATACCCTAATTTGATGCAGATGAATGCCTGCTTTCCAGAATGGTATACCTTGCATACATTTCCTTCATATCTCTAATAATTATGACCATTTTAGTGCAGGCAGCATATTTCAAAATAGAAAACAGGTGGGTGTAGTTTTGTGCTTCTGGCATTCCTTACAGTAGGTAAGCCCCTAACCATGGGTTACAATTTATTTGAATTAGCAGTAGGTAATGAATATGGTAGGAAGTTTAAAGAAATGCAATTTTTTTTAAGAACCAAATTCTGGAAAAAAATTGAGCACACCAAGTTAGGGGTAGAAAGGCAAGTGACAGCTTATTTGACGTGGTGGTTTATCTTATTTACAAAATGGTATGTTACCTTTTCTTAATTTCTGTAGTTGTTACAACCATTTTAGTACAGGCAAGTCATGTCTGCAAAAATTTAAGAAAAATGATAGGATATAGTTGGTGTACTTTTGTGCGTCTGGCATCTACTACAGTATGTCAACTCATACCATACCACATTTATAACAGCAGTAGCTAATGAATGTAGGAGGAAGTTGCATAGTTTTAAAAGGTTTCACTACATTTGGCGTGGTAGAAATGTTAAAATAGCCTATTTTTTATTTTGTTTACATCTTCTAGAAAACTTTGAGCACTCTGGACTAGGGGTAGAAAAGCAAATGACCCCTCATTTGATGCACGGGGATAGCTACTTTCAGGAAATATATGCTTTTATATAGTTATTGTTATTTTATAATTATATAGTTATTTATAGTTATATAGTTATTGAGCTATTTTATAGTAGTTTTACCACTTAACCAATGTATTGTGCATTTTACTTCATAAAGCTGAAAAATACCATTTCATGCTCATGTTAATTGTGTCTACACAGGCCATAATGTAGGTAAAATTATACATATTTGATATTTTTGTATTCAGAGGATTTAAGGCTTATAAAATAGTTTACATTTTTATATCTAGTTTGTGATATTGGCAAAACAGGTAATGTACGTTTTTTGTATTTATAACACCATAGCTTGTCACGCAATGCAAAATTTAGCTTATGAGGTACCATGAAAAATTTGAATTTGTTGTCAAAATCACGATATATAGTTTTCAGTAGGAGAGGATTGTAGTGTAATACCAGCCCGGGGGGATTTTTTTTTTTCAATTGGCCCACTAGCCCTCATGAGTGTATATTTGCCCTCTGAGTGCCAGAGAGATACCCAAAACATTGTGGGGGAGATTCACATAGTTTGAAAGTGTAGATGACATCTCCAGTGTGATTAACTCCCTGTCACGGTTACCCAGAGACGTTCAGGAGTTAGTATGGTTTAGTTAATGCAGTTTATTAACACATAACATAAAGAGGATATATACAATATATACAATAGGAATAAGGACAGGGTAATAGCCAGCAATCCTGCTATCAGAAATAATAGGTTGCAATGCTAAACCACTGTGCTGGAAGCTAGGCCTTAGCCACTGGAAGTCTCAGCTGGAACCAGGAACAGGAACTGGAACAGGAACCCAGGATCTTGATCCGATGAAGAATGAGGTCTGACTCAGCCTGCAGTCAGATATGCAAGTCTACCAGAGCCCCAGGCCCGCACTATATTGGGTGTCTGATCACCAGGGGAAAAGACAAAAGAATGGTCAGACAGAGCCACAAGTCAGCACCAGAGTGTAGTCAGACAAGCCGGGTCATACACAGATCAGGTAGTCAGCCAGAGCCACAAGTCTGCACCAGATTGGATGTCCACTATTATGGGTTAGGCAAAAGAATAGTCAGACAAAGCCAAAGGTCAGCACTAGAGTGGATGGAAGACTAGCCAGGTCATACACGGAGCCCAAGGTAACAGAACCGCTATGAACAACAACGCAAGGGCAACTGAGTCAGGCCTCAGTCTGCCCTTAAAACCCCTCCACAGGAAGTAGGAAGAGCAGCTCAGAGGGAGGAAGTAGGAAGGAGGAGACTACAGGAAGCAAACAGATAAAACAGAGGCCTGCAGTATGCTTGAAGCCTCACGCCTGCAGATGATGCTGAAGTCAAGGTAAGCTGTAACACTCTCAGGCCCTATGTTATTCTAAGGAACCAATGCACTAAGATTTCTCCATTTTGACAGATTGTAGTGCATAGAATCCATACAGTAACATAGGAACTGAAGAGTTTATCACACTGGATAAGTCATCTCTGCGTTATCATCTCTTTACCATGCCTTAGTGAATAACCCCCATTATGTTGCAATGCATTGGATACCATTCTGACACTCAAGGGGTTAAATACAATCCTAGCAACTTTCAACCCCTATCCCTCCCTCTCTCTCTCTCGCCCTCAGCCTATTAGTCCAATTCTCCTTCTACCTACAGCCCCCTTCACAGTTTCCTCTCTCCATTTATGCTCCAGTCTATTTCATCCACCCTTTTCCCTGTTCCCCCTTCTCTCTCTCCCCCCATGCTTTTCCCCCTCTTTCCTAATATCTTTCCTCAGTCCCCTGCCTTTCTCCTAGCCCCCTCTATTTCCTCTTGTCCCCTCTTTTCCCCTTCTTCTCCAAATATCTGCTTTTTAACTGTCTTCTCTCCTCTCTTTTGCTTTCCGTGGTGCTCCAGTGTAGGGAACGAGAGGTCTGTGCAACCTCTGGACAGACCTCCTAATCAAAGCTCCCTTGCAATCTCTGTGTGGCATGGGAGTGCAGGGCACCAGGATATGATGAATGTTATAATCCAGCATGATGTTGTAATATAAATATATTTATGTTTTACATATATATTAATTTTTCAAATTTTCACTTAACATCATATGTGGAATTGTTATGAACATTTTAAGTTTGATTTAGACAGGGTTAGATTTGGGTTTCACAGTGACAATGATAGTGTGTTTTACGAACATCCGGAATTACACAATATTTAATATAGGATCATATAATTTTGGTGGGTTATAAAGGTTTTTTCTTAAATATTAGATTGATTTGTGTATCTTGATTCTGCTTTTTGTGGTGTCATTCTGGGTGTTAAGTACGGATATTTAATATATACACTATATGTAGGTATATATTGTGGTTTATGGCAGTAAGAAAAGGGTTAAAAATGTTTTAGATACATTGCCTTTAACGAGAATAGAAATACAATTACATTTCTCAAGTGTCGATTGACGTCTTTCTTGATTCTTAGTAACGTTGTATGTCACATAGTTCCGTTTACGTATGCATATTTCAGACGCGAGTTATTGGCTAAAGAGAATTCAAACGATGGAGCGTTCACAAGGGTCGGCATATCTGATCATGATTAAGCCCTTATTGCACGAAACGCGTTGATCAATATGATGCTACATAGTGTCATCTACTGAGCAGTGACTCCAAGACTTAAGTCTCTCCATGTGGAGTAGGAATATATTGGCATTCTACTAAAGGTATTTCATATAAATTGTGTGTGAATTTGCATTAATAAAGTTTTTTTTACATTCATCCTTGGAGAAAATTGTGTAAGTGTTATCTTTTGCAGTGGTTTCCCGCCGGAACTGACCATCTTTCTGAGGCTGTTCCCACTCGAAACTCTTACTATGTCAGCCTCAGAAAGATGGTTAGCGCCGGCGGGAGCCTCAGCCGCGGGACTAGGGTGACCACATGTCCCGGAATGGCAGAACGGAAATGTGGTCACCCTATGCCTGCCCGCCCCAACAACTTTTTTTTTCTTCTTCATTACTAGTTACATTTTGCATTGCAGACATATTAACAACAAAAAAATAGTTGTTACTATTGCAGCTTTTCACTCTTTCACTGCAACAGGGGTATGCAATGCACATCCTTGTGGCACTGAAAGGGCTAAAAGAGTGATGCTGTTTGTGGTGCTGAAGTCTGAGAGGATCCTCTTTACTCCCCCACTGAAAACGTGGGGAAGCAGAAAGAATGCTCTCAGACTTCAGGATTGTCATAGTGTTGGTGATGTGCGAAGGGTGGGCATCCTTTCCACATCGATAGTACTTCAACAATACTGTATGCTAATGAGGACCTTCTACTCCCCTCTCCTTACATTCCTAAATTTTAATGAAAGTGTATATGAGTTTGTACATTGAAATGTTGATGTGTTTCAAACACGTCAACAAGATCCTATCGCCACAACATCGACCTTTATTGAATCTAGGCCCTGGACCCTTGGAAAAGGTAGGAATGTCTGCTCCACTAGATCATATGTAAGGCCAGACGCCTCAGAAAACAAAGAGAATTTTTACAGATGCTGCATAAACTACATCGTATGTAAGTGTATATGACACCCGGTTCATTTTTAGGCATTAGTATACCCTTAATCTCTTGGTAGCTAAAGCATTGCATTAGAGACCTCTTTAGCATACAATAAAGTTAAATAATGACCAGTAAAGGGGTGTGTACACTGGTAAACTGGGCAAATGAGAAAATGATGTGGTACATTAACTAACCGACATAAACCAGGTGTTTAGAGCAAGAACTGTGGGCTGGAGCTGGTCATGCCCATAACTCAATGTGGGTGTGGTCAGCACGGCTGAACCTCCTGTCAAAATCTGGAGTTCCATGCAGATGCTCACTGCCTAATGAGAAATCAGGCCCGAGTAATCATATGCAGAACTTAATTCTCCATGCATGTAGCACAAAGGAGCTGAGCCTGCAATATTTTACTGCCTAAAATATTTCACTATAAAGAATATTTAAAATAGCTCATGACTGCACATCTGCGCCATCCAGTTTACCAAGGACAGATTTTCATTAAGTAAACATCACATAGATCTGTAAGTCACTGAACCTCAATAATATACTCACTTAAAGGGATAGTAATGTTTCATAATAAAAGCAGCTCTAATTAATCATCATAGTATTTGGACTTTGGAGAGTGTTATTTCAATTCTGTCAGAGTTGTAGTACAAGAGTGATTCAATGACAAAGTATCCCCCTCCCGCCCCTTTTACTGATGTAACACTGCTCAGCCAGATCAGAAGGGTGGTGCCCAGGTAGACTGCAGAGAGGGACAATCTTTAATTAAGTTTAGGGGAAAACCTGAAAAACTTGTCAAGGGGGGCAGGGATTTCATTGTTCTCATAGGAAGAAGATTGTCCCCTTCTGTTAGCTGTCTGGTCTACGGACTGGATTCCACATCTGAGGAGCGATGGCTTACACAGGGTAAAAGTGGAGGGAGGGGAAACGTTGCTTGTGAATATCCCTCAAACCGTAAAGGTTTGAGAGATAAGACTTATATCATTCTTCATGTTTTTTTAATGCCTACAAAATAAAATAAAGTTAAAACGAAGTATTACTATCCCTTTAAATCAGAATATCAAAAGTAACAGCCATCTTATGAAAGACACATGAAAGTTAAAAGACTGGTAAAGTAAAAAGTATTTGTTTATTGGCTGAAGAACCTCCTAAAGAAACGTGTTGCCAATAAAGGTAATACTTTTACTTTATCAGACTCCTGCTTTTTCTACGGCTAACACGGTACCCACCTTTTCCGTAAAGGAAAGTTAATCTTGATACTTGCAGTCATCATGCTGAGTCCATTATAATCTGATGAAAGTCTAAATAAAACCCTTGAGAAAAATCTTTGTAAAAGATCAATATCTGTCCCAAATAACTGCAGCCTTAAAAGGATAGTAATACTTAAAATATAAAAAAATATATGTTGTAGGGTTTATCCCCCTGAGTAAAACCAGGGTACTCCCACTGCTGAGAGATATTTTATTAAAAAATGATAACAGCTCAAACTAGAATTTTTTTAGGTGCAATATCACAGTGGCCTGAATATTTACAGTGGCGCTGTTGCTACACCATCCTATGGACTGCTCTGGTCTGTAGAACAGTGGTTCTCAGCCCGTGCCCTCAGTGGCTACTAACAGGCCAGGATTTGAGAATTTCCTTTTAAGAGCACATGTGAGTTAATCAATACAACTGAGCCTCTGATCAACACACTTGTGTTCTAGCAGGGAAATTCCTAAATCCTGGCCTGTTAGTGGCCACTGAGGGCATGGGTTGAAAACCTCTGCTGTAGACCATAAATCTCCATAGGATGGTGTAGCAACAGTGCCACTGTAGATTTTCAGGCCACTGTGATATTGCTCCTAAAAAATTCAAGTTTGAGCTGTTATAATGTTTTAATAAAATCTCTCTCAGCAGTGGGAGTACCCTTGTTTTATTCAGGGACATGCACCCTACAACATATATTTGTTTACATCTTAAGTATTACTATCCATTTAAATGGCCCAAGAAACTGAGGGAGACTCTTAATGTAAGCCAGCTTATCTTAAAGAGATAGACCTGGATATAACCTAATGCACTGCACACTCCTCCAGTAACTAAAGTGGTTAAAAGGCCCTTAAGCACCACTGAATGAATAGGAACCCCAACATTAATATAAAAAGCAATTATTCACATAAACAAACTACAGGGATTGCAAAGCAGTGTCACAATAATTATTTAAAAAAATAACTAGATTAAAAAACAAACTTTCGCTGCACTGCAAGGTTTTACACACAAAAAAATGAATATTACAGAACCTAACAGCTACAGCTCCACATTATATAAGCAGTGGTGGCCAACATAAGGCCCTCCAGCTGCTGCTAGGAAACAACTCCTAGCATTCCCAGGTAAAGGGTGGTGGGCATTCCTCACATGTGTCCCTTTTTTGAGACTCAAATCCTTCTGTCCCTTTTCCCACTCTGGTGTCCCTCTTTTGAGGAGATCAAACTGATTGTTCCATATTAATAAAACTCACATTAACGTCTGTTTAAACTTCAGTATATGTGTTTATAAATTAGCCTGTTTAAATAAAATACTTTATTTTTGTTCTAAATCTTTTCAGTTACACAAAGAGGTGTCAATACGTCATAAAAAAGTCTATGAAATACCCTGTCCACCAGGCATGCCCCAGCATCAGAGCCTAAAACAAAAGTTCCCCTCTTTGGTCATCTGAACCGGTGGGAGGTATGATGCCCATCGTTTTAGGAGATCAGGCTGTATGATGTATATATACGTGTATGAAGTTACTCCACAAAACAAAAATAAATTTTTTTGGTTTCGCTCCAAACCTTTTATTCAGTTTACAAAAACGTGTCAGTAGGTCATACAGTAACCTAAAAATGCTCAGCAATGCCCGACCCACCAGCCACGTCCCCAGCAACACCGCCTAAAACAAAAGTGTCTTTCTTTGGTCATTTGAAATGTTGGGAGGTATGGGTGGGAATACTGGGAATTGTAGTCTGGCAGCACCTCAAGGGCCTCATGTTGGTCACCCTTAACACCTTAAGGATCCATGATGTGCCAGGACCGTCACAGAGGCTCTGCACTTAGCCCTTTGAGTGCCAGAGGAGTACGCAACACATGCAATGCTTTGCGTACCCCTCTGACACTCAAAGGGTTAAGGACCAGTGACAGTCATGCCATGCCATGGGATCCGGGGGTTCCCGCATGGCTGCATGCCATTTGGGGACCCCTGAATCCAAATCTCAAAAAAAAAAAAAAAAAGTTCTGTGGTCCTTAACTGCCTGTCGTTGTTAAGGAATAGGGATGAACAATTGGCTCCAAAAGGGACTGACAGCACAGGCGCACGGACGTCACTATGACTAGATGTCCGTGCTTCTTGCTACTGTGAACCTCCGAAAAAGTGGAATATCTTGTAAACCGGGTAATATTTCTGGCGACTAGCGCTACTAAGCAGCTAGTCGCCAGATGAAGAATTGAATAATGTGAACTTATTGCGGGGTGGTAGTTCCCCTTTAAATTTATTTCATGGATGGAGGAGAGACTGTTGACGGATAGTTCTTTAGAACGGTTGCTGGTGGTTGAGGGAGAGAGTGATGCTTCCATGATACCTTGTCTGGATGTGGGAGAGGTGGATCCGGAGATGTCGGGCATTTCTCTGCACTCTTAGTCCTTCTTTCCTCCCTGCATGAACGGAGGGGTGGGGGTTTGGGCCTATCAGAAGGCGTGCATTTGTCTTTTTTCCTTTGTTTTGTGTTTTATGTTGTTTTCTGTTCTTTGTAACTTTCTATTAGGACATTGATCATATAGCTGCTCTGTTAATTCTCATTGAGGTTGCATCATTTCATATATATTGTTTATTACATACTCCAACTGTGTCCCACTCCCAAGTACTTTCTTGATCTACTGGGACAGTCAATGTATGACATACTTTTTAATTATGGGAGGACATCTTTGTACTGTTTACCCAACACACTGGTGTCGGGCTTTCTTTCATTTTACTTGCCTTATCATATGTCCTATGTGTCTTTGCATTGAAATGATGTTTATATTTGTATTTTGAAAATTCAATAAAAAGTTTTATCAAAAAAATACCAATTTAATAGGAATTTTTTTTGTTTCCTATGGTGCAGCTGATTTATTCCAGTTCATTTTTATAAACATGGGCCAAAGAGCCTAGTCAATTTTTAAACTTCCAGCTGTTAGGGACTACAGCTACTTTTATACCAAACCATCCATTGTGGTAAACAAGACAGAAACGGAATGGAAGATGATATAATTGCATACTATTTACGCAGCTGCACACAGCTACTGAGACAAAGGCCTGTGTGTGTGTGTACACTTTTAATCTTTTTATTTAAACATCACCAGACATGTATTTTAATATGTATTTTTTTTTCGCATTGTAAAGTAAAATTTTACTTATAGAATAGGTCACATTACAGAGCTTAACAGTAACAGCTCTACAACATACCTCCCAACATTTCAAATTGCCAAAGAGGGACACTTTTGGTTTATGTGGTGTTGCTGGGGTGTGGCATTACCAATAATTTTTAGGTTATTTCATTATCTATTGCCACCTCTCTATGTACCTAAAAAAATATTTAAAACAAGACCAAAAGTATTTTATTTATCAAAACTATTTAATAAACAATGTACAGAAATTTAAACAAACATTAATGTGAGTTTTATTGCTGTGGAGCAATGTTACACACTTATATACACACCACACAGTCTGATCTCCTAAACACAGGGACACTAGGGTGATACACTAATACACACACCACACAGTCTGATCTCCTAAAAAGATGGACACCAGGGTGGGAAAGAGGGATCTGGGTCTCAAAGAGGGACTGTCCTTCCTAAAGTGGGACATTTGGGAGGTATGCTACAACTTCCACCTTATATATTAAACAGACTATAACAGGTGTAGTCAATTATTAGGTGTTGTGCACAGCATCTCCAATCATCCCCAGCCAATGTCTACAGATGGTGGTCTAAAATATTTACTCCAGCAAACACAGGTCTTTCGTATTATGACAGACAATCCCACATACCCCCAAGTGTCCATCTTACAGACCCAAATCCCTCTTTCCCACCTGGGTGTCCCTGATTTTTAGGAAATCAGACTGTGCGGTGTGTATATAAACGTATCACACTGATCTACAGCAATAAAACTCACATCATTGCTTGTGTAATCTACAGTATGCGTGTTTCTAAATAAACCTGGGTAAACTGAATACTTTGGTCTTTTCTAACACATTTACATAAAGAGCTGTTACTAGGTCATTACGTAGCCCGAAATTCTCAGTAATCCCCCACCCATTTCAAAGAGACGCTTCAAGTGGAGAGAGTCCTGCACATTACTACTCTATTCTGCCTGCAGCTCTAACTTACTAACCACTTCCGCCTCTCACCAGTCACATGACTTGTGATGTCACCAAAGGTCCTTCAGCCACTAGAGTCAAACCAATGTTTTTCACTTCCTCATACTCTGCAGTAACAGCATCGGTCCTTTAACCCTCTATAATCTAGCCATTACTGCATATACTTAAAGCTCTATGGATTGTTTTTTTTTCATGAGTGAATTGTGGGAGCTGTAGTCCTGCCCCATACACTGGTGCTACTGAACGAGCAGCTTTCAGGGCTATTTAAACAGTTCTGAGAATTTTCACAAAACTAAGATGGCGATTCCAGCTTTGCATTTATGACAAGGCATATCGTGACGTCACACCTCCGTAGCATGATGGGACATTTTAAATAAACCGTCTTAAAAGTTCTGTGGTGAGTAGTTTATTTATACGTGTCTATACATCAATGCAATATTTTTTGCATTATAACTGATACAAAAGTAAATATAACCATAACCAAACTAGGTCTTATGACTGACTCCTTGTAATGTAATGTCATCATAGTCAAATATAGTCCATGCCACACTTGAAATATCTATAATAATTTCTTATTAGAAATAAACATTGATACAGGGATATTAACCCTTTATTTTGACCTCACATGTTCTGCAAGTTCATTATATGTAAAGTCAAATTTCATATGTGTTTTATGTTTTACCATCTTCACTTTACTTTGCACTCTTATGTCCCTGCCATTGAGCTCCCTGGATCTGTTTCAGGAGAGCTTTCTGATAGGGACTGTGAAAGAAGGTGTACTGGTACAGTGTAAAGAGGAAAATGCTGGAGGGATATTCTTCTACAACTTATGAATAAAACACCTCTAAGCAGTGATAGTACCCTTGTTGTGCTCAGAGGGATAAACCTGACAATATACATTTTACTATATATATTAAGTGCTACTATCCCAGGAGAAGAAAAAAAGGACAGAAAACCACTATATTACTGAGTCAGAGATCTTGTTGTGCACAGGGTTACAATCTACCCTGATTTACTTGTCATTGTTCTGTCCTGTACCAAGTAGTGTTCCGTTTTAAGACAAGGAGGCTGGTGTATTAAAGGGGAACTTTCACCTGAAAAAAACTTTTTACCATCTGTTGAAACACATAACCAGTATCAGGAAACGGTATGCTTAGGTTTTATTTTCCAGTGCTATTAAAGATATTTGATTTTCCAAGACGAGCACTTCCGCATTCATCGGCACAGTGCATCTTCGGCACAGCTCTCAGGACTTCCCAGCACTATTACAGCCTCCTCCCACCTCCCTCCCAGCTGCCCCAGCGAGCGCGTTCACATTTCACTTCGGTGTGGTGTGAACGGCTCCTACCGTTATAGCAAGCTACAATTGGCATTATTATATATATTATTATAATGCCAATTGTAGCTTGCTATAACGGTAGGAGCCGTTCACACCACACCGAAGTGAAATGTGAACGCGCTCGCTGGGGGAGGTGGGAGGAGGCTGTAATAGTGCTGGGAAGTCCTGAGAGCTGTGCCGAAGATGCACTGTGCCGCTGAATGCGGAAGTGCTCGTCTTGGAAAATCAAATATCTTTAATAGCACTGGAAAATAAAACCTAAGCATACCGTTTCCTGATACTGGTTATGTGTTTCAACAGATGGTAAAAAGTTTTTTTCAGGTGAAAGTTCCCCTTTAAGCTGAATTGGCGTAAGTGAGGAGCAAACCATTATCCACTACACTACAGGTGAGAAATATTCCAAATGAGGCTTAACCCATTGAATGGTAGGGATGTATCTAATTCAAGTAAAAATGTACGTGACGTGCTTTGACCATCACTAGTCCTTAAGGCAAAAACCACGTGACTGTCAAAGCACGTCACTTGGTCCTTAAGGGATTAGACAAGAAAAAAGGTTCCCAAATTAAAAAAAAACCAAAAAAAAAAAACCTTTCAATTGACACTCTTAGATACTTCTGTACTTAGGACTGGGTGCATCCAAGGAAAAACATAGAATTTAATGGAATATATACATTAACAACTTATTGGTGAAACCGCAGCGTCACAGTTTCTGCTAACTTACTAGCCTCTCTAGATCAGTGTTTCTCAACGTTAGTCCTCGGGGCACACCAATAGTGCAGGTTTTCAGGTTGTTCCTGAAGTGTACAGTTAAGGAGACATTCAAAGTTGGCACCATGTGTTAACCCCTTACCGACCCTTGATGGTCATAGTATGTCAAGGGTCGATTTGACTTAATGACTGATGACGTACTATGACCGTCATCGAGTTCCGGGCTCCCCCCGCGGCTGCACGCCGTTCGGGGAGTCCGGAACGCAACGGAGCAATAAAAAAAAAGTTGCTCCGTGGTCGTTCAGTTGGATTGCAGAGCGGATTCCCCGGTCCTTAAGGAGTTAAAGTAAGCTGATTGCGGTATCTGTGACATATTATATGCTATTTGTGTTTTTCAGTGATTCGCAATATTATAATAGAGCCTTTCACTGATTTTCATATGCTAATTAAGGTTTTCAGTGACATTTCATATGCTAATTAAGCTCTGTACTGCACCGGGATACTTTCACTTTTCCCAGAGAGAAGTGTAGATATTTCCTAAACTAGACTAGGCTGGACCTTTGGTTAACATGGCACGCAGGCAGTGTTGCATGTTGTTTTCAAAAAGAGAAATTAAAGGTATACTATTGGAATGGACATTGCTTAAATGGAGACTCTCAAAATGGCAACATCAAAATGTCTCCTGGACAAAAGGGTGATTTAAAAAAGTTGCCCGTATCACCCAAGTCAAAAGGACTATATGAGTGGGATCAAAACGTCACCCATGTCGTATTTTCACATAACCCTCCCACAAGGCACCAGTGCCCATTATACTGAAGAGGGAGGCAGGATAGTGGTGAGAGAAGCTTTGTGGGATGTCGAGGAGGAGGAGGCAGAGAGAGTGAGTGAGATGGCTGGATCGCTGGTCTCCTGAATGGGAGTCAAAGGGGACCCTTTAAACCATCCAGAAATTAAGACACAGGACACAGTTCAAGTCCAAAATGACTTCTTATCTTTATTGTAAAAGTCATCTCTTTTTATGCAGTTTTTGGGAAACATTCAACAATAATAACACAATACAAAATGGGACTGCAACAATGGGTATGATGGACTGTTTGTGGAGGGGCTTGCAATACAGTGGGATCCCTGGGGATACTGTACACAGAAAAGGCACTTTCCCTAATTCAATCTTGCTGCTCCAATTTTAGCCAATAGGAATTGGCGTGACAAGCAACAAACAACCAGTCAGGACCCAGGCAATTGTTCTACCTAGGAGATGGAATTACCCAGGTCTAACATAATTAACTTTTTAACATGGGAGAGTAGGTGACCAATCAGGAAGCCGCCTACTCTGTTCAGCTCTGTAGGCGACCAGTTAAAAGGCTGCCTACTTTCTCCCCTACACAATCAATGGAGACCTTTAACCCCTTGGTGACCGGCCGCGCATACACGCGGCCATCACTTAACGCCCGGCTAGGATTTTTTTTGCCAAAGTAATCCGTTGTCCCCGAACGGCATGCAACCACACAGGGACCCGGACTTCTGGGACGTACATGTACATCCATTGTTGGGAAGGGGTTAAACTCGAATGGCTAATCATTGGCCTGCCTACTTTTTAAATGGAAGGCGGCCTTTTCCTTCTGTCCTGCGGCTAGTCTTTTTTTGAGAAAATCATTCTTTTCTTAAGTTTCCTGTGAAGCCTGACAAGACCTCCATGTAACGGCCTAGGGGTCCGTTAAAAGCATGGTATGCAGCCTAGACATATTTAATGTAACTCTTTGTTATCCCTTAAACAACTCTGTTTCATATCTTTACTTTTTTAAATGTGATACAGGATAAAGGGGTATTTAAAGTGTTAACCTCTTGTTTTTAATGAGAAATAGATTGCTTTTAAAAAGGCAACATTTTTATAAGAAATATGTTTGTTTTATGTTGAAGGACATGCTGCAGTTCATTGTAATAAATTATTGTTCATTTAAAAAGTGGTGAAAAGGACGATGTTAACACTTGAATAATCCCCGTCGTTACAGTGTCACTTGGTGTGTACAACAGTGATCTGGCAATCAGTCTTAGTAAGAGTTAGTAGGGATAGTAATATTTCACAATAAAACAGCTCCAATTAATCTTCATATTATTTGGGCCTTGGAGAGTTATTTCACAGTAAGAAGATTGTCCTTTACTGTGATCTGTCCAGTCCCAGGACCAGATTCCACATCTGAGGGGAGGTGGATTACACTAGGCAAAAGGTGCAGGAGGGGTATACTTTATCATTCAATTACTCTTGAACTACAACTCTGACTACTGAAATAACTCTCCATGGCCCAAATACTATGATGATTAATTGGAGCTGCTTTTATTATGAAACATTACTATCCCTTTAACTCATTATATTGAATTTGTCTCATCTTCACAACATAATAATATAAACTTGGCCACTAGAAATGACTGAAGTGTGTGTTGTCTCACTGTAGTGTACTTGATATGATAAATTTGATGGGATAAAATATTCTGAGTTCCAGTATGTTCTGGCATTCAGAAGGTTAAGGAATTGCATTTTGTAATATAAAAACGTGTATATGAATATATCAAATCATTGGCTGTTTGGTAGTAAATTGGACTTAGAAGCAGAGCCCCATTACAGGCAAGGTGCACTACGTGCCTGCCTAGGGCCCAGCCAAGCTGAGGGGGCCTGCTGGAGACTGCCCCCCCAGAAAGCCGATAGAGTCATAGCCAAACCACTGGGGTACATCAGAGCCGGCCCTTATGCTTTGACAGGAGCGGCAAAAAGTTTACTCCCAATAGCACATATATATAATTGTAAGGAGGCTTCCAAATATATTAATATAGACTGTAAGCTCTCACGAGCAGGGCCCTCTGATCCTCCTGTTCTCCACATCTGATTGTACTATTTAATACCTCTGTATGTCTATTCCCAATTGTACAGCGCTGCGGAATTAGTTGGCGCTATATAAATAAAGAATAATAATATTAATAGAGTGAGAAAGCTTCTCACTCTGTTCCTCCTTCTTTCCTCTCTACCGGCTCAGGAACGAATGCAGAGCAGAGGTCACCTGATGCTTCTGCTCATGCTCTGCGGAAGACTGGGGGGGGGTGGATGTAATGATTCCCAGCAGCCGCACTACATCATGATGCAGCTAGCGTGGGCTGCATACAATCTGCAGGCACCACAAATCAACTAGGCATGTAGCTGGTAAATGGTTATGAGCGTGCTCTACTGCCTGAGTGTGAAAAAAGACCCTCAGTGGCTGTTACTGCTGCCCAATCTGCATTACTCTACCGGACCATAGAAGAGTAATTTGTAATAAGCATCCAAAATAAGTTTACAAAAAGGAAAAAATGAAATAAAAAAAAAAATCATAATAATAAAAGACTTAACAGTAGGGTTGCACCGATACCAATACTGGTATCGGTATCGGTGCCGATACCAGCATTTGCGCGAGTACTTGTACTCGCGCAAATGTGGCCGATGCCAGCACCGATACCCTGTGTCAGGGTCGGTGCTGCAGAGAGGGAGCCTGGGGAGCTGCTCACAATGCTCCCCGGTTACCTCTCTCACTCCTACAGTGTCGGAGCATTGCCGCGGGTTACCATGGCAACGCTCCGACGCTGACCTCTGCCGGGGCTCGCGAGAGAACAGCGAGCACCCGGCAGAGGAGAGTAAAGGAGGCAGGATGGGGCAGGGGGTGGTGAAAGAGGCAGACAGTGGGGTGAAGAGGGAGAAAAAGTCAAAAGGAGGAAGGATCAGGAGACCAAAGGAGGGGGGCCAAGAAGAGGCAAAAGGAGGGGTGATCAGGAGGGAGAGAGAGGCAAAAGGGTGAGTCAAGGAGGAGTGGGAGAAAGGGGGATCAAAAGCCAAGACAAAAGAAGGGGGCTCAAGGGGGTAGAATGAAGCAAAAGGTGGGAGAAAGAGTCAAAAAGGGAGAATCAAGAGTCAAGAGGTGGTGTGTGTGTGTGTGTGTATATATATATATATATATATATTTTTCAAGTACTCACCAATACAAATTACCAATACTTTTTTTTTGCAGTCATTTGCCAGTTTTCCAAGTACCTAAAACATGTAGGTACTTAGAAAACTGGCAAATGACCGCAAAAAAAAGGTATCGGTAATTGGTATCGGTGAGTACTTGAAAAAAGTATCGGTACTTGTACTCGGTCTTAAAAATTTGGTATCGGTGCATCTCTACTTAACAGGATCATTTTATAAAAACTGGTTCAAAGTCAGGGTTTAAATATATGCATAATGCATATTTTAAAACCCTATCACTGACTTTGAACCAGTTTTTATGACTGCCCACCCCTGGACATGCCAGTACATATCAATCTATTACTCTAAAACTATTCAAGTTAGTGCAACAGGAGTTATATCATTTGATCTATTTATTTAATAGGTACAATATTAAAGATTCAGCACCAGTTTTTACAGAACTCTGGATTAGTCCTATCTTTAGTGGAGATGTTGGTTATCCTAAAACCCCTAGGTATATGTTTGGAATGATAATAATCTGAGCGATATACAGCATCCAAGTACAAATCTACTTCACTCTTTTTGAGTTTTATTACGTTATAAATATCAGTGGGAGTCTTGCTTCCCAGATATTCTATAGCTGAGTCTCTGAACAATATGATTGAAGCTTGCTTGTCATCGTAAGCCAAGGGTTCTTGTGGCTGTTACAGAATTCCAAAATCTAGTGTTCTTCAAGGAAATTGAGGTTAATAGGTTTCTTCAATTCAAAAGTAGTGAACTATTTATCAGTTAATTGAGGATGCACTCCGTGTTTGTAGTACAAAATTGGGGAGATGGAAGCACTCGCTCTTCAGTAAGGATTGCCCAGGTGCACAGTCCTTACAAAAGTAATGAGTGCAACAAAATAAATATATGCTTTAGGTACTTGGAAAACTGGCAAATGACCTAAAAAAAAAAAAAAAAGTATTGGTAATTGGTATCAGTGAGTACTTGAAATATATATACACACACACACACACACATCACCTCTTGATTCTCCCCTTTTGCCTCTTTCTCCCCCTCCTTGAGTCCCCTCCTTTTGCCTTGGCTTTTTCTCTCCCTTTTGATCCCCCTTCCCCCCCCTTGACTCTTGATCCCACCCTTTTGCCTCTGTCTCTCCCTCTTGATCCCCCCCCTCCTTTTGCCTCTTCTTGGCCCCCCTCCTTTTGTCTCCTGATCCTTCCTCCTTTTGCCTCTTTTTTTTTTTTTTTTTTTTTTCTCCTCCCTTTGTCCCTTTTGCCTCTTTCTCCCTCTTGACCCCCTCTCTGCCACTTTCTTCACCCCATCTTGCCTCTATTGATCTGCCTTATCCTCCTTTGCCGGGTGCTCGCTGTTCTCTCGCAAGCCCAGGCAGAGGTCAGTGTCTGAGCGTTGCCATGGTAACCCACGACATTGCTCAGACGCTGCAGGAGGGAGAGGCGCGACCGGGGAGCATTGTGAGCAGCTCCCCGGGCTCCCTCTCTGCAGCACCGACTCTGTCACAGGGTATCGATGCTGGCATTGGTCGCACTTGCACGTGTATGAGTACTCGCGCAAATGCCGGTATCGGCACCGATACCAGTATCGGTATCTGTGCAACCCGATTATTTGCAGTTCTGAAACCTTCAGGAGCATGCAGGATAATTCTGTATCTAAAGTGGCTCAACAATCACATGAATCAAAAACATTTCAAGATGGAGTTTGTAAATTCAGTCATCAGATCAATATGTCCCAACAATTTTCTGGTGAAACTTGATCTTCAGGGTGCCTATTATCACATACCAGTGAAAACAGGATCTCTGGTACCTCCGATTCGCCCTGGAAAAAAAGTCCCTTCCAGTTCAGGTGGTTCCCATTCGGATTATCTACCTCACCAAGAATATTTACAAAGATACTAGCTACCGCTCTAGAAACACTAAGAAAGGAAGGAATTCAGATTATTCCTCATCTGGAAGACCTTCTTATAATTACAGAATCAGAAGAAACCGCAAGAAATCAGACTCGGGCAGTAGTAAAACCTCTAACAAGTCTGGGATGGTTGATGATAAAGGCAGAAAAAAGCCAGTGCCTGCCCAATCAGAACTTTGTCTTTCTAGGGATAAGACTAGACATGATAAAACACTCTAGCAACCCTATCAGAAGAAAGAGTTCACATCATCAGGAGGATCATGGAATTCAAAAACAAAGAGGCAGACAGCTCAAGCAATTATGGAGTGTCTGGGTCCAATGACATCAGCTATTCAAATAGTTCTGTGGTCACGATACCATTCCATAAGTATAGAAGTATATTTTCTAAGATGCTGGACCCATCAGCAGGATCCCCATCCGATAATTTCCTTATCGGAGATCAGAAAAAGCCTACTATGGTGGACAAAGAAAGAACTTGATGAAAGGTACCCCATTAAAAGATCATCAATGGGACATTCAGATGGGGAGGCATCTGGAACTCCAGAATGATACAGGGAAGATGGAGACCAGTGGAGGCAAAATTACACATAAACATCCTAGAAGTAACAGTGGTAAAGTACACACTGCTTCACTTCCAGAAGCTACTAAACAGGGCGGTTCATGTAAGGTATGACAACAGTATAATATGGAAAGAACCAAGGAGGAACAAAAAGTCTGACTCTAAACAAAGAGATCTGCTCCATATTCCAGTGGGCAAAAAAAGAATCCAACAGCACCTCACACATCTCCGGAACTCTAAACAGCCAGGCAGATTACTTAAAGGGATAGTAATACTTTGTTTTCTCTTTATTTTATTTTGTAGGCATTAAAAAAACATGAAGAACTATATAAGTCTCATCTCTCAAACCATTATGGTTTGAGAGATATTCACAAGCAAAGTTTCCCCTCCCGCCCCTTTTACCTAGTGTAAGCCATCTCTTCTCAGATGTGGAATGCAGTCCATAGACCAGACAGATAACAGCAAGGGACAATCTTCTTCCTATGAGAACAATGAAAACCCTGCCCCCCTTGACAAGCTTTTCCCCTTATCTAAATTGAAGATTGTCCCTCTCTGCAGTCTACCTGGGCACCTCCCTTCTGATCTGGCTGAACAGTGTTACATCAGTAAAAGGGGCGGGAGGGGGATACTTTGTCATTGAATTACTCTTGAACTACAACTCTGACAGAATTGAAATAACACTCTCCATGGCCCAAATACTATGATGATTAATTAGAGCTGCTTTTATTATGAAACATTACTATCACTTTAAGCAGAGTAAGAATAGATCCTGGAGAATGGGCACTAAATCAGGAAATGTACCAAGCAATCGCCAACAGATGCGGGAATATGGTAATAGACCTAATGGAAACACATCAAAATGCAATGTATTTTTCCAGATGGAACAAGAAACAGGCAGTGGTACAGGATGTCCTGAAGCACCCTTGGACATTCCCTTTGGCCTATGTTTTTCCGCCTAAACCTTTTACTGCGGGAAGTCCTCAAAGGTGAAGATGAACAAGGTGGAAATATAGGATATCAACTGAAGCGATGGAATGCTGGGTGCACAGTGGACAGATCCCCATTTCAACACAAGAGTGGGTAGTCAGACAAGCCTAGGTTATACATGGAGCGGGTAGTCAGCCAGAGCCACAGGTTTGCACCAGAAAGGATATCTGAGCCAAATCGGAATGCACAAGGGGAGTCATCAGACAGAGCCACAGGTCAACACCAGAATGGATGGACAGACCAGCCGGATCATACACAGGAATACAGATAATGAACTGCACAGAACACCAACGTAAGGGTAACTGAGTCAGGAATCGGTCTGCCCTTTAAACCCCTCCTCAGGAAGTAGGTAGGAGGAGACTACAGGCCTCAAACACATAAAACAGAGGCCTGCAGCATGCTGAAGCCTTGCGCTTGCAGTTGACGCATGTAGCATTGATGCGTCCAACCGCTCGTGGAAATGACGCTGGAGCGTCACTGTAAGCATCGTCAGAAGCGGTGGAGCTACAAGGTACTGTGTCACCGTCTTAGAGTTTCTGCAAAATGGTTTCGACTTGCTTCTCAGTCCAGCATCCCTGAAGGTTCAAATATCTGCCCTGTCTAATATATTCGCAAAACGTTGGGCGGAGAAGGATTTGTGAAACGGTTCATCAGAGCAGCTGAGAAGGCTCGCCCTAGAATTAGGGAAATAATACCAACATGGGACTTAAATATTGTCCTAAATAAACTTAGACTCGCACTTACTCGTACCAATTCATCAGATCTCCATTAGACTTCTAACATGGAAAATGGTGTTTCTTACAGCCATTACCTCTGCTAACAGGGTAAATGAGCTTCAAACACTGTCATATCAGAGCCCGTACTTGACTTTTCATCAAAATAAGGTTGTCTTAAAAATGAAACCTAATTTTAGAGGCAAAGTAGTAGCATCAAAATCCAATCTGAATCAGGAGATTATTCTCCCTTCCTTTTGTCAAAACCCCTCCGGTAGCAAGGAAGTAAGACTTCGCTCCCTAGCCTTGGTCAGATACATTGCTGCCTATCTAGACATAACTAGGGAATTTAAGTCCTCAGATTCCCTATTTGTTCACTTCCAAGGGAAAAGGAAAGGGTCAGCAGCCTCCAGACCATCTATAGCTAGATGGATTAGGCAATGCATTACGGCTGCATAATATCACGGGGCCCATACTTTGCTGGCGACATTTTGACAAGTGCTACTTCCTGATACCTTTTTATTGGCTAACTTTATGTTGCTCCTCCCAGTGACAGCCCTTAAATACTCAGCCCTGTCACTTCTGCAGTGCCCTTTCGTGGTGTTCCCGTTGCTAGCACTTGTTCTGTTATTTCGTATGATTCTAGTGTATGACCCGGACTGCCTGACTACTCTGCTTGTTTACGTTCCTGCTCTGTGTACCGACCCGGATTGGCTGACGCTCCTGCTCTGTGTACCGACCCGGATTGGCTGACGCTCCTGCTCTGTGTGTCTTGGCCCGGTTCGCACTCCTTTCGGTGATCTGGTTTGGGGCTGTAGTCCAGTGCTCTCTCTCTGTCTTGTACAGAAGTCCGGTTGCCTCGGTTACTGCTCAGGCAGTTCTATACTGTAACCCGGTCACCCCATAGTGCCTTGTCCGCTTTCACTCCGGTGTGGAGATATTTCCAGTTGCATCATGGTACACTTGGCCTGTTTACTGCCGTTAATATGAGGTTGGGTTACTCTTGGGCACCTCAGTCTGTCTAAACAATCTGGAAGTTGTCCTCGGGTCGGAGTGTTCGTTAACCCCTTGCTGGGTGGTGCTGTGCACTTGGGTCACAGTCTATTGCAGTCTCGGTTTGGCGTTAAACTGCACCTCCGATTGCAGTCTACCTCTGTTGTTCCAGTAGCCAGTCACGCATCCAGGGCTCCGCTTGCTCCTTTGTGGCTACAGTCGCTATTATGTCACTCTCTGCATAGAGAGTGTCCTTTGGGCCTTCTGCTGTTAGGGCCTATCAGCTATTCCTGGCCTAATAGTACCATTCTGCCATTGTCTCACGGAATCATACGAACTGTAACCTGACCTGTGTCAGTATTGTATTTTGTTTCACATATACTGGACCATGTGGGTTATTAACATCACTGTAACCTGTCCTGTGTCAGTATTATATTGTATGTATATGCTGGACGCACGAGGGTTATTTTTATTGTGTGTTTTACCAAAACCTTCCGTCTCTGAGTGTACATAAAACCGTTACACATTCATGGAAGGCAACTTAGCTTCTCCTCTTAATGTTAAAGCTCATTCTACCAGAGCAGTAGCTACCTCATAGGCACTTAAGGCAAGTGCTTCCCCAGCAGAGAGGTGCAAAGCCGCCACATGGATGTCTATGTCTACTTTCATTAGACATTATAAACTGGATGTAAGTTCCTCAGCAGATGCCAAGTTTAGACATCAAGTTCTACAGGCGTAATCCCTACATGAATCACGGTAGGAAGTATCTTTATTTTTCTCATATGGGTATGATATCAGTACTAAGGATATTCATATTTTGATGTAGCCCTCCCAACAAGAGGTTTTGTTAGATCCCATTTGTTATCCAGTGCTGTGGAGCACACAGAAGAAAGTGTGAAATTTAGTTACCGATATTTCCTTTTCTTCTGTGTATCTCCATGACACACCCACCCTTAACGATTTCAGTTTTATTTTTAAAGCGCATACAGCTTGGCTAAGTGTAACGGTTTTCAGTACACTCAGAGGCGGAAGGTTTGGTAAAAAAAACAGTTTTATTAAACCACACAGAATTAGAATAACCCTTGCAGGTCCAGCATATACGTACACTGTAATACTGACACAGGACAGGTTACAGAGGAATCATTAACCCACACGGGTCCAGTATATATGAGTATAGCAAAATCTAATACTGACACAGGTCAGGTTACAGTTCATGTGAATCAGCGACAACGGCAGATAGGTGCTATTAGGCCAGGAGTAGCTGATAGGCCCTAATAGCGGAAGGCCCAAAGGACACTCACTACACAGAGAGTGACACAATAGCGACTTGTGGCCACAAAGGAGTAAGCGAGGCCCTGGATACGTGACTGACTACAGGAACAACATTGGATGACTGCAACCGGAGGTGCAGTGTAACGCCAAACCGAGACTGCAATAGACTGTGACCCAAGTGCAATGGCACCAACCCGCAAGGGTTAACGAACACTCAGACCTGATGACGATTGCCAGATAGTGGAGACAGACTGAGGTGCCCAGGAGTAAACCAGCCTCAACTGGGAAGCAGTGACAGGCCAAGCGTACCGTGGTGCAACCAGAAATATCTCCTACACTGGTGTGTGGGAATAGAAGGCACAATAGGGTGACCGGGTCACAGTAACTAAACTGCCAGAGCAGTAATCGAGGCAACCAAAGGGTCTGTCCGAGACAGAGCACCAGAATAGAGCCCCAAAGCAGATAAGCGGATGGAGTGGTAAACCGGGCCTGCGTGATACACAGGGCAGGAGTGTCAGGCAATCCTGGTCAGTACACGGAGCAGGAACGTCAGCCAGGCTGGATCGGTACACAGAACAGGAATGTCCTCCAAACTGTGTCAATATACAGAGCAGGAACATCAGCCAATCCGGGTCGATACACAGGGCAGGAACGTGAGCCAATCCGGGTCGATATACAGAGAAAGAACGTCAGCCAATCCGGGCTTTTGTGTCTCCTTGGGTCCACATGTCTTATTATTGATCTTACCTTTCTATAGATAATTTTAGCTTGATTGGGGATGATCCCTTTGAGAAGTGGGTCCTGTTGTAAGATGTTGCAGTTCTTCCTAATTATGTCACTTATAATATTGGATGATGAAATGAATTGGGTTATTATGCATGGAGGTCTTTTGTTTTTTAGGTTTGGCAACTAATAAGCTGTTCCGATCTCATTTCAAAGCTCTATCTCTAGCTGATTTGATAATGTTGATTTTATAGCCTCTCTCTAAAAATTGTTGGGAAAGTTCGTCTCCTTTATTAACCTATTCTGCTGTTGTGCCTTAAACGATTAAATTAGCCAGATGGGATATTTTTTATCCATTTGGCAAAACGGCAGCTGTCTGCCCTAAGGTATAGCTTCCTATATATAGTGCTTTGAATTAGAAATACCTGTTAAATGCAGATTTAGAAAATCAATAGAGATGTTGTTAATTTCTGAGGTAAAAACTAATCGCATGTTGTTACTGTTGAAGGATTCTATCATTCTTTCTAATTCTTCAGTAGTTCCTCCCCATATGATCAAGATGTCGTCTATGTAGCGGCCATAGAAAACCAGGTTCCCCCGCCATCGCTCCTGGGGCCATACCGCTAGCTCTTCCCAGAGCCCCATAAATAGATTTGTGTAGGAGGGGGCAAACCTGGTCTCCATGGTCGTACCCTTGATTTGTAGCGGGGGGGGGGCATCTGGGGTGAACTTGTCATATTTTGTATAACCTGCCCATTCCCAGTAACATATGCACTTCAAGTATTAAGCTATGATGGCATAAGTCTCTTGCTCAGGAACATTCAGTCTGTACACTAACTCTGATATGAGACTACGATTAAGTCCACTTACCACCATAGACAACATGTGTGGTCTACATCCGTATCACAGAGCAGACTTAATGGAAGCCAGGTAAACAATAAATCACTGTTATTGGTTTTAAAAACAAGCTCTTAATTGATTGCTTCGTTCATCATTGTATACAGGTATCCAATCAGAAGTATACAGATTGACTGACTCGCAATGGTGGGGACAGTATGACCCATAGGTAGATCACTACAAAGCTCCTAATCTCATTTAACTTTGCAATGCGGTGAAGTCCATATGTCGTAAAAAAAAAAAATTAGGACTTGTGGTTGTTTCCTATATAAATTTAAAAGGCTATGGTCTTGATCAATGATGATATATATATGTGTGTTTTGTTTTTTTTCCCCCTAAATCAAATCATTATTTGGTGTGACCACCCTTTGCCTTCAAAACAGCATCAGTTCTTCTAGGTACACTTGCACAACTTCAGGGATTTTGTAGGCATATAGTCAGGTGTATGATTAAATAATTATACCAAACAGGTGCTAATGACCATCAATTTAATATATAGGTTGAAACACAATCATTAACAGAAACGGCTGTGGAGGAGGAGGAATAAAATTGGATGAGGAACAGCCAAACGCTGCTAACAAAGTGAGGTTCCTGAAGACCGTTTAAATTCAAATGTCATACACCATGGCAAGACTGAGCACAGCAACAAGACAAGGTAGTTATACTGCATCAGCAAGGTCTCTCCCAGGCAGAAATTTCAAGGCAGATGGGGTTTTCCAGATGTGCTGTCCAAGCTCTTCTGTAGAAGCACAAAGAAACGGGCAATGTTGAGGACCGCAGTCTCAGTGGTGTCAGCCAAGGAAACTTAGTGCAGCAGATGAGAGACACATCATGCTTACTTCCCTTGTGGCCAAAAGCCATACCTCAGACATGGAAAAAAGGCCAAGTGACTCAACGATGCACGAAAACACAGGAACTGTGGTGCAGAAAAATGGCAGCAGGTGCTCTGGACTGATGAGTCAAAACTTGAAATATTTGGCTGTAGCAGAAGGCAGTTTGTTCACCAAAAAACTGGATAGTGATACAAGAATGAGTGTCTGTCTGCAGGCAACAGTGAAGCATGGATGGATGTTCTTTGGATGTTTGGGGCTGCATTTCTGCAAATGGAGTTGGGGATTTGGTCAGAATTAATGGTCTCCTCAGTGCTGAGAAGTGCAGGCAGATATTTATCCATCATGCAATACCATCAGGGAGGCATCTGATTGGCCCCAAATTTATTCTGCAGCATGACCGTGACCCCAAACATACAGCCAAAGTCATTAAGAACTATCTTCAGCAAAAAAAAAAAAACAAGCATGCCTGGAAGTGATGGTATGGCCCCCACAGAGTCCTGATCTCAACATCATTGAGTCTATCTGGGATTACATGAAGAGAGAAGCAACCGGAGCTGCCTAAATCCACAGAAGAACTGTGGTCCAAGATGTTTGGAACAACCTACCTGCTGAGTTCCTTAACGGTTTAGTAATGTCCAAAAAATTTTTTTTGCATTTAGAAGAGCTTAAAAAGCTGAGCTAAATGCAAAAAAAACCCAAATCTCTCAAACTGCTATGGTTTGAGAGATACAGGCATTTAAGGTTTTTATGTCTCCTACTAACAGCTGTAAAGCTGTCAGCAAGAGATCCATGTCGACCGACACAGAGGAGCTTGAGCACAGCCGCAATCTTGTTGGTTACAATGAATCCCTTCATTGGAATGGTCTAAAACGTGTTCTTGCAAACCAAGCATACGTTTTTTTAATTCCAATGAAGGGATTAGTTGTAACTAATGAGATTGCGGCTCTGCTCAAGCTCCTCTGTGTCGGTCGACACGGATCTCCTGCTGACAGCTTTACAGCTGTTAGTAGGAGACATAAAACCTTTAAATGCCTGTATCTCTCAAGCCATAGCGGTTTGCGAGATTCGTTTTTTTGCACTTAGCTCAGCTTTTTAAGCTCTTCTAAATGCAAAAAACTTTTGGACATTACTAACCCTTTAACAAATTGTGTACAAGTTTACCTAGAAGAATTGATGCTGTTTTGAAGGCAAAGGGTGGTCACACCAAATTTTGATTTAAATTTTTCTTCTGTTCTCTCACTATGCATATTGTTAATTGATAAAGCTAACCTAATCACATGTCTATTTTGGATAGCATTCTTACTTTACAGCATTATTTCACACCTGTCTAAGACTTTTTTGCACAGTACTGTGTGTGATCGCAGGCTGGTGATGTCGTATAATATTCATCCTTGACAGGAAACCCATCCATGGAGCTTACAGAGTTTTCTGGACCATATCCTCATTGTCCTGTATCACATCGTTTTTTACATTGTATCAGTTACCTTCCTTTACTCTCCGTCAGAGAAAGCTGTCTGCAGATAGATTAGGGAGCCCACTATTAGGGACATAAGTGTAATCATAATAATGATAAATAGTATGAACGGTTACCTGTTGTGATGCACTTGCACAAGGGTAACAAAGGGTTGCTATCCCTGTATTCTGTCTGATAGCAACTGTGATCCCACTTTTTCCCTCCTATTCCTGTCTCTTTTAACCCCTTAAGGACCAGCGGTCCAGGGAAGTTACCTTCCCTTAAGGACCGCTTTGATCCTTGCCGACGCGCCGGGACATGTGACCTGTTACATGTACCGGCGCACCGTTTTGAGACCTAAGAGAGATCACTCCGGTCTTGGAGCGATCAATTTTAGGCCCCGTTTTTACTTACAGCGCTCTACCAGTAAAAAGTATGTGATGTGCTATGACTGTCACTGGTCCTTAACGGTATAATGACCGTGACAGTCATAGCACGTCATGTAGTCCTTAAGGGTTAAAATAGCACATTTGTAACAATAATAAAAGATAAATATGTTCTATTTGGATGAAGGAAAATATATATATATATCACATCCATTTGTATTTTTATATTTAGTCTGTTATAATATTTGTGTACACTTTCCCACTATATACAGGAGGCTTTGCTGAAAAGCCTGCGATTACAGTGACGATTGGGAGAGGAGGAGACCCGGATGTAAGTGATAACCAACAGGAAAAGGAGATGGAAACGCCTATTGTTACCAGTAGAGGTCAGTAATAAACACTAAATCAGTGATTCGATTCTTTTTTATTTATGTATTTTTATTTTTTTAATTTCCAAGAGCTTTATTGAAAATATCAATAAAAATACAATAAGAAAATGTAATATGGAGAATTACATTCAAATGGAAAATGACAGAACATTATATAAAATTAATAAAAGATAATTATACAAAATGGATAAGAAAAAGTATATAAATCACCTTTGGAAAAAGCAGATGCAGACAGAGATGTTATCCCATATATGAATGCAAATTGCTGTCATAGACAATGAAGTGAAAGGACAAGAAGGAGACTACTAAGAGAGAGAGAGGGGGAAAAAAAAGGGGGAAGCGAAGTGGGACCTCTCTAGACTGAGCGGAAACCAGTCGAGAATAACAACAGCTTAAAGGGGAACTACCACCCCGCAAAAACGTCATCTTATTTAAGTCTTCATCTGGCGAATAGCTGCTTAGTAGCGCTAATCGCCAGAAATATTACCTGGTTGAAAAGATTTTCGACTTATTCGGAGGTGGACCGCAGCAGGAAGCACGCTAGTAGCGCTACTAAGCAGCTAGTCGCCAGATGAAGACTTAAATAAGATGAAGTTTTTGCGGGGTGGTAGTTCCCCTTTAAAAGATAAGCATGGAGGTCCTATGTATAGTAGAACACTGAGTGAGTCCGTTCACATTATGAATGTTGGGATGGTAATGACTTGTAAGTAGTCCACCAATGCCACCGTGAAGAAAGTGTAGAGCTAGTACCAATAGAATAGAATGAAGTCTTTCCATGTTATAAAGGTCCTCAATATTTGAAAGCCACCATGAGAGAGGAGGAGGATTTGTGTTCTGTCAATATACAGGAATAAGGGATTTGGCCAAATCAAGAAGAGAACGTGCCAAGCTCCATTGCCCTGAAGGTAAAGCGAAGGAAATGTGAGACCTGTAGGAGAATAAACAGACCAAAGGGTCCAGGGGAACTCAAATCTGTAGTAGTTTGTATATGAGATCAATCATCAAAGACCAGAAGGGTTATGTTAGAGAGCATGTCCACCAAATGTGTGACATTGAGCCTCTATCTGAATTGCATCTCCAACAAATCTTGGAGGAGGAGTTACAGATATGATGTAGACATAAAGGCGTCATGTACCAGCAAGAGATAACTTTATAGTTGAGGAGACATGTTTTAGCGTCTTTAGCCTGCATGTTACACTTCAGAATCTTCTCCCAAGTGGATAAGTCTTAGGTGAGAGTTCCCTATACCATTCCCCCAGGAAGTAGGGCACTCCAGACAGGTACATAAAATCAATTTCCACTTTATTAAGAATAATCACAAGCAAATAATTAAGACACTTCCCCATCATTCAGGCGTGGGGACAGTGTACAGTCCACTACCAGGAGCTGACAGTGAACCTTAGCCAGACAGAGGCACCAGCAAGGAGCGAACCAAAGCGAGAGCAGAACCACTGTGGTAGAGGAAAGTGGTAAGCGTGCTCTAATTACACAACCGCAATACCCTAGTACGCTAGGGATCCAGAACACTATGCACCCTAGAACGCTAAATGCACAACAACCCCGGAGGACATAGGCGCTGCTGCACTACTGTCAGGACTTACCCGACCAAGGACTGAGAATGAGAGCCTGCAAGACTATATAGCCAATGGTCAGACGGTTCGGGTGTTCAGAGAAGCACAGAGCGGGAAGTCAGATAAGCCATATTACTTGGCACAGAGCGGGTAGTCAGCCAGGCCAAGGGTCATACACGTAGCGGGTAGTCAGACAAAGCCAAGGCCAGTATGGAGCGGACAGTCAGCTCGGGAAAAGGTTCAAGCACAAATCGGTAGTCAGACGGAGCCAGGGTCATACACAAATCAGATATAGCAGCCAGGAATGGATCAAAATGGAAGACTCAGAAAGCGCTCAGGTACACCACAAAAGAGCACTGAGGCAATGATGGAATGCAGCATATAAGGTCTCTCTAGGAGGCGGAGTTACATAGGTCAATTAAGGTGGAAACTATAAAATAGCGAGCGATCAGAATGACATGTGAGTGACCAGGAAGTAGTCACCCGCCATGCTGTCTCCAGGCAAACATAGAATGTGAACAGTCCAGTAAGAGTGCCAGAATCACGGGCACCGTGATACTTAAAGGGATAATAATACTTCGTTTTATCTTTATTTTATTTTGTAGGCATTAAAAAAAAAAAACATGAGGAACGATATAAGTCTTATCTCTCAAACCTTTATGGTTTGAGAGATATTCACAAGCAAAGTTTCCCCTCTCCGCCCCTTTTACCTAGTGTAAGCCATCTCTTCTCAGATGTGGAATCTGTTTGTAAGACCAGAAGGGGACAATCTTCTTTATATGAAAACAATGAAAGCCATGTCCCCCTTCACAAGCTTTTCAAGTTTTTCCCTTATCTTAATTGAAGTGTCCCTCTATGCAATCTACCTGGGCACCTCGCTTCTGCTCTGGCTGAGCAGTGTTACATCAGTAAAAGGGGTGGGAGGGGGACACTTTGTCATTGAATTACTCCTGAACTACAACTCTGACAAAACTGAAATAACACTCTCCAAGGTCCAAATACTATGATGATTAATTAGAGCTGCTTTTATTATGAAACATTACTATCCCTTTAATCTCTGATAACTAGTGGTAACCCCCATCCTTTGAACCAGTTATCCAGAGAGAGGATATCGTGCTTCCCTTGGGCAGTCTCTGACTCGGGACTCTTCCGGTGTGATCCAGCAGAGGTCCATCAACAGAATGGTTTGGTCTGTGTAGTCTATACTCCTTAGCCTATGCTCCAAAGATTAAACCGAAGGAAGGATTCTGGTCAGATATGAACTAACCCATCAATTCAAACGGATATTGCACATGTAGTTAATAAGAAACTGGCATGTGAAAAAAAAAAAAAAAAAAACAAAGAAGAAAAAAGAAACCAGCCTAGAATAAAATACCGGGCGATCGGAAGTAATACATGTGCACAGAAGTTGGACCGTTGCTCGTGACATGGTCTTTAAATTTGAATAGGGATAAGGCAAATAAATGAGGAAAAGGGAAATCAAACCAAGTACTGATGTATAAGGTGTTATAAGCCCACCAAATGGCTCTTGTGTTTATATAAGTCCGGTTCAGTAGAGGTCTATGGAACACTGTCCACCTTAAACATAGCTAACGGTGAATTAACAAATGGATATTTGGTGACCAAAATATTCGACGAGAAACAGCCCAACTAATCAAAGCTAATTTAATATAGGGAAGAATCATACAATGAAAATATGACTGGGAATGAATATTTTCATTAAGGAAACATCCTAAGTGAATCATTCTATGCAGGAGAAAACAATACGTTTATGCCAAAATAGAAACAAAGGCGGGATTTATAGACTAGGCTGAGAGAAGTAAGAAGAAGAGCGGAGAAACAGCAGGTATGGAGTTGAAAGGCTAGTGATTATGAAATGAGTAAGACAGAGAGACAGACAAGCAAGAGGTCCCAAGAGTCCCGGTCACCTGGACAGTACAGAACACAAACCTGCTGGCAAACACCAGGAGGATGAGACCATCAACATGGGGATATGAACTTGTGTGTGTAGTGGAAGGTTCGATCTAAGATCTGTCCTGATCAGAACATGCTCCCGCAGGCAACGAAGGAACCAAATAACCATGTAACGAGCAACATCCTCCTAGAAAGTCAATTAGCTGAAGCTCTATATCGTTATCCCATAGATAGTCTATTTAGAGGAATCAAATTAACCACGATTCTCTGATGATGACATCTTCAGGTCCAAGCTTCCACAGAGGTGCATGAAGTAGAAGCATCCAAATCTAGATGTCTCAGCTTGTTCTTTTTAAGCGGGATGCAGAGGTCCATTCAGATCTCTTCTGTGACTTTTATGATGAAGGCTCAGAAGAGGTAGATAGGAACATTGGAGGATTGATGTTGAGTAAGTTGCAGAAGGCCACAATGTCATCTGCAGAGTGGAGTGTCGCCATTATCCCGGCGTGGTTAGCTGTCAGTGAGAAGGGGAATCCCCAACGATATATTATCTGTAGATATCACGGTGCCCGTGATCTTCTCCGTGGCATTACCTGAGTTCTCTACTGGTGCTCGGCGGCATGGCTGCTTGCTGCCTGGCTTCCTGTTTGCATCTTGTGTCACTACAGAGAGCTTGCTGTTTTGTAGTCGCTGCCTAATTGACTGATCTATGCTGTGCTTCTCCTAGAGACCTTATATCCAGCCTACAAGCATTGCTTCAGTGCCCTTTCGTAGTGTATGTTAGCATTACTTGTATTCCTCGTTGTGACCTGTTCTTGGCTGCTAATTTCAAACTGTGTATGACCCTTGGCCCCGTCTGAATACCCGATTTGTGCCTGAACCTCTGGCCTTGTCTGAATACCCGTTCTGTGCTCAATCCCTGGCTCCTCCTGACCACCCGATCAGTGTATGGCCCCTGGCCTGGCTGACTACCCACTCCATGCTAAGTACTCTGGCTTTGTCTGACTACACATTCTGTGCTTGACCTTGGCTTGTCTGTACCCGCTTTCGCTATACTCGTGCCTGTCTCCCTCTCCGTGCAGGTCCAGAGGCCTGGTCATTGCCACAGTACTACTCCGGGTTCTGTCTGCCCGTTTGGCCTTGTATCACTCGGTCTACCTAGGATCCCACTAGAACCCTAGTGTTCTAGGGTGTTGTGTTTCTTGCTCTAGCGTTCTAAGGCATCACGTCTCTGTTAACCCTAGCGTCCTAGGGTACGATCGATCGCTTACCACCCTCTCATCTCAGGTGGTTCCCAGAACGGTAGGCTAGGTTCTCTGCTGCGTTCATGGTTCCAGTATTTGGGCTTCGGTTCAGTGACAGCTCCTGGGTAGTGGACTGTAGCACTGTCTCCATGCCTGACCCTGGGGAAGGTTTGGGAAGTGCCAAACTGCTATTCACTATATGTATCTTTCAATAAAGTGGTGGTGAATTTATCTGTACCTGTCAGAGTCTTTATTTTGTCTAGTGTTTCAATTAGTTGCTTGGAATTTCAGACTGAAATAACACACTGAAGTGAAATGTAGTTTATTGAAATATGCAATGATTAAAAAGGTTCATACAATAAGTAAACAAGTTACTTATGAGTGACATACAAAACAAACATACAATAAGTAAACAAGTTACTTATGAGTGACATACAAAACATACAAAACAAACATACAATAAGTAAACAAGTTACTTATGAGTGACATACAAAACATACAAAACAAACATACAATAAGTAAACAAGTTACTTATGAGTGACATACAAAACAAACATACAATAAGTAAACAAGTTACTTATGAGTGACATACAAAACATACAAAACAAACATACAATAAGTAAACAAGTTACTTATGAGTGACATACAAAACATACAAAACAAACATACAATAAGTAAACAAGTTACTTATGAGTGACATACAAAACAAACATACAATAAGTAAACAAGTTACTTATGAGTGACATACAAAACATACAAAACAAACATACAATAAGTAAACAAGTTACTTATGAGTGACATACAAAACATACAAAACAAACATACAATAAGTAAACAAGTTACTTTTGAGTGACATACAAAACATACAAAACAAACATACAATAAGTAAACAAGTTACTTATCTCATCCCCTAACTCTGTAGGATAAACAGACACAGTTACTTATCTCTAATCCCCTGGAGCAAAAACAGTAGTGTGTGAGAGCCGTACACATGCACTCCTAGGATCACATACAGGTGAAGAGCCCGACAGACCAGACGTCCCAAAAATGGCTCTCCACAAAACGGCTCTGACCACTGCTGTCTTGGTTACAGGTTAAAATACAGACTACACCCTAAGATGTCTAAAACTACGCATGCGTATGTGCTTGATTATATAACACTGAAAATCGTGACATCTCTAAATGATATGGGTAAACACTACGTCTTACAGTGCCTGCCCCTCTGCTGTTGCGAAACCTAATGCAGAGCATTAACCCCCAACTGACCGTGAGGAGAACACCAAAAACCATTCCTTACATCTAGTAACCGTGACCTTATATGTCTTAGGAGATCCATTAGTTTTTATCATGCAGAGTATGATGTGACAGGTCATTGAATAGACAAATTTCTGTACCCTCAAACATTAGAGGGCCGGATTCTCTGCTTTTCCTCATTATAAGCTCTTTTAGTTCATATTTGTGGAGGCATACAAATACGTTCCCTTGTAGCATCACCCGCATACGTCTTGGATCTCATAGCATGACATACGTGGTCTAACTGAATGGATGGTGGAGAGGATTCTTTCAGCAAATCTTTGAATACGGATGTTACCGCCTTTCTTAGATCTTGCGGCGGTATCATCTCCGGTAAATTTTTAATACGAGTATTTGACTGCCTGCTGCGGTTTTAGAGGCCTTCCACTTTCCAGTGTAGATGTTGAATAACCTCATGTTGGTCTGAGGTGGTCTGTTCTAACGTTGTCACTCTATGGATGATCAATTCCCTTTCATCCTCCTAAGAGTTTCACTTTAACCCCTAGAGTGCCAAGTGGGTACAACTTACAAGTGGACACAGCTGTACCTGCTGTGTCACAGTCGTACTTTGTACAGCTAAAACCGGCTTTCAGTGGCCGCATTTTAGCTAAAATGCTGCCTGGCACTCTTGGGGGGGGGGCATGAGGATCACTCCTCATGCCTCCCCAGTTATTTATCTCCCAGCCGATCGTGCTGGGAGATCAATATCTCCAAAGGAGAAGCAGAGATTCTCCTTTCCCCTCTCTCCTACCCGAACTTCCGGGACCGGGGGAAGCCTCCCAGTGTCATCGGTGACATGATCACCGATGACATTAGGAAAGTTTCCCCATTCACTCCTACCGGTGTCAAGAGAGAAGGGCAGGAGAGCTTTTGCTCTCCTGTGGTCGCCATATAACTGAGGGGACACCAGGAGGGGTCCTGATGTCCCCCACGTGGTCTGAAGAGTTAAAAAAAAAAAAAAAATTAATAATAATAAAAGTAACCCTGTGAGTGCTGCAGGGGACCCCAGCACATTGCTTTGCAATGTGCTGGAGACCCCTGTGGCACTCACAGGGTCACTTCTTTTGGGGACTTAAAAATTAAATAAAAAAATTAACCCTGTGTGTGCTTTGGGGGTGTCCAATGCAGACCTCTCCCCTCCTGTTGCACACACAGGGCTTTGATCATTACTTTGTAATCGGAGATTGTTGGGAGGCCCATCAGGAGTGGTCTTGATGGCCCCCAACAAGCTCTGATTACAAAGTAATAATACAAAAATTAACCATCTGAGTGCCACAAGGATCCAAATGCATTGCTTTGCAATGTGCTGGAGACCCTGTGGCACTCACAGGGTAACTTTTTTTTGTGGACACATAATTTTTTTTTACCTCATGGGGGGTCAGGGGGGTCCTGATGCCCCTCAATGAGGTCTATAATAAAAAAAATTAAATGAACCCTGTGTGCTCCACGGGGAGGTGAGGTTCAATGCAGACACCCTTCCTGTGGCGCACACAGGACTTTTTATCATTACTTTGTAATGAGAGCTTGTTTGGTGGCCATCTGAATACAAAGTAACGATAAAAAAATGAACCCTTTCTGTGACCCAAGGGCCCAATGCATTGCTTTGCAATCCACTGGAAACCCCTGTGACACACACAGGATTTTTTTTTTTATTCCGACCTCATTGAATGGGTTCTGATGCCCCCAACGAAGTCTACACAAAAATATTGGGGGAAAAAGCCCAAAAAAATGCACGTGCCACGGGGGGGGGGGCAACGCAGTGCTTTGCAATGCGTTGGATCCCCTGTGACACACACACACACACACATTTTTTTTTCTTCATTATTCTGTTTTTAGACCTTGATGGGGGACATCAGGAGTGTTACTGATACCGCCTCCCCAATGAGGTGTGAATACAAAATAATAATTAAAAGAAAAACTTTGTGTGCAACAGTGGGTCCAACAAATTGATTTGCAGTGCACTGGGCACCCCTGTGGCATGCACACAAAATGACTCCAATCCCCCCACCACCACGTACCATATACCCCTGCCTGGTCCCACAGCCAACTGGCAGTACCATTCCCCAGCCTGACCCCCAGCCTGTTTCCACTGCCTACTGGTAGACTCACAGGACCAGTATGCACTAGATTCAGGCTGGGAATCAAACGTTGTATGAGGGGGACATACAGTGCACACTGATAGTCACAGATCCCCCATATACACTATCAGACACTGCCCCACCACCACCACCATCCTTGCTTCTCTGCTCATACCCACACACACTGCCTAACCCCTCACCACAAGAACGCTCAATGTGTTCTGAAAAAAACAATAGATAGTTTTCCATATGTAACTAGAAATTCCCAGAGTAAATCAAGCCTAAACAGAAGGATAGCAAAAATGCTGAAAAGTGTCTGGCGTGCAGGGTACAAGAAATGACCCAAGCATCTGGCACTGAAAGGGTTAAGCCATTTCAGCTCGAAATGTCAGCTTCAAGTCCTCTGACTACAGCCTAAGGTCCTCCTTCAAAACCAAGTTCTGGAGTAGAGAGCTTAGGACCCCTCTGGTCAGTGGGGAATCTCCTCTGGATTCCGGATAAGCAACCATAACTGACTGGTCTCGATTGAGATGCTAGTCAGCACTTCTGCATTCTGCGTTTGAGGAGAGAGTGATGACGCAGAGGATTTTGGAGTGGACTTAGGCCTCAGTTGTAAGAAGTTAGTGATAGTGTTGTGATTATCTTTTTTCTTTACCCGTTTCCCTTTCATTCGCCTCTAGAGATGCTATACCACGTTGGTAGGTTGAAATACTGACTGAAGAGGGGCAGTGTAGGATATATATATAGACTCACATCGGAGGAGCTCACCAAGAGTGCATCTCACACCATCGCCATCCAGGCCACGCCCCCCTGAATCAGTGATTCTTATTCCAGGGTACACCAAGGACAAAGCTAGAACTTAATGGGCTCAAGGTCAAAAAATACACACACACACTCTCGGTCTCTCTCTCATACAGGCTCTCGTGCGCACACACACACTTTTAAAAAAGAAAGAAAAAAAAAATAACTTGGGAAGAAAGGATATTTTATATTTGGATGAAGTGGGGGCATATATACATCTATATCTTGTTAGTTTTGTTTTATATTTAGTTTTTTTGATAATAATTGTGTACATTTTCCCTTTGTATGTATACAGGAGGCTTCACTGAGAAACCTGAGATTACAGTGAAGATTGAGAATGAAGGAGACCTGGATATAAGTGATAACCCACAGGGTAAGGAAACGCCTATTGTTACCAGTAGAGGTCAGTAATAAGCACTAAATCAGTGAATCTTAATCCTTTGAATGCCAGAGTGGGTATGCATTTCACACCACTCTGGCACTCAAAGGGTTAACTCGGGTCCTCGGGGAGCTAGAACTTGATGGGCTGAAGGTCAAAAATTTTAATTGCAAATACACACACACACACACACACACACACACACACACACAAACACATATACAGTATTCTCTCTTCTCACACACACTTTAATTTTTTTTTCTTTTAAAGAATACCTGATTTTGAAGAAAAAAGGATATTTTATATTTGGATGAAGGGGAAAAAATATATAGTGTTTGTGTATATGTATATATCACATCCATTTGTCTTTTATATTTAGTCCTTTGATAATAATGCAATAAGTTGCTTCAGAATGCATTGCACGACACTCTGGCACTCAAAGGGTAACTCCGGTCTCTGGGCGTTAGGACCTGATGGGCTGAAGGTTGAAAATTTTAATATATCTCTCTCTCTCTCTCTCCTTCCCCTCTCTCTCTCTCCTTCCTCCCTCTCTCTCTCTCTCTCTCTCTCTCTCTCCTTCCTCCCTCTCTCTCTCTCCTTCCTCCCTCTCTCTCTCTCTCTCTCTCCTTCCTCCTCTCTCTCTCTCTCTCTCTCTCTCTCTCTCTCTCTCTCTCTCTCTCTCTCTCTCTCCTTCCTCCTCTCTCTCTCTCTCTCTCTCTCTCTCTCTCCTTCCTCTCTCTCTCTCTCTCTCTCTCTCTCTCTCTCTCTCTCTCTCCTCCCTCTCTCCTCTCTCTCCCTCTCTCTCTCTTCTCTCTCCCTCTCTCCTCTCTCCTTCCTCTCTCTCTCTTCTCTCTCTCTCCTCTCTCTCTCCTTCCTCTCTCTCTCCTTCCTCTCACATCACTCACTCACACACACACACACACACTTAAATTTTTTTTAAGAATACCTGATTTTTAAAAAAAAAAACAACAAAAAGGATATTTTATATTTGGATGAAGGGTGTGGGGGGGGACAACTATATATAATGTATATATCCCGTCCGTTTGTCTTTTATATTTAGTATTTTGATAATAATTGTGTACATTTTCCCATTATATGTATACAGGAGACTTCACTGAGAAACCTGAGATTACAGTGAAGATTGAGAATGAAGGAGACCTGAATATAAGTGATAAACCACAGGGTAAGGAGACGCCTATTGTTACCAGTAATAAACGCTAAATCAGTGATTCTTAAAGCAGAACCAAATCAATTATTTATATAATAAATAGTAAAATGCAGGCAGTTTCACCTAGTAAACCATTTCACTGTAGGTGAAACTGTGTCCCACATCTTCAGCAGAGACGAGGGAGAGCACAGCCATCTTTCCCACATTACAGACTCTCCCCATTATCTGCCTTCCCCTTTTCTTCCAGCAGAGCATCTAAACAGCTGCCTGCAGGCAGCAGCGGTATGAAGGAGCAAGCTGGCCAATTAATACGCAGTAAAAAAAAAAACATCCTGCACTGATAGGTACACTGATAAGTACAGGAAGTTTTTTACTATGTATTCATTGCCCATCTTGCCCCTTCATACCGCCACTGCCTGCAGGCAGATGTTTAGTCGCGCTGCTGGAGGAAAATAGGAAGGTACTGGTCGACATATAATGCCACAGGCAACCTGTATAGCAAATTGATTAAAGTGCAAGAAAAAAAAATGACACTACTTTTTGTTTTCTTACTCCCAATTTCAAATTGGAACAGGTTATTCTAAGGTGATGGTTCCCCTTTAATCATTCGATTGCTAGAGGGGGTATGCAATACGTTGCTTCACAATGCATTGCACACCCCTGTAGTACTCAAAAGGTTAACTCCAGTCCATGGGGCACTAGAACTTGATGGGCTCAAGGTCAAAAATTGTTTAAAAAAAAAAAAAAAAAAAGTGTGTGTATATAAAGAGATTTTATATATATAATATAATATAATATGTCTCTCTCACACACACACACACACACACACACACACACACTTTAAAAAAAAAAAAAAAAAAATCTGATTTGGAAAGAAAAAAGGATATTTTATATTTGGTTGATATATAATATCCCGTCCATTTGTTTTTTATATTTAGTATTTTGATAATAATCGTGTACATTTTCCCTTTATATGGATACAGGAGACTTCACTGAGAAACCTGAGATTACAGTGGAGATTGAGAGAGAAGACCTGTATGTAAGGGATAACCAGCAGAAAAAGGAGACACCTATTGTTACCAGTAGAGGTCAGTAATAAACACTAAATCAGTGATTTCTTAATCCGGGGCTCACCAAGGACAAAGCTAGAACTTGCTGCGCTCAAGGTCAAAAATTGTAAAAACACACACACATACAGTCTCGTCTCTCTCTCTCTCTCATACAGTCTCTTGCTCTCTGTCTCGCACACGTACAGGCTCTCTCCCTATAAGAATTCACTAAATTGTTGTCAGAAGTCATCATGAGCAGTAGAGACAGCTGCTCGTGCTGCAGTCATGTGCACTACAGACTGCCAGCGCCACAGCTGATAATGGAGAGGGGCTCCGAATTCAGACCATAGTCCTCAACTACGGTCTGAATTCGGAGCACCCCGTTCCGTATCAGCAGAGGTGCAGGCAGTCTCTACTGTGCATGACTGCACCGCGGCCATTGCTGGGTGGCACTGTGGCCTGTGTACACGGACTCTTCAGCTAGTATTTTATATTTGTTTGAAGGGAGGTAAAACATATGTATTTAATCACGTTCATTTGTCTTGTATATTTAGTCTTTTGATAATAATTGTGTACACTTTCCCATTCTGTTCCCATTATATGTATACAGGAGGCTTCACTGAGATTACAGTGAAGATTGAGAGAGGAGGAGACCTGGATATAAGTGATAACCCACAGGATAAGGAGACACCTATTGTTACCAGCACAGGTCAGTAATGACACTAAATCAGTGATTCTTAAAGGGATAGTAATGTTTCATAATAAAAGCAGCTCTAATTAATCATCATAGTATTTGGACTTTGGAGAGTGTTATTTCAATTCTGTCAGAGCTGTAGTACAAGAGTAATTCAATGACAAAGTATCCCCCTCCTGCCCCTTTTACTGATGTAACACTGCTCAGCCAGATCAGAAGAGAGGTGCCCAGGTAGACTGCAGAGAGGGACAATCTTCAATTAAGATAAGGGAAAAACCTGAAAAACTTGTCAAGGGGGGCAGTGATTTCATTGTTCTCATAGGAAGAAGATTGTCCCCTGCTGTTATCTGTCTGGTCTATCGACTGCAATCCACATCTGAGAAGAGATGGCTTACACTAGGTAAAAGGGGGGGAGGGGGAACTTTGCTTGTGAATATCTCTCATACCATAAAGGTTCGAGAGATAAGACTCATCGTTCTTCATGTTTTTTTAATGCCTACAAAATAAAATAAAGATAAAACGAAGTATTACTATCCCTTTAAAGTTTATCTCAGAGTCTTGTTGATATTTTTAGTAACATGTACCACTATATTTAATTACCTAGTGCAGTAGTTAAAAATGTATTAAAGATAAAATGAAGTATTACTATACCTTCAAAGCAGAACTTTCACCACACACACAACATCCCCCCCGCCCCATCAATTACTTATATAGTAAAATGCAGGCAGTTTCACCTACTAAACCATTTCACTGTAGGTGAAACTGGCCTGCATCTTCAGCAGACACGAGGGAGAGCTTAACTATCTTTCCCATATTGCAGCGCACTCCCCATTATCTGCCTTCCCCTTTTCTTCCAGCAGAACGTCTAAACAGCTGCCTGCAGGCAGCAGCAATATGAAGGAGCAAGCTGGGCAATTAATACACTGTAAAAAAAATAATGACCTGCACTGATGGGTACACTGATAAGTACAGGAAGTTTTTTACTATATATTAATTTCCCATCTTGCCACTTCTGCCTGCAGGCAGCCGTTTAGTCGCGCTTCTGGAAGAAATTAGGAAGGTGCTGGTCGGCATATAATGCCACAGACTTGTCTGCCGGTGCCGCAGGCAAGCTGTATAGCGAATTGATTAAAGTGCAATAAAAAAAAAAAAAAAATTCCACGCCTTTTTGTTTTTCTTGCTCCCACTTTCAAATGGGAGCAAGTTATTCTAAGGCGATAGTTCCCCTTTAGTCATTTGATTGCTAGAGGGGGTATACAATACGTTGCTTCACAATGCATTCCACACCCCTCTGGCACACTAAGGGTTAACTTCAGTCCAAGGGGCTCTACAACTTGATGGGCTCAAGGTCAAAAATTGTAATTGCTCACACACACTCACGCTTTTTTTTTTTTTCTCTTTAAGAATGTCTGATTTGGGGAAAAAAAGGATATTTTATATTTGGAAGAAGTGGAAAAAATATAGATATTTATCACGTCCATTTGTTTTTTATATTTATTATTTTGATAATAATATATTTGTGTAAATTTTCCCATGATACGTATACAGGAGGCTTCACTGAGAAACCTGAGATTAAAGTGTGGATTGAGAGAGGAGGAAACCTGTATTTAAGTGATAATCCACAGGATAAGGAGAAGGAAACACCTATTACCAATAGAGGTCAGTAATAAACACTAAATTAGTGATTCTTAATCCTTTGATTGCAAGAGGTGGGTCAAAAATGTACCCCCACACACACACACACACACACACACTCACTCACACTTTTTTTAAAGCAACTTTCCATTTTGCAAAGGGGAAGAGATTTGGGGAGTTTCTTTGGAGTGAGAGCATTATGCACATTTGTCTGAAGACAGGTCTCTGGCTATGTTACTTTTTGGGAGAGATTAGTAAGTGGTTTCTGTGGTGTTCGAGTTTAGGGAATATCCGTGTGTAGAGAGAGAGGTTTGGGTGTTTTATATGGATAGAAAGAGTTGTGGGTTATTTCTATGACCGTGATCTGAGGCCTGAGGGGGGAGGACTAATGCATGGCACTAAATAAAGAAAATGTTACATTGTATCACACAAACAATATATTGGTGGGACCTCTATATAAAGGAACAATCAAAGAGGGGAAAGCGCAAAACACACCTCTGAATTCAGTACTTTAATCTAAAGGAATATCCCCAACGTGAAGAGGTACTCACTCTAAACAGAGGCTGTCTCCTGCCTCCAAGGGATATGCACAAGCACTGGTTATGCCCCAGACTGGCAGAATATCTGTGCGGAGAGAGAGCCTCATTACATAATTTATGTCTCCTCAGGAGACACATACACCCAGGGTTGGCAGTAAGGAGTAATTACTGCTTCGATTGGGTGATTCAATGGGAGCGTGATTTTCACAGGACTATCCAGCCTGCCCACCACTATCCAACTGAAGAAAAAAACAAAATGGCTGCCACTTGCTCCTACACCACAGACACACACACATGCCCCACTCTCACACACACACACACGCCCCATTCACACACACACATGCCCCACTCACACACATGCCCCACTCACACACATGCCCCACTCACACACATGCCCCACTCACACACATGCCCCACTCACACACACCACTCACACACACACACACACACACACACACACACACACACATGCCCCACTCACTCTCTCACACACACACACAGCAGCAAACACACAGCACCAAATACACACACAAAACCAGAAGGAAATATGGCTGACACACACACCACATACACAGTCACTCACTCTGACTCCCAGTGGCCTCAGCAGGACCAGTAGTACAGCCCTGAAGGGAAGCTGCAGCACCAGGGGAACAAAATGGCACTCAAAGGGTTATGGTAGGTCCTGATTGCTGAATTGTTTCTTCACTGTCATCATTTGCCATGCAGGCAGCCATCAGGTACACACTTAGCCCACTGACTGCCACAGGGTTGTGTATCAAGTTTTACCCCTCGGAGTGTGTTAAAACCCCTCACACTGTAAACTTGCATTTCCCTCCCACTTCTCCTTCCCCAGCCTATTACTAACACTTTTCCACATTTCTCTTAAGCCCTTCCCCTACTCTTGATTAAGCCCCACCCCCTTTAACCCAAATTACCCCATTGGCGTCTCCATATCAGCACCACATGACTCCCCTCCAGGGACTCCAAGTCAAAGTTCCCAGGTATGAACACACTTTCCACTGCTATTTAACTCTGACATGCCTCTCTACACCTTAAAGGGATAGTAATACTTAAAATGTAAAAAAAAATATGTTGTAGAGTTTATCCCCCTGAGTAAAACAAGGGCACTCCCACTGCTGAAAGGTGTTTCATTCAAAAGTTATTAATTTTCAAAGTTGAATTTTTTAGGTGAAATATCACAGTGGCCTGAAATTGTACAGTGGCGCTGTTGCTACATCATCCTATGGAGATTTATGGTCAATTGACCAGAGCTGTCCATAGGATCGTGTAGCAACAGCGCCACTGTACAATTTCAGGCCACTGTGATATTGCACCTAAAAAATTCAACTTTGAAAATTAATAACTTTTGAATGAAACACCTTTCAGCAGTGGGAGTACTCTTGTTTTACTCAGGGGGATAAACCCTAGAACATATTTTTTTTTACATTTCAAGTATTACTATCCCTTTAACTCTTTCAGTGCCAGAGGAGTGCACAACGCATTGCAGCGCCCTCTGGCATTGAAAGGGTTAACATGCTGGTATAACTCTCCTTTTATTTTCTACTTTCCATTTGCACAATCCAAACACACACAGGCATAATACTGAAATTCTGCCCCAAAGTAAAGGAGAAATAAAATACAACATTGCATACATCCCATTTGTCCCTCTTTAGGATATATTAGTGCTTCATACCTCCCAAGTGTCCCTTTTTAGGAGACATTAGTACTTAATTCCTCCCAAGTGTCCCTCTTTAGGATATATTGGTGTTTCATACCTCCCAAGTGTCCCTCTTTAGGAGGGACACTCCCTTTTGACACTCTTTTCTACCCTTTTGTCCTTTTTTTCTGGAGATCAAAATAAGTAGTGTGTATCACATTGCTCCACATCAATAAAAAGTCACATAAATGTGTACTTCATCTTCAGTATGTGTGGGTATAAATTAGTTTGTGTAAATAAAATACTTTACTGTTGCTACAAATAATTTATTCAGTTACACAAAGAGGTGTCAATAGGTTTAAACCCTTATACACTCTTAACTTGCAGGGAAGTAATGTACAATGGAGGGAGGGATATCAGATGCCTATGCTACTCAAAACTGTTAATCCTTGGAGTGCCACAGGGTTATGCAACACATTGCTCTGCAATACGTTCACAAACCCTCTGCCACTCAGAGGGTTAAAGGGATAGTAATACTTCTATTAAACTTTACCTGTGAGTCTTCTTTATATTGTTTTAACATGTAGCACTATATTTAAATGATTATAGTGTTGTACTTAAAACAATATTCCAGCCAAAAGGATCTCTTTCCCTGCATCGCTCAGCCTCTCAGTCTGGTCCGGATGGAGTGTGCCAAGGGACAATCTTCAGTAAACAAAAGAAAAATACTGTACTCGTTCATCAAGGGGTTCATTATAGTTACTGAATGAAGATTGTCCCTCGCTGCATCCATCCGGTCCTTCAACCGGATTCCACATCTAATGGGAGGCGGCCAGAAGTGGCGGGAGGGGGATCATTTTACTTCAATACATTTTTAACTACTGCACTAAGTAATTAAATATAGTGGTACATGTTACTAAAAAATATCAACAAGACTCCGAGATAAACTTTAAATGGATAGTAATACTTCGTTTTATCTTTTGTAGGCATTAAAAAAACATGAAGAACGATATACGTCTTCTCTCTCAAACCTTTATGGTTTGAGAGATATTCACAAGCAAAGTTTCCCCTCCCGCCCCTTTTACCTAGTGTAAGCCATCTCTTCTCAGATGTGGAATCCAGTACATAGACCAATCAGATAACAGCAGGGGACAATCTTCTTCCCATGAGAACAATGAAAGCCCTGTCCCCATTGACAAGTTTTTCAGGTTTTTCCCTTATCTTAATTGAAGATTGTCCCTCTCTGCAATCCCCGTCACTCCCATGTGATATATATGTGTAACAGGATTATCTATTGATACAGGTCTATAACGCTTAGTTACAATTAGATCCCTGTCACTCCCATGTGATATATATGTGTAACAGGATTATCTATTGATAGACAGGTCTATAACACTCAGTTACAATTAGATCCCTGTCACTCCCATGTGATGTGTGTGTGTAACAGGATTATCTATTGATAGACAGGTCTATAACGCTTAGTTACAATTAGATCCCTGTCACTCCCATGTGATGTGATGTGTATGTGTAACAGGATTATCTATTGATAGACAGGTCTATAACACTTAGTTACAATTAGATCCCTGTCACTCCCATGTGATATATATGTGTAACAGGATTATCTATTGATAGACAGGTGTATAACACTTAGTTACAATTAGATCCATGTCACTCCCATGTGATGTGTATGTGTAACAGGATTATCTATTGATAGACAGGTCTATAACACTTAGTTACAATTATATCCTGTCACTCCCATGTGATGTGTATGTGTAACAGGATTATCTATTGATAGACAGGTCTATAACACTTAGTTACAATTAGATCCCTGTCACTCCCATGTGATGTGTACGTGTAACAGGATTATCTATTGATAGGTCTATAACACTTAGTTACAATTGGATACCTGTCACTCCCATGTGATGTGTATGTGTAACAGGATTATCTATTGATAGACAGGTCTATAACACTTAGTTACAATTAGATCCCTGTCACTCCCATGTGATGTGTACGTGTAACAGGATTATCTATTGATAGGTCTATAACACTTAGTTACAATTGGATACCTGTCACTCCCATGTGATGTGTATGTGTAACAGGATTATCTATTGATAGACAGATCTATAACAGTTACAATTAGATCCCTGTCACTCCCATGTGATGTGGGTGTGTATATACTAATAATGAGGGGGTTCCCTCCCACCCCTTAATTACATGGTGCATGGACAATAAATATAAACACGGTGCCCAAGGAGTAGGTAAATACCCACTGTCCCCTACCCACCACCTGTACAAGTGGAGCAGTTCTGGGGCAACTAACTGCACAGTGGTGAGTGCGTATATACTAATAATGAGGGGATTATTGTGAGACCTCACTGCTATACAAGGGGTTAAATATCCAATTTAAATCAGTTGAAAGTTTTATATGTTCCTTGTGGTGCAGTTGGTTTGCTCCAGTTCCGTTGTGCATTAGGTGGACTGTGTGTATCAGTGTGAATCTATCTGTGTGTGTGTGTGCTTATAGACATGTAATCTAGTGACTGATTTATCCACTAGTAATTCGTTTATTTACCTATTCTGTATCATATCTTCACTTGCAAACACCAGTTAAAGTCACATGTACAGTAATTACAATTATAAAAAGAGATAAATTAATTTGAGGTTGCTAGTAAATGTATTAACTCTCATTGCACTTCTCACACAGGATTGACACCATTTTCTCCCCTTGAATGTGGTGGGAAAAGTTACTTTGAGAGGTCACATCTTGTTCAAAACCAGACAGAGGAGAAACCATTTCTATGTTCTGAATGTGGGAAGCGTTTTGTTCAGAAATCAGACCTTCTTGAACATCAGAGGGATAAACCATTTTCATGTTCTGAGTGTGGGAGATGTTTCTGCCTGAAGTCACGTCTTGCTTATCATCAGATAAGACACACAGGGAAGAAACCCTTTTCATGTTCTGAATGTGAGAGAGCTTTCTTTACCAAAGGAGAACTTGTTTTACATCAGAAATTTCACACCGGAGATTTATTTTCATGTTCTGAATGTGGGAAACGTTTTGCTAAGAAATCCGTTCTTCTTAACCACCAGCGAGTCCACACACGGGAGAAACCCTTGTCATGTCCTGTATGTGGGAAACGTTTCAGCCAGGCCTCGCCTCTTTCCAGACATAAGACAATTCATACAGGAGAGAGACCATTTCCATGTCTTGAATGTGGGAAATGTTTCAGGCGGAAATCGCATCTTATTCAACATCAAACAGTTCACAGCAAAGAGAGACCATTTTCATGTTCTGAATGTGGGAAATCGTTCCGTGATGGAGCAAGTCTTTTCAGACATGAGAGACTTCACAAGGAGAAAGCATTTTCATGTGTTCAATGTGGGAAATGTTTTGATACGGAAACAGATCTTGTTCAACACCAGAAAATCCACACAGAGGAGAAACCATTTGTATGTTCTGAATGTGGCAAATGCTTCAGACGGAGCTCATATCTTGTTAGACATCAAAAAGTTCACACAAGAAAGAAATCAAGTTAATGTTTTGAATGTTCACAAATGAAAAGAGACATTTGTATTTTCTGAAAGTGGGAAATGTGTCAGCCAGAACTCTGATCTTGCTCGAACATCAGATAAGTCACACAAGAAGGACACAATCTGTGCCTTCTGACTGTGGAAAGTGGTTTAGCTGGAACCCAAATCTTCTTAAATATCAAGATTCACACAGGAGAAGAAATGGTGTGTGTTTTGGAAAATGGGAATTATTATTATTATTATACATAACATACAAATTGTTGAATTTTAGAAGAGTAGCACAATGATTGACCATTATTATGTTTTTAAATCAGAACACCTCCTATTAATAACCTCACCCCCCCCCCTTGCCCCCCCCCCACACACACACGCCCTCTATTATTTTAGAGGTGCAGGTGGCAGTTGCCTAACCTACTTAACCCTTTAAAGACTGGGAATGCACAATGCATTGTGAAGCAATATGTTGCACAGCCTTCTGGTCCTTACATGGTTAAGATGATGTGCAGTGAGCATTCTACTAGCAACTGTCATGTCTGCCTCCATGGACATGACCTCAAAGTATGATTTGAAATTGTTATGTTTTGAACTAACAGAAAATTTCATAGGGCCATTTGGATTTTCTTACTTTAGTAAGGTAATTGAGGGTTGTTATGAGTTGTTAATTCTCCTTTAAAGTATAATGCTTTGCCATTGACCCCATCTTGTTAGACATCAACTGTTTCACCCAAGGTTAGAAAACTTTTGTGTTTTCTAGCTCCGATGTTTGCTCATATCATACTAGATATATAAAAAGATCCCTAGAAAAGGGGATGTAATGTTTAGTAACAATTTTCATGTGCTCGGATTAAGGTTCATGGGTGTTTTATTTGGAGGTATTATTTGTACTTTAAAGGTATAGTCATCTATACTATTAAAGAAGTGCTCAGGTGACCACAATTCTATGTCAGTGCCACACATACCCCCAGGGAGGCAGCTAGGAGGAGATTTGCATATGTCCTTTATTGCCAGAGCCCAGTATTACACACACAATTATAATACACACACACCCCAGGGCTGGCACATAAGAGCACATATGCAGATCTCCTATAGACTGCCATAGCCCAATATACACACCCCAGGGTGCAGCTAGGGAGGAGATTACCACATCTCCTACACACAGCCATTTAAATTTCTACACCCCTAATTATCCCTTCATGGAAACAAATAAAATGGCTGACACTCTCCTCTTGGGACAAAAATTTCACCCATCAGCACATTCTGTTTTTCCTAAAAACAGTACTGTTTTCTCTGCAACACTCGCCAAAAATAACATGGAGTGCATCCAGCACACTCCAGCACTGTTACACTAATGTACACTGTTAATACACATAGTGTGCCTTAACCCTTTGCCAAAGAGGTGCACAACGCATTGCAAACTAATGCGGTGCCCACCACTGTGGCACTCAAAGGGTCAATATGGCCTCTTCCACATTTTCCCCAAACTGTAGACACACACACGTGCAACACACACATGCGCACAATACATATGCACGACGCAAAAAGACAACACACGTTCATGCATAGTACATACAAGCAATACACATGCACAACATAAACAGACAATACACACACACACATGTACAACACACCACAAAATACACAAACAGGGTTAAAGGCTGCTCTACTACCCTGCTCTGCAATGCATCAGTTACAAATGCCTTACCTTACACTGTGTCTGAGAACGCAGAAGTGAGAGACTGGTCTCATGGTTCCTCGGCCAAGGCCTGAATGGAACTCTGTTACTTCCTATTCTCTTGGAAAATCTTGGTTATTTTCTATGCAAGGACTACCCCTCCTCCCACTATCTACTCTTTCAAAAAACAAATAAGCCATTTCCTGCCCAATTCTGTGATGAGGTAAGGGATTGTAGGGTCCTTCTTTAATATACACATGCACACACTATACAAATGCACACACGCAATACGCATACACGCACAAAACACATGCAATACATATGCACCACACACACAACACACACAAAAAACATACATACATGCAGAGTACAAACAGACAATACACACACACAAACACACACGCATAAAACACATGCCCACAACTCGCACACAAAAACACACACATGCACGATAAAAACATGAATACATACAAGCAAAACACAGACAAACAATACACACAACACAATACATGCAACACAAACACAACACAGACAATTCACACAGGTATACACATTCCCACTACACACACACGACTCGCAACACACACATACAATATACATACACATGCCTGCAATACACACATGCGCACGCAATACACACACACGCACAAAAAAACACAAACGCATAACACACACACAATACACAACACGTAAAGAATACACACATGTACAATATACACTCACATGCAATGCACGCATGCAAAACACACACACAATAAATACACAAAATGCACCATTACACACATACATGTACAACACACATGCACAAAACACACACATGCACCACACACACAACGCACCCAATACATACATGGAATAAACACCCACATACTCAAAAACAAAAAAAACACACCACAACACTCACATAATACACACACACACATGCAATACGCAAAAGCACAACACATACAAGCAATACACTCCAACATGCACAACGCACACCGACAACACACACACAATACATACATGCAAAACACAAACAGACAATACATTCACACACAGAAAAAAACACATGCACAACACACACGCAGCAGTGACGTGATGGTTGGTTCCACGCCTGGCTCCTAAGTGGCTGTGTCACTGGGGGGAAATTTCATAGGAGTCCTCCTCACCGTCCTCCTCCTGTTGTTCTAAAGGCATGTATACTCTGTGTGGAATAAGAAATCTAAGCTATGAAAGGAGTGCTGCAAGACTACTACATTGACATGTGAATCATTGATACCATCCTGACACACATTGATTGCTGAGCTTGACAAGATCCTCTACATTGATTTCAGCAATCTACAGTGGTGTTACTTTGGTTATCATATGTATGCTGAGGAGTGGTGATGGCAAGGAATACCTTCTTGCTTTCCACACTCTTCAGTATACATGTGGTAACCAAAGCTGAACCATCACACTTCAACTGATACAAACCAAATGCATGTACAACATGTGGACATCAACAGCAAACACATTAGGGCCTCCAGAACCTCAATGCACCATTGCATTAATAATGACAAACAATGTCAGCAACACAAACAAGCACAGCTATCAGATTAACAAACATAGACCGAGAAACACAGCAACACAAGCAGCTGGTGAACGCACACCAGGAAAGCCACAACACACATCCAACATGGCATGGTTGAGCCTTGGGAATCACGTGTCTAGAGGAGTGGGGAGAGCAGTGAATGCCTCCTTGCTATCCACACTCTTCATGATACATTTGATAAACAAAGCTGAACCATCACTGTTCTACTGGGACCAACTGACTGCATGTACGACACCTAGTCCTGGAATACAAAACCATTAGGACATGAAAACACAACGATTCCCCTCCTTGCCATCTCCACTTCTCAGGATACATGTGAATCCTGAGGCTCAACCATGCCATGTTGGATGTGTGTTTGTTGTGGTTTTCCTTGTGTGTTAGATGTGTCCTCCAGCCGCTTGTGTTGCGGTGTTCTTCGGTCTATGTATGTTTGTGTGCTTGCTGTGCCTGTTTGTGTTGCTGACATTGTTTGTTCTTGTTTGTCATTATGAATGCAATGTTGCATTGATGTGTTCTGAAGCCCTAGTTTGTTTACTGTTGAGGCCCATGTGTTGCACATGCAATCGGCTTGTATCAGTTGCAGTGTGATGCTGACCCCTGTGCAGTGTAACCGTTCTGTTATGTTCATCCTCTGTCAACCCTGTGTGTGCCAGATGGGTATCCAATGCATTGTCAATCAATACGTTGGTCATCCCTCTGGCACTCAAAGGTTTGGGTGCTGACCTCTTTGTTGCTCCATGTATGAAATTGTGGTGAACATAAGTTATATGTCTACAACATGATGGTGGGCATTGATTGTGTGCAGTGAGTATAGTTGATCAATACATCAAGTAGGGGGTTAAACGGGGACTTGAACAGAATTTCTCCTGCATGACCCTTCCCATGTGTGCAGGGTTTGTCCAGTAGTCTATCCTTGTTTGAATCCTCACAGAACTGTGAACTTGTGTTAACCCCTTAAGGACCCATGATGGTCCTGGTACATATGAGTTGGATGTGTGCGATAAGGACCCATGACGTGCTAGGACCGTAATGGATTTCAGGGCTCCCTGCATGGCTGCATGCTGTTCGGGGAGCCCTGCATTGGATAGGAGGGGAAATAAATGCTCTGTGGTCCTTAAGTTGTGGCTAAGATAAAGGAATGCTGACCGTGTGTTTGGGCCATACTAAGTATGAGTGTTTTGTGTTGTGTTTAGTTTCTGCTCTTACTAGTAGTCTGGAGGACCCTGTTTTCTCCAGTGTCACTCACTCCTGGGATTCCCTCAACAGCTGTCACTGACATATTCTGTCAGAGCATCTCCTCCCATTTGTTGAATGTGATGTCAAGAGGGGGACTACATCCGTTGCCTCTGGCATGCATGGCCACATCACCCATCTTTTGCTTGATGTAGAGTTGCAGTCCTCCATCTCTTTCTTTGATGGACTCCATGGACCGGTTGCAGCTGGAGACAGAGTTGACCCTGCACAGGACCTGTCTCCATGCGGCCGCCTTCTTTGCGCCCAATCCACGGAGTGGCTCCTTGGGTTACAGGATATTCACCATCTCCGTATACTCTGTATGAGGACCCTGTTCTCCTCAAACATTTATTTGGGGTCCTACAGTCTCTTTATCACCACCACCCCTGGGATGTGTCTGAACTTGAGCTTTCAGGCCCTGCCTGCGATGTCAAAGGTTGTGTGCAGTGCTCCCTGAAAAATGCCCCTCGTCCAACTGGCAGTTCTGTCCCTGTCCTCCGTGTACCTCTCCTAGATCAGGTACCCCTCCACCTAGCTGATCTACCTCTCCCACTCCTACCCTGACCAGAGATGCCCTCCTGAGCTTCCTCCTTTCCCTGCCATCTCTCACCTACTCACACCCAGGCGCACACGCACACGCCCTCACAGACACGCCCTATAACACTCACTCTTTGCCACTCACTTGCACTCACTGACTCACAATGTCAAATGTGTGTAATGTTAAAGCGGAACTACCACCGCACAACATCTTTAGCTTAATTAAGTCCCCATCTGGCAACTAGCTGCTTAGTAGCTCTAGTCGCCAGAATTCTTACCTTATTTGCAAGATATATGCTTTCTTCCATAGCTGACAGTAGCACGGAGTGCGGACATCTTGCCACAGTGACGTCCGCGCGCCTGCGGTGTCAGTCCCTTTTGGAGCCGGGCGGCTCCTAGCAACGCCTCCTAGACGCAGGCGCACGGACTTCACTATGGCAAGATGTCTGCACTCCATCCTGCCTGTCACCCATGGTAGAAAGCTTAAATCTATTAAATAAGATAATAATTCTGGCGACTAGCACTACTAAGCAGCTAATCACCAGATGGGGACTTAATTAAGCTAAAGCTGTTGTGCGGTGGTAGTTCCGCTTTAAAAAAAAAAAAAAAAAAGCTACGTGTGTGGTGGATGTTGTTTGTATGCATGTATGGCAAATGTGCAAAGGTATATGGTATCGTTATCGGTGTACCAGCTCTCTTCGCTCATAACTCCATCTACCTCACGCTAATGTATGCTCCCCTCTCTCTCTCTCTCGCTGTACCGATGTCCTCAGCTCCTGGGTCCTGTTCTCTAGCTCGACAAAACTCGAAACAGAAAAGGTATATCCATTATTTTGGGTTATATATAGGTGCAGGGCTTAAAATTTGAAGTCCTTTGTTACTAGCCAGACCTGAAAAGTTACTCGCCACTGCAAGCCAAAACATACCCACCAGGGCTGAATTTCTACTCGCCAGGGCTAAATTTTCACTCGCCATTGGGTAGTGGCGAGTGGAAATTTTGAGCCCTGTATAGGTGTATATGATACTTTGGTGTGTTGTGATTGGCTGTGAGTTTGAATGTGTCTTCACGATCTGGGTCGCTAGATAACGTCAGATATTAGCTTTTTCCTTTAATATTGGCATATGGTGCATTAATTATTGTCTGTTTTGCCGCACAGTGAGATCAGGAAAAAAAGGTTTTGAATGTACGTGTATTTTCTTCAGGCCTACGCCCGTTTAGCCATTCTGGTAGATGGAGAATTGAATACTATGTAAGGCAGGTTTGGCTAACGTCGTTGGGCTTTTTTGCCTTAACGGGGAACTATCACTCCTATACAAGTTTGGCTAATAAGTTACTAAATAGAGCAACTAGCTTGAATACTTGTTTAATTTTTTTTTTTTTTTTAATTCTTGGTTTGGTCAAAATTAAATGTTTAAAAATGATCTGTGCCCTTACTTCCAGACAGACTGCGGGTACAGCTCTGCACCACAGTCTGTCCACCTGGCGTCTTGATCCAGCCTCCTCCTATGATGAAGGAGGATTTCTCCTTGTAGGCTGGAGCACTCTCTGACCAATGAGAAGGCTCCAGCTTACAAGGAGAAATCCACAGTCATCGGAGGAGGCTGGATCAAGATGCTACATGGGAGGGGAGCAGAGGAAGACTGACAGATTGTGGTGCAGAGATGTACCTGCAGTCTGTCTGGAAGTAAGGGCACAGATCATTTTTAAACATTTAATTTTGGCCACTCCGATGACAGTGGATTTCTCTTTGTAAGCTGGAGCCCTCTCATTGGCCAGAGAGTGCTCCAGCCTACAAGGACAAATCCTCCGTCATTGGAGGAGGCTGGATCTAGACACTACGTGGACAGACTGCGGTGCAGAGCTGTACCCTCAGTCTGTCTGGAAGTAAGGGCACAGATAATATTTAAACATTTAATTTTGGCCACTCCGATGACAGTGGATTTCTCTTTGTAAGCTGGAGCCCTCTCATTGGCCAGAGAGTGCTCCAGCCTACAAGGACAAATTCTCCGTCATTGGAGGAGGCTGGATCTAGACACTACGTGGACAGACTGCGGTGCAGAGCTGTACCCTCAGTCTGTCTGGAAGTAAGGGCACAGATAATATTTAAACATTTAATTTTGGCCAAACCAGGAATTAAAAAAAAAATTAAACAAGTATTCAAGCTACTCACTGTATTTAGTAACTTATTAGCCAAACTTGTATAGGGGTGATAGTTCCCCTTTAACGGCTGTTCTGTGGGACACAGTTGAATCAAGGCCTGTATGAGATGGTACAGAGTTCCCCAATTGCTCTCCCATGTTGTCACTGTTTGGCTGAAAATGTATGCATTTTCCATATCTCATAAAACACGTATGGTCTCCTATTATAAGAAATGTGCTCTATACTGAAAGTTAACATTAAAGAATGGGTTTTCCCTTTTTGTAAAATTGTATTCCTCTTAATGGCTGTTTCCTATATCAGGCAAACCCAAATAATAGCCATTTGACCTTGGACTAATTTGTACTTTCACACCAGCAGACGTGCAGTTTCAATGCCATCACTTAAAGGGATAGTAATACTTCGTTTTAACTTTATTTTATTTTGTAGGCATTAAAAAAACACGAAGAACGATATAAGTCTTATCTCTCAAACCTTTATGGTTTATGAGATATTCACAAGCAAAGTTTCCCCTCCCGCCCCTTTTACCTAGTGTAAGCCATCTCTTCTCAGATGTGAGTCTGGTTGTATGACCAGACAGATAACAGCAGGGGACAATCTTCTTTGTATGAAAAGAATGAAAGCCCTTCCCCCCTTGACAAGTTTTTCAGCTTTTTCCCTCATCTTAATTGAAGATTGTCCCTCTCTGCAGTCTACCTGGGCACCTCCCTTCTGATTTGGCTGAATGGGGGGGGGGGGGATACTTTGCTTGTGAATATCTCTTAAACCATAAAGGTCTGAGAGATAAGACTCATATCGTTCTTCATGTTTTTTTAATGCCTACAAAATAAAATAAAGATAAAACGAAGTATTACTATCCCTTTAAACGACCCTGTACACTCCCTATTTTTCCGCACCTTCCCTAAGTTACCTCTGTGTTATACCAACACTTACCATTATTAGTTCTGTAATATTCAGGTGCCATGCAATGTACAATGATTACACTCTGTTATTACCGCTCCTGTATAAATATACTGTCTGTCTCCGCAATAAAACTACTTGAGATGATTGTACTTTTTCAGGGTCTGAGTGGTCAGGGAAGGTCTTTATACTGTTTGCGGTGTAATGAATATATTCATGTTGCCTTCTACATGTCAACAGTATGTCAACTGAGTTTAATGCTGCATTTGTTTCAATAAAAGTTTGGAAACAAAAAATGTATTTCGTCAGTGTCCTTTTTATTTGTTTGATGGTAGAGAGGGCTTCACAATTCACTGGAGACCTGTCTAACATCCAGTGGGTTATTAGGAGATTGTGTGTTTGTTAGATCTTAGAATTAACATTATTACGTTGGCTGGTTGGGGAAGATGGGAGTTGCGCACAACAGCTGGAGGTCCAGCATGTGACTGCCCCTGCCTTATTATTTATAATCTGGAAAAAGAGGAGGGAGAGGGCTCCTACCACTAGCTTGCCACAGGAACCAGGTATTTGTCCAACATTACATGTCAGCAGAGCCTCTCCCTGTCACTGCAACTCTAATACCTACCACTAGATATATGTATACTAGCAATGTGGGATGGCATTGCCCATCATGTTATAATCATTGGGCGTACTTTGTGAAATGTAGACACGCTGATAAACACAGACATATGCAACACACAGGCAGACACATACATACCATGAGCGACAGAAACATGCAAAAGACATGGAGATGCACATATGTACACACACACACACACACAACAGACACACATGCGCAGACACACATGCGAGCAACAGACATGCTCACACGCATGCAACATACCTGCACACAGACATGCACACACATGCAACAGGCATATGCACACACATACGCAACTGAACGCGCACACATGCAACAGTACGCTCGCGCACATACGTAACAGACATACGCACACACACACATGCAACAGACAAATGCATACACACGCAACAGACATACACAAACAGAGGGGAGACTTACACAGTGATGGCCGCCCCCGTGTGTGGAGGTTCCGGCTCTTGCTGGTCCCCCGGATCTGTAGGTTCTGAGTGTAGAAGTGTGGGCTGTGGCCACCCTGGGATTAGTGTAGGAGCTTTACAGTGCTGTGTAGGTAACAATCTGGTATTGAAGTGAATATCTGCAGTATTCAGAGAATTAGAAGCCAAATGTAGCCCTCTAAGGACCAGAGGACATTGCTTCACAACATTTTGCCATCCCCACTGTGGTTGTGAAACGGTGAAATCAATGGTATTTTTTATTGACTTTGGGGCAGAATTGCAGTATTATGCTTCCGTGTGTTTGGTGCGTAGGAGTGGAAAGCAGAAAATAAAAGATTATGGGCTAGATTCTATTACATGTGATGTGGAGAGACCAATGAGGGAATTTGGGTTAAAAGTGGGCGGGGCTTAATCATGGGTAGGGGCGGGGCTTAACATACATGTGGAAAAGTGTTCGTAATAGGCTGGGGAAGGAGAAGAAGTGGGATGGAAATGCAAGTGTACAGTGTGAGGCGTTTGAACAAACTCCCTCCTATCCTTCTGGTGTGTCCTGAGGGGTAAAACTTGATACGCAACCCTGTGGCAGTCAGTGGGTTAAATGTGTACCTGATGGCTGCCTGTCCTGTGTCTTGCATGGCAAATGATGACAGTCAAGAAATAATTGATCAATGAAGGCCTACCTTAACCCTTTGAGTGCCATTTTGTTCCCCTGGTGCTGCAGCTTCAGTGGCTGTATTACAGGTCCTGCTGAGGCCACTGGGAGTCAGAGTGAGTGACAGTGTGTATGTGTGTCAAAGTATATATGTATGTATGTATGAATATATATGTGTGTGTGGTGTGTCTGTGTGTAGTATGTGTCAACCATACTTCTTTGTGGTAGAGCAGGACGTTGAGGGAGGGCAAACCCTGCTCACTCCTGTCCAAATCACACCCCCTATATCTCCGGCATTGCTTGTTCTATAAATTGGTGCTGTGTGAGTGGGGCATGTGTGTGTGTGTTTGGTGCTGTGTGAGTGGGGCATGTGTGTGTGTGTTTGGTGCTGTGTGAGTGGGGCATGTGTGTGTCTGTGGTGTAGGCGTGTCAGCCATTTTGCTTTTTTCCTCCGTTGGAAAGTGGTGGGTGACCCAACTCCCAGACATAAATTATGCAATGAGGCTTTCTTATATATATATATATATATATATATATATATATATATATATATATATAATTTATTTAAAATATATTTCTCTATTGTCCAATGTAGCTTAGGTACCATGGAGAGGTGATATCTCATCCCAGTAGGCTGGGACATTTCTTGCAAGAAGTGCAGGGTGGAGCCTCCCCCTCCTCCATAGCAGGCTACCCATCCCCTCCCTTCTCCAGATAGATTTGTTCCACATCCTGGTAGGAAGGCTGAGAACAGTTCTGCTAAGTTTTTAGTCTTTTATTATTTTCTCTTAGATATGGGGTGTCCAAATTCCACCATTAGGTGGATTACCATTACTGGCTTCCTCTGGTGGATTGCCCAGTGAATAGGAGTTGTCTGTGGACCCTTCCAGCCCTGGTAGAGAACCATGCAATCCATGTCTCTCTCTCTCTCTCTCTCTCTCTCCAGCAGGAGTCTCTCTGAGGCTTCTTTCGTTCTATGGTAATCTGAAGTAAGAAGACCTGCAAAAAAGGTGAGCAACCCTTTGAGTGCCATGGTCCACTTGTCCCACTGTTCCCCTCTGCACAGGGGCCTTTCTGGAGTTCTCTCATAGCTCCTGTACTTTTCCTTTGTGACTATGGGACATTTGTTCAAAGAAGTAGCGAAATAGCTTTTTGTCGTTTGTAACGACTTTTCAAAGTACCGTGTCGTTGGGATCATTAATATTTCCAGAGAGTGTCGGTTGTGATTGGAAATATGTCGTTTGTCGTGACTGAAATTGTCGTATGTGACAGCAAAAAAATGTCTTAACTAACGACAAAAATGTCTTAAAAAATTTCTTAACTAAAGACAAAAATTCTCACATTCAGAACACATTCCCTGCACTTTTTTTTAATGTATAAATTTTGTCTTTTGAAAGACATTTTTTTGTTAGTTACGACAAGTTTTCTTTTCCTCTATACAATACTGAAGAATAGCTTAGCCCCACCCCTTTGCCTGTCAGTTCTGGAGTTGTGTCGTACACAACGGACATTACTAGTTTTTTGTTGTATACTCTATAGAAAATATGTCGTTCATGCACGCAGTTACTTATTTTTGTCTTTCATACGACAATTTTTTGTCGTTATCCCTTTAAACATATGGCCCTATGTGTTTTCTATTCATTGTTAGGTGCTCTCTATGTGTTTTAGCACTTTTTGGGCACTTTTCATTTTTTACGTTCTATTTGAATTCCACGCCTTTAAAGGTGTGCTGTACCACATAGCCGCAATGCTCCATTGATTTCTATGGGACAGACTGTTTGGGACAAATCATTAAACAAAAAAGAAGCAAAAGGATAGGATCTTAAAACAGGCACTCAGCCAAATAATACATATACACAAAGAGAACCCACGCACACCACAAAACTTCAAAAAAAGACACTCAATGGTGCATTAAAGGAAAAATGACTTCCTAGAGGTGCTACAGGGGAATATAGAAAAAAAGATAACCCTGCTGAAACAGCACTCTCCCATGAAGTCTAATATTGCCAATATGTACCGTGTCAGGACAAGTTATACCAATGATGATAAAACATAACCTTTATTCATAAAAATAAAACACCGGGGCTATTCCGGTTTGCCATACATAACTAAAAAACTCAATCATGTGCATCACTGGTGCACCATCGAACGCACATGTAGAAAAGGGAGGGTAGTATGTAACTTAAACCCTAGGTAGAAAGATACAATAATATTACAAAGTATCTAAATGGCCTCAATCTCTAAACGATAAATGCCTGCAATCAAAAGTGGCAAAATCGATGACCAGTAAAACATGAAAAAGGCTGAAGTCTATGACATATATGATGAAAATAAATTCGATTCACTAGGAAGAGAATCTAAACAAAACGGTGTAATTAAATAATACTGATTCAACTTCTCTGTGAATCATTAATTGTCATACTAAGACTAAAGCCAATCATACACAAATAGACGGAACTAATCCAGAATAAGTGTGTACCAGAGCTGGTCATACTAGTCACTAATCGAATGGCTATAAAGCAAAATAAGTAAACACGCTAAGTGTAAAAACTGCAGAAACTAATTGTACTAACAATAGCTACCTAGTCATAGAGGATCTATCGGTACCGGAGCTGTTCCGGCTTACTATCTACACTAAATAACTAATATATACCGGGGCTGTTCCGGCTTGCCATCTACACTTGATAACTAGTATATGCCGGGGCTATTCCGGCTTGCCATCTGCACTAGATAATTAATATATGCCGGGGCTGATCCGGCTTGCCATTGAAAAAATAAACCTGACTATCAAAGCGTGTCACATTTCTAAGAGATACCGGGGCTGTTCCGGCTTGCCATCTAAAAAATCTACCTAACCCCTCAATGTCTGAGCTATATAACAAAGAACACTGAACTATATCTAAATGTACAATGTTGCACAGACACTGATGTGATCGTAACACTATGGACAGCTCTGGTCAGTTGACCATAAATCTCCATAGGATGGTGTAGCAACAGCGCCACTGTACAATTTCAGGCCACTGTGATATTGCACCTAAAAAATTCAAATTTGAAAATTAACTTTTGAATGAAACACCTTTCAGCAGTGGGAGTACTCTTGTTTTACTCAGGGAGATAACCCCTACAACATATTTTTTTTTACATTTTAAGTATTACTATCCCTTTAAGTAAAATTGTATTTTATTGGGTAATGACTTCAAATAATCCTTATATTTAACATCTAGAAGTAGATCATTCACTTTTAGGTGATCATCAAGGTATAGCACTATATACATTTATATTGCTTTTAAACTGACATATATGTTTTTTATTTTGTCAGATTTTAGTTGGAATGTGTAATTAATTCCCTGATATACATATTAAATCATTGATAGATAATGGATGGATCTATTTTCGAACAGTGTCGAGTTATTTTTTCGCTACTTTGATTAATCTTTTTGCTTGATGGTGATTGACAGATACAATCTCTTATCAATCTATGTTCCTTGTTTTCCCTGTTTACTGATTGGCTTATTATTTTGATCCAATCATTGTCTTCCATTTTCCTTTAAATAACCGTTAATTTGTAGCCATAGCGTTGCAACGCTGCCCAGAAGAAGTGCCGACGAAAGGCGCGTCGGCCAGTGTTGCGATCACATCAGTGTCTGTGCAACATTGTACATTTAGATATAGTTCAGTGTTCTTTGTTATATAGCTCAGACATTGAGGGGTTAGGTAGATTTTTTAGATGGCAAGCCGGAACAGCCCCGGTATCTCTTAGAAATGTCGCACGCTTTGATAGTCAGGTTTATTTTTTCAATGGCAAGCCGGATCAGCCCCGGCATATATTAATTATCTAGTGCAGATGGCAAGCCGGAATAGCCCCGGCATATACTAGTTATCAAGTGTAGATGGCAAGCCGGAACAGCCCCGGTATATATTAGTTATTTAGTGTAGATAGTAAGCCGGAACAGCTCCGGTACCAGTAGATCCTCTATGACTAGGTAGCTATTGTTAGTACAATTAGTTTCTGCAGTTTTTACACTTAGCGTGTTTACTTATTTTGCTTTATAGCCATTCGATTAGTGACTAGTATGACCAGCTCTGGTACACACTTATTCTGGATTAGTTCCGTCTATTTGTGTATGATTGGCTTTAGTCTTAATATGACAATTAATGATTCACAGAGAAGTTGAATCAGTATTATTTAATTACACCGTTTTGTTTAGATTCTCTTCCTAGTGAATCAAATTTATTTTCATCATATATGTCATAGATTTCAGCCTTTTTCATCATTTTTTCATGTTTTACTGGTCATCGATTTTGCCACTTTTGATTGCAGGCATTTATTGTTTAGAGATTGAGGCCATTTAGATACTTTGTAATATTATTGTATCTTTCTACCTAGGGTTTAAGTTACATACTACCCTCCCTTTTCTACATGTGCGTTCGATGGTGCACCAGTGATGCACATGATTGACTCAGCCAAATAATACATCAATAGACCATAAATTTATAAAAACAAAAAAGATTTATCAATCTCTATATAAATATCTATTAATTCCTAATGACTGGATAGATGTCTAGAGACTCCCACTCCCTAATTCCACCCCAGTCCTCTAAGGATAATTTTATACAGCTAACAAATACACAAAAGGATACATAATACTACACTATGGGTCAAAAGTATTGGAACACCTCAATTTTTCCTACTTTTAGTTATTGCCATATAACTTGACAGAAACACTAGAAAAACATGTAAACATTGGGTATTTCTAAAATCAAGACAAATATTATAATCGATTTAGCAAGGTTTTTTTTAGCGTTTGTAGATGTATAAAATATTTTTCGTGCAAAAGTTTAAAAAAAACTGCATTTGTTACATTTGTTTCATCATATTTTATCATTTTTTTTTACAGGAAATTGGATGAAAATGATGGTATCCTCAGAAAGCCCATCTTATGGCAAGAAAAACAGTATATAATACATGTGGGTACATTAAATGCGTAAGAGGAAAATTACAGCTAAACACAAACACAGTAGAAGTGTGAAAACAGCCATTGTCCAGAAAACACGGTGTTAAAATGGCTGGAAAATGGCTGTTTTAACACTTCTACTTTGTTTGCGTTTAGCTGTAATTTTACTCTTACTCATTTAACCCTATGAGTGCCAGTAGGGTATGGAACGCATTCCTACCTGGCACTCAAAGGGTTAATGTACCCACATATATTATATACTGTTTTTTAGGGCTGCAACAACTAATCGATAAAATCGATAAAAATCGATAATGAGAATCGTTGACAACGATTTTCATTATCGATTAGTTGTGCCGCCCAGCAGCCCCACGTTTTGAAAGGCTGAACGCCTTAATGTCTGCCGGATGCTGTCTTCTCACTATCCGCCTTAACCCTTTGAGTGCCAGATGGGTATGGAATGCATTGCAAAGCAATGCATTCCGTACCCATCTGGCACTCAAAGGGTTAATGTCTGCCGGATGATGTCTTCTCACTGCCCACACTGATGACAGCGCGGAGACACCGCGTGGAGCTTGCTAGTGTTTTCTTCCTCTGTTCTGAGGCCAGTTTAACCCCTTAGTGACAAATGACTTACCAGGTAAGTCATGAAAAAATGTCAGTTAGTGACAGACGACTTACCTGGTAAGTCCAGTTCACTATAATGGAAAAAAAACAAAAACATTGTCATTAAGTGCCGGCCACATGCGCGCGTGGCCGGTCACTAAGGGGTTAAAACTGGCGCCCAGACTGAGGAAGAAAACCCCAACATGCACCACGCTGCGTCTCAGCGTTTGACACGGTTCCTCCCCGGATGTCATCAGTGCGGGAAAGATGCACGAGTGAAAGAGGTACGGGGGGGAGAAATTGAGGTACAAGAGGGGGGGAGAAAGAGGCACAAGGGGTGAGAAAGAGGTGCATGGGGGGAGAAAGAAGTACATGGGGGAGAAAGAAGTACATGGGGAAGAAAGAGAGGCACAAGGGAGAGAAAGAAGTACAAGAGGGAGAAAGAGGCACAAGGGGTGAGAAAGAAGTACATGGGGGAGAAAGAGGCACAAGGGTGAGAAAGAAGTACAAGGGGAGAAAGAAGTACAAGGGGAGAAAGAGAGGCACAAGGGGGAGAAAGAAGTACATGGGGGAGAAAGAGGCACAAGGGGGAGAAAGAAGTACATGGGGGAGAAAGAGAGGCACAAGGGGGAGAAAGAGGCACAGAAAGAGAGGCACAAGGAGGATAAATAGAGGTGCAAGGGGGAGAAATAGAGGTGCATAGACCCCGTAGTAAAATAATAACAATGACGCATGTTAATGTGTAAAGTTTTTTATTCTGCTGTTTGTTTTTAACACTGTTTGTTCATTAAATCATTTTAAATAATGAAAAATTAGCATATTGTTTTTTTTATCCGATTAATCGAAAAAATAATCGGCCAACTAATCGATTATCAAAATAATCGTTAGTTGAAGCCCTACTGTTTTTCTTGCCATAAGATGGGCTTTCTAAAGATACCATTATTTTCATCAAATTTCCTGTAAAACAATTTATAAAATATGATGAAACAAAAGTAACATACACTTTTTTTTTTTAACTTCTGCAAGAAAAATCTTTTACACATCTACAAACGCTAAAAAACCCTGCTAAATAGATTAAATTTGTCTTGATTTTAGTCTGGTCATAGACCATATCAGTTGGTCTCTACCAACGTGCCCTGCAGCCTTCGAGGAATGGTATGTCTCCAGCAGTCTGGTACGGAGGGATTCAGGCACAAAACACTTCCCTTTAGGCTTCTCCACTGGGGTGGAAGCTTGAGCAGCCAAAATCTCCTCACCCAACGGAGATGTAATACTGGTACCTATCGTAGCCAAGATGCGTTTAGGAGGAATAATAGGTATCAGAGGAGACTCCTCCTGGGACTCTGACCCAAATTGTCAAGAAAGAGCATCAATATTTTTTGTACCAGGGAGGTAGGAGACCACAAAATTAAACCTTGAGAGAAATAGAGCCCATCTGGCCTGACGAAGAAAACAACGTCTTCGCCTCAGACAAGTATGTGAGATTCTTGTGATCAGTCAGTATCAGGATTGTAACAGTGGTCCCCTCCAACAGATATCTCCATTCTTTCAAGGCAAGGATGATGGCGAGTAGTTCACAATCGCCTACATCATATAAACTGTCAGACAATTTCTTAGAAAAAAAAACTCCACAGGAGCAGTGGTTTCCCAGGGCCTGCACGCTGGGACAGCAAAGCACCTACTCCCAACTCCAAGGCGTCCACCTCTAGAGTGAATGGCAGGGTGGGATTCGGGTGGGACAATATCGGGGCTTTCGAAAAAGCAGACTTCAAGTCATCAAATACCTGAAGGCTTCAGGTGCCCAGGCTGAAGGGTCAGCTCCCTTCTGAGTCATGTCCTTGAGAGGTTTGACTACTGTGGAAAAGTTTTGCATGAACTTCCTGTAATAATTAGTGAAGCCCAGGGACCTATGTATGGCTCTTAACCCTACTGGAAGAGGCCACTGTAAGACAGCAGACAGTTTTTGCGGATCCATGGCCAGACCCAAGGATGAGATAACGTACTTTAGGAAAGTCACTTGGGATTTATGGAACTCACACTTCTCTAGCTTTCAGAACAGCTTGTTCTCTCTTAGCAGATGTAGGACCAAGGCTACGTCTGCTCTGTGAATGAGTATATCGTCCAAATAGACCACCACACAACTCTGCAGTAGGTCTCTCAATACATCATTAATAAATTCCTGGAAGACAGCAGGAGAGTTGCACAGTCCAAAGGGCATCACCAAGTATTCATAGTGCCCGCTCCGGGTATTAAACGCTGTCTTCCACTCTTGGCCTTCTTTTATTCGTATTAAATTAGACGCAGCCCTCAAGTCAAGTTTCGTGAAAACAGTAGAGCCTTTGATACGATCAAATAGCTCCGTGATCAATGGTATCGAATAATCATTTTTTACCAGCGGTTTATTCAGACCCCTGAAATCAATGCATGGTCTGAGCTCCCCATCTTTTTTTTATTAACAAAAAAGAAACCTGCACCCGCAGGTGAAGAAGACTTCCAGATAATGCCCCTGGCTAGAGCGTCAGTCACATAATCCTCCATGTCCTTGTTCTCATCCACCGACAAGGGGTATACTTGCCTAGGAGGTCTGGTCCCTGGTACCAGATCAACAGTACAATCGTAAGGCCTGTGTGGCGGTAACGTACTGGCCTCTCAGACTGGTACTCAGCAGGTAAAGAGGTAGAGGTACATAAAATCCTGAACTAATTATCTTCCCTCCCTCTCCTAACAGTCCTACTCCAGATATTACCCTCACTGTCAACAACACTATCATCAAACCAACCCCTACAGCATTTTGCCTGGGGGTCACATTTGACTCCGCCCTATCATTTATTCCTCACATCCAGTCAATCTCCAAATCATGCCGCCTCCACCTCCGCAACATCTCTAGAATCCGACCCTTCCTTAATGAAGACACCACTAAAATTCTAATCCAAACACTCATCATGTCCCGTCTTGACTACTGCAACTCACTACTAACTGGCCTCCCTCTTGCCCGCCTAACCCCACTACAGTCCATAATGAACTCAGCAACACAACTAATCTACCTAACCAACCGCTTCTCCAACACCAGTCCCCTCTGCCAATCCCTACACTGGCTCCCATTAGCACACAGAATTAAATTCAAAATCCTGGTGCTCACCTACAGAGCCCTTACTAACACCTCACCCCCCTATATCTCATCTCTCATTTCCAAATACACTCCCACTCGCCATCTTCGTTCTGCACAGGACCTTCTCCTCTCCACATCTCTCATTACAACCTCCCACTCCCGCCTACAGGACTTCTCCCGTGCTGCACCCAAGCTCTGGAATTCCCTCCCCCGCCCCATCAGACTCTCCCCTAGCCTTCAGATCTTCAGACGCTCCCTGAAAACTCACCTCTTCAGGGAAGCCTATCAACTACCTCCATAAATATTATCACCAAGAACCAACCATTACCTGGACCACTGCACTCACTAGCACTTCTCACTCCCACCCACTGACTGGTAGCTCATGTGGCAGGAGGCACTTACACCCAATAGCACTTACACCTTCTGTGTCCTACCCACCTTCCTCTAGACTGTAAGCTCTCATGAGCAGGGCCCTCTGATCCTTCTGTTCTCCACATATGATTTGTACTATTTAATATCCCTGTATGTCTATCCCCTATTGTAAAGCGCTGCGGAATAAGTTGGCGCTATATAAATAAAGATTATTATTATTATTAAATCCTGGTAGGCTGCTGGATGCAAGACTTCATGCATTGAGAACACCACAACAGAATATTGCAAGTCTGCCAATCAATTCTTAGGTTGTGAGTCTGCAACCAGGGAAAACCCAGAACGATGGCATGATGGGGAGAATGTATGACTTGGAGCTGTTGTGTCTCCACATGGAGTGCTCCTGCCCTTAGAGAGAAGGGATGAGTCTCATGTGTAACGTGTGCCGGCTGTAGGGGTCAACCGTCAATGGCCTCAATTGCCAATGGAGCGGAACGAGGCAGCAATGGGATAGAGTTATTGGCCGCAAAGTCTGCATCCATGAAAAAGCCCGCTGCCCCAGAGTCCAGTAGTGCCGGAGCCACTACTGATGACTCTGCCCAAGACAATACTACTTCAAGGATAAGTTTGTCCTGAAGTCTATCTGGGGACTGTGAAATTCCATCCAGGGTCTGTCCCCTACATGACCCTAGGTGCAAGCGTTCTCCTGGCCGAACGGGACAAGCACGTAACACATGACCCGGCTCTCCGCAGCACAAGCAAAGGCCCCTCCTCCTGCGCCGAGCCCTCTCCCCCACTGGCAGGCATGTGAAGCCTAGCTGCATCGGTTTTCCCCCAGCGGGGTCAGAACTAGGAGGTATGGGAGGCGAGGGAGGACAGGGTGGGCGTACAAAGCAAGGTGCCAACCGAGGCAACAGTCTCTGTACATGCTCCTTGAATGAAGGCCTCTCACGAATTCTCGTATCTATCAAGATGGTTATCTAACAGGATGGTGACTGACATTAGCTCCTCCAGATCACCAGGCAGGTCATGGGCGGCTGTCTTGTCTTTAATGGCATCACACAAGCCCTTGGAGAATGCCGCTACAAGGGCTTCATTGTTCCATCCAACCTCTGCTGCCAGAGTATGAAACTCTATAGCATACTCTGCCACTGTACATGAGCCCTGCTGTATTGTCATGAGTCATTTGGCCGCGGAGGTTCTGCAGCAGCTTCAATTAGTTTTCATAGTATTTGGGCCATGGAGAGTTATTTCAATAGTGTCAGAGATGTAGTTCAATAGTAAGTGAAAGATAAAATATCCCCCTCCCGCCCCTTTTACTGATGTAACACTGCTCACCTCAGAGCAGCAAGACTGTCCGGATGGATCACAGAGAGGGACAATCTTCAGTGAGCATAAGGAAAAGCCTGTGAAGTGGGACAATGTTTTTCTTATGCTCACAGTAAGAAGGCTGTCCCTTGTTGCGAGCTGTCAAGTGACCAGATTCCACATCTAAGGGGAAAGGGCTTATACTAGGTAAAAGGGGTAGAGGGGGATACTTTATCATTCAGTTTCTCCTGAACTACAACTCTGACAGTACTGATATAACACTCTACATGACCCAAGTAACATGAAGATTAAATGGAGCTGCTGTTTTTGTGATACATTACAATGCCTTTAAGTAGGTAACTGCTTCTATGGGTGACATTACCTACTCTGAGAGGATGGAGGAAAACACCCAGGAGATTCCGGTTCAAGCCTAGTCAGACACAGACTTAGCGATCAGGTCTGGCAATGGCCTAGGTTGGTGCAGGTGCGGTGAGGTTCTAGTTGGGTATTGACTCTGTGATCGGGTCTGGCAATAATCAAGGGCAGCTGGGTGGTAACGGTTTCCAGTACAAACCATTGACTTTGTCAGGGCTACTTTAGGGCAGAGAGAGACGCAGGCTGTGCCTGGAATGCACCTGAACAGAAAGGAAGGCACCAAGGGCATTGGCACCAAAAGAGTATTTGGACCTCTTCTTGCAAATAGTAAATTAGTTGGGACTCTCAGCTCTCTATCAGAGGTGTGTGTGTGTGGGGGGGGTGTAGAAGGTCAGAAGATGTCCCAGCCTGCCCCATGCCCAGTGGCATCTGAGAAGTGGAGAGCTCCAAAAGGGAAAAAGCAGCAAGATGGAAGTGAGATCTAGATCTGGCCTCCCCATGGAGGCTTTGTGTGTGTGTGTGTGTGTGTGTGTGTGTGTGTGTGTTGGCGGGGGACTCAGCAGCCACCTGTTGGGGGAAGGGAATGCATCATTAACATAGCTGGGAACTTGCCGGGTTTCAGTCGGAGGCTCCTGATTTTGGGCAGTGTCTCTGGATGAAGCCCTAAGTTCTCCGGGTTCTGGAGAACATTTTACTCTCCTACACAGTTTCTTGTTAAAAGGAAAAAAAAAATACTCAAAGATGGTTACTTGTGTCTCATCATTGGTCTGTCCAATGGAACAGCAGTGCTGTCACTCGTGGTGTTTCTTTGGACAAGTCAATAATGTGACTGGGTCACACAAATAGTGTGGGCAGAGAAGAAAGAGCAAAATCGCAGTGACTTTGCTCCATCACTTTGACAAGGTCTGAAAAGCGGGAACAGCAGGAGCAGAGGAGGCAGACTGAACAAACAAAAGGTGGAGTGCACATTGCTTTTAGCTCTTTGAGTGTCAGAGAGGCATCCAGTGCATTGCAACCGTTGAATACCCCTCTGGCTCTCAACGAGTTAAGTTTAATGATGCTAGTATTGATACGTGTTAAAAATTCCCATTGACCTATGGGTCAATGCATTGTATAAGAATATGTAAGTCTTGCACGTTAATCCAAGATTGTCTGAGACCAAAAGGAGTTAATAGTACATAAACCAATACTGTCTGAGAGCAAAAAGAGCAAACCATACACTTTATAAAATACGGTAGCAACTTTTTTGTGTGTTTTTTTTTTTTTGTAGTCTCAGGGTGAGTTATTTATGAGAGTTCCCAGGTATGGAGATGATACAGTCATGTACATATTTAAGCAGCTGCACAGAGCTACTGAGACAAAGGCCTGTGTGTGTGCACTACTAATCTATTTATTTAAACATCACCAGCATTTCTTCCTTAAACGTGTTTTTTAATATATAAAATTCACATTTCAAAGTAAAGTTTTACTTATAAGACACATTACAGAGCTTAACAGCAACACTTTTACAACTTCCACCTTATATATATTAAATAAATGGCCTATAACAGGTTTAGTCAACTGATTGACTATTAGCTGTTGTGCACTGCATCTCCCATCATCCCCAGCGCATGTCTACAGATGGTGGTCTAAATATCTACTCCAGTCTTTAGTATTATGACAGACAATCCCACATACCTTTAAGTGTCACTCTATGACCAAAATCCCTCTTTCCCACCTGGGTGTCCCTGATTTTTAGGAGATCAGACTGTGCGGTGTGTATATAAACGTATCACATTTATCCACAGCAATAAATCTCACATTAATTAATTAATATACACGTGTTTCTAAATAAACCTGTGTAAGTGAAATACTTTGGTCTTTTCTAACACATTTACATAAAGAGCTGTCACTAGATCATGACGTAGCCTGAAATTCTCAGTAATCCCCCATCTAGTCCAAACAGACACTTGAAATGGAGAGACACCGGCACATTCATTCTGCAGACTGCCGGCAGCTGTAACTTACTAACTACTTCCGCCTCACAACAGTCACATGACTTGTGATGTCAGCAAAGGTCATTCAGACCACTAGAGACAATCCAGCGTATTTCCGCATACTCTGCAATAGCAGCAACGGCCGTTTAGCCCTCTATAATCTAACGTACTGCATGTACGTAAAGCTCCATGGATTGCCTTTTTCATGAGTGAATTGTGGGAGCTGTAGTCCTACTCCATACACTGCTGTCATTGAAAGAGTGGCTTTCCGCCTATATAAACAGTTCTGAGAATTTTCGCAAAACGAAGATGGCGATTCCAGCTTTACCTTTATGACAAGGCATAGCGCGACATCACTCCTCAGTAACATGGTGGGAAATTTAAATAAACCGAACTAAAAGTTCTGTGGTGAGTAGTTTATTTATACTTGTCTATACATCAATCCAGTGTTTTTTTTGCATTATAACTGATACAGAAGTAAATATATATAACCAAACTAGGTCTCCTGACTAACTCCTCGTAGTGTATTACATGATAGTTAAATATAGTCCATGCCACACCTGTAGTATCTGTAATTTATTTCTTATTAGGTTGATACAGGGATATTAACCCTTTATTTTGACTTTACATGTTCTGCAAGTGCATAATATGAAAAGTCAAATGTCTTATGTGTTTTATGTTTTCCCATCTTCACTTTATTTTACACTCTGTGTCCCTCACCTTGAGCTCCTTGGACCTGTTTCAGGAGAGCTTTCTGATAGGGACTGTGAAAGAAGGTGTACTGGTACAGTGTAAAGAGGATAGCATTCAGTACTGCGGTGATAATGGAGGGCCGAAGGGGCAGCATTGCCCCTGAAAGCCATTAAGCTGGCAGGCAGCCCCACTGGCTTTCTTTGTGTTTGGGTTGTGGGCTACCCTCCCCCCCACCTAGGTGGTTTCGAGGGGGGGGGGAGGCCAGTGGCCCAGGAGCAAAGAGGTAGGCCTGGGGGGGTGGAGGGGAGGGTATAAATGAATGTGTAAAATAAGAAACTAACCTTACCTTTTTGTTTTTCATACATCCATACATGCACTCTCAAATCCACTTGGTTTGGCGATTTATCTGCCAGTAAGGAACTTGTATCCAGAAGACCAAGGAAGAGAGTCAGCATTTCACAGGATTGGTGAATGGTATCATTTTATTTATTTTCATTACCTTTTGATGGTAATATGTTACCATAGCTGGGGGGCTGATTTTCTTACAAAACAATAGGAAAAATGAGCTTAATTTATGTAGTAATGTTATTTAATGCAGGACATTTATGCGGGACCTGGCGGCTAAGATACCATTTGCTAAGATAGGAGGGCCCCATGGGCATACCTGGGAACTTTCAGTTGAGGGCTACCCGGAGGGTAGTCCTCTTTTCAGCAGGGGGTAACAAAATTGAAGCTAATTGCGTCAAAAAGGGGCGGGGCTTAACTCGAGTGTTTGGGGGATTTAACCCTTTGAGTGCCAGAGTGAATGCATTCCGTACCACTGTGGCACTCAGAGGGTTAAATGTCACACAGAAGGCTGGGGACAGAGGCACAACGGGAGAAAAAACAGATGTGGCAGACTTTCAATAGAAACTCTCCACATCCGGAGGCATCAGCCTCTGCCCCGGAGACCCGGTAAAGCTCTGTCAGAACCGGAGTCTCCGGGGCAAATCCGGAGAGTTCCCAGGTATGCCCATGGGGGCTTAGTTTGTTATATTCTAATTGAGTACTTTTAATCATTGGTTTCTTTACTGACTTATAATACATGTTCCTTCATCTCTTGGGAAAAAGGGGGTAAGCATTTATTGTATCAGGGGATCACGTGTTTCGTTATGCAGTAAGTTAATTATTTTCTTGCAAAAGCTACAGAAGTCCATATATCTTGTATTGTCCATTCTCTACCAATAGAGACTTGCATGGGATCTTCAGGTCCCTGTTTTGCAAGCCAGTTACTGTTTCCTTGATAAAGTATAGTAGGGTGATATTTCAATTTACACATTGGAATATTGGTCAGGATGATGGGCCACAGAATATAACCTTCCTGGCATCCTTATTCATGTAGTGTGCGTCTCTCTGGTGGTATGATATTTTTAATTTTTGTTCTTCCCACATTTCGTACCTCATTGAATTGGGGGCTACTTTTTCTGGATATCTTTACAGAACTGTAGATTATTAATATGCAGAAGTTACATTTCTTGTACGGAAAGGTAGAGGAAAATGTATGAACCCATTTATAATTTATTACCTAGTGTTAGAATATAACATCAAATCAATGCAATTCTCTAAATATATGCAAATACTGTTGAAATTATCAGAACATTATCTTACCTGAACTTGGTTAATTGTATTTAGAAACACAGTTAGAATGGAATAGGGGGTGAGCTATAAGCAATATTTTTCTGAGCATAGAATATAAGAAAATGATTATATAGGAATAGTCTGGGTAGAAAATAACCCAGGGGAGGGTGTAGTCTAGATTCTCAATTAAGGTGTTTACATAGCATAGCACAGTCCATTGTCTGTGTGAGGATTACAATGTATGTTGGGAGTTACAATAGACCCCCCCCTCTGATGGGGGCAGAAGGTGGGCTTTGTTATTGAGTCTGGAACAATAGGGGGTCTGGGGCAGTTGTCTCAGGAGTTAATCTCATGAAGTCAGGCCATTTGTTATTTTTCAATGTGTTCAGGTCTGTTCTTATCACTAATCTCATTGTTTCAAGCTCTTTGTTATTGTCAGTGGGTTGAGGTCTTTTTCTGTTATTAATGTTTGGTGCAACCTCATAGTCTGATAAACCATATATATAGGCAACTATTGATCATGCAAATACAACTTTTTTGGGGTTATTTTATCAGGATAAATATAGAGATGGAGCATGTGGATTCCATTGGGTAAAAACATTATGTAGTTATATGGTACAATGGCCAAGAACCTATCACACAAGTTCTTCAATTCATTGTCTGTTTTCATGTCTCTGCAACTTCCATTGGGGCTATTCCATGTATCTATCACTCTTTTATACAATAGTCTTCTTTCCTCTGTTGCATTCTGCATAGAAGCTTCCCATGGTATTGAACTACATTGGGGAAAGAGCTAATGGGGCCCCCTTTGATTCAGCTGCATTGTGCTGCCTTGAAGTCTCCCCAATAGGTGTAGTACCTAGGGAGGATTCGGGAAAGATTATGCTAATTCTGCATTGACCATACCTGGAGGGTAGTCCGGTAAATAACACCCTGGATAAAGCCCCTTACTTTGAATCACGTCAGTTTTCTAAATTTATGGCATGGTAAAATGTGTGTAGATGGAGATATATATGGGTATAAGCATATAGGTGTCTACGTTTGTGCAGGCATATAGGTGTGTGTGTGTGGATGGATGTGTGGATGGATGGATGGATGGATGTGTGTGTGTGTGTGTGTGTGTGTGTGTGTGTGTGGATGGATGGATATGTGTGGATGGATGGATGGATATGTGTGGATGGATGGATGGATATGTGTGGATGGATGGATATGTGTGGATGGATGGATATGTGTGGATGGATGGATATGTGTGTGTGTGTGGATGGATGGATATGTGTGTGTGTGTGGATGGATGGATATGTGTGTGTGTGTGGATGGATGGATATGTGTGTGTGTGTGGATGGATGGATATGTGTGTGTGTGTGGATGGATGGATATGTGTGTGTGTGTGTGGATGGATGGATATGTGTGTGTGTGTGGATGGATGTGTGTGTGTGTGGATGGATATGTGTGTGTGTGTGGATGGATATGTGTGTGTGTGTGGATGGATATGTGTGTGTGTGTGGATGGATATGTGTGTGTGTGTGGATGGATATGTGTGTGTGTGTGGATGGATATGTGTGTGTGTGTGGATGGATATGTGTGTGTGTGTGGATGGATGTGTGTGTGTGTGGATGGATATGTGTGTGTGTGTGTGGATGGATATGTGTGTGTGTGTGTGGATGGATATGTGTGTGTGTGTGGATGGATATGTGTGTGTGTGTGGATGGATATGTGTGTGTGTGTGGATGGATATGTGTGTGTGTGTGGATGGATATGTGTGTGTGTGTGGATATGTGTGTGTGTGTGGATGGATATGTGTGTGTGTGTGGATGGATATGTGTGTGTGTGTGTGTGGATGGATGTGTGTGGATGGATATGTGTGTGTGTGTGTGTGGATATGTGTGTGTGTGTGGATGGATATGTGTGTGTGTGTGGATGGATATGTGTGTGTGTGTGGATGGATATGTGTGTGTGTGTGTGTGGATGGATGTGTGTGGATGGATATGTGTGTGTGTGTGTGGATGGATATGTGTGTGTGTGTGTGTGGATGGATATGTGTGTGTGTGTGTGTGTGGATGGATATGTGTGTGTGTGTGGATGGATATGTGTGTGTGTGTGGATGGATATGTGTGTGTGTGTGTGTGGATGGATATGTGTGTGTGTGTGTGTGGATGGATATGTGTGTGTGTGTGTGTGGATGGATATGTGTGTGTGTGTGTGTGTGGATGGATATGTGTGTGTGTGTGTGTGTGTGTGGATGGATGGATGTGTGTGTGTGTGTGTGTGTGTGTGTGTGTGGATGGATGTGTGTGTGTGTGTGTGTGGATGGATGTGTGTGTGTGGATGGATGTGTGTGTGTGTGGATGGATGTGTGTGTGTGTGTGGATGGATGTGTGTGTGTGTGTGTGGATGGATGTGTGTGTGTGTGTGGATGGATATGTGTGTGTGTGGATGGATATGTGTGTGTGTGGATGGATATGTGTGTGTGTGGATGGATATGTGTGTGTGTGGATGGATATGTGTGTGTGTGGATGGATATGTGTGTGGATGGATATGTGTGTGGATGGATATGTGTGTGGATGGATATGTGTGTGGATGGATATGTGTGTGGATGGATATGTGTGTGTGTGGATGGATATGTGTGTGAGTGGATGGATATGTGTGTGAGTGGATGGATATGTGTGTGTGTGGATGGATATGTGTGTGTGTGGATGGATATGTGTGTGTGTGGATGGATATGTGTGTGTGTGGATGGATATGTGTGTGTGTGTGGATGGATATGTGTGTGTGTGTGGATGGATATGTGTGTGTGTGTGGATGGATATGTGTGTGTGTGTGGATGGATATGTGTGTGTGTGTGGATGGATATGTGTGTGTGTGTGGATGGATATGTGTGTGTGTGGATGGATATGTGTGTGTGTGGATGGATATGTGTGTGTGTGTGGATGGATATGTGTGTGTGTGTGGATGGATATGTGTGTGTGTGTGGATGGATATGTGTGTGTGTGGATGGATATGTGTGTGTGTGGATGGATATGTGTGTGTGTGTGGATGGATATGTGTGTGTGTGTGTGTGTGTGGATGGATATGTGTGTGTGTGTGGATGGATATGTGTGTGTGTGTGTGTGGATGGATATGTGTGTGTGTGTGTGTGGATGGATGTGTGTGTGTGTGTGTGTGTGGATGGGTGTGTGTGGATGGGTGTGTGTGGATGGGTGTGTGTGTGTGTGTGGATGGGTGTGTGTGTGTGTGTGGATGGATGTGTGTGTGTGGATGGATGTGTGGATGTGTGTGTGTGTGGATGGATGTGTGGATGTGTGTGTGTGTGTGGATGGATGTGTGGATGTGTGTGTGTGTGGATGGATGTGTGGATGTGTGTGTGTGTGTGGATGGATGTGTGTGTGTGGATGGATGTGTGTGTGTGGATGGATGTGTGTGTGGATGGATGATGTGTGTGTGTGTGGATGGATGTGTGTGTGTGTGGATGGATGTGTGTGTGGATGGATGTGTGTGTGTGGTGTGTGTGGATGGATGTGTGTGTGTGTGTGTGGATGGATGTGTGTGTGTGTGGATGGATGTGTGTGTGGATGGATGTGTGTGTGTGTGTGTGTGGATGGATGTGTGTGTGTGTGTGGATGGATATGTGTGTGTGTGTGTGTGGATGGATGTGTGTGTGTGTGTGGATGGATATGTGTGTGTGTGTGTGTGTGTGTGGATGGGTGTGTGTGTGTGTGTGTGTGTGGATGGGTGTGTGTGGATGGGTGTGTGTGTGTGTGTGGATGGGTGTGTGTGTGTGTGTGTGGATGGGTGTGTGTGTGTGTGGATGGGTGTGTGTGTGTGTGTGGATGGGTGTGTGTGTGTGTGGATGGGTGTGTGTGTGTGTGTGGATGGGTGTGTGTGTGTGTGGATGGGTGTGTGTGTGTGTGGATGGGTGTGTGTGTGTGTGTGGATGGATGTGTGTGTGTGGATGGATGTGTGGATGTGTGTGTGTGTGGATGGATGTGTGGATGTGTGTGTGTGTGGATGGATGTGTGGATGTGTGTGTGTGTGGATGGATGTGTGGATGTGTGTGTGTGTGTGGATGGATGTGTGTGTGTGGATGGATGTGTGTGTGTGGATGGATGTGTGTGTGTGGATGGATGTGTGTGTGTGGATGGATGTGTGTGTGTGTGGATGGATGTGTGTGTGTGTGGATGGATGTGTGTGTGTGTGGATGGATGTGTGTGTGTGTGGATGGATGTGTGTGTGTGTGGATGGATGTGTGTGTGTGTGTGGATGGATGTGGATGTGTGTGTGGATGGATGTGGATGTGTGTGTGGATGGATGTGGATGTGTGTGTGGATGGATGGATGTGTGTGTGGATGGATGGATGTGTGTGTGGATGGATGTGTGTGTGTGGATGGATGTGTGTGTGTGTGGATGGATGTGTGTGTGTGTGGATGGATGGATGGATGTGTGGATGGATGTGTGGATGTGTGTGTGGATGGGTGATGTGTGTGTGTGTGGATGGATGGATATGTGTGTGTGTGTGTGTGTGTGTGGATGGATATGTGTGTGTGTGTGTGTGTGTGGATGGATATGTGTGTGTGTGTGGATGGATATGTGTGTGTGGATGGATATGTGTGTGTGGATGGATATGTGTGTGTGTGGATGGATATGTGTGTGTGTGTGGATGGATGTGTGTGTGTGTGGATGGATGTGTGTGTGTGTGGATGGATGTGTGTGTGTGTGGATGGATGTGTGTGTGTGTGGATGGATGTGTGTGTGTGTGGATGGATGTGTGTGTGGATGGATGTGTGTGTGTGTGGATGGATGTGTGTGTGTGTGGATGGATGGATGTGTGTGTGTGTGTGTGTGTGTGTGTGGATGGATGTGTGTGTGTGTGTGTGTGGATGGATGTGTGTGTGTGGATGGATGTGTGTGTGTGTGTGTGGATGGATGTGTGTGTGTGTGTGTGGATGGATGTGTGTGTGTGTGGATGGATGTGTGTGTGTGTGTGTGGATGGATGTGTGTGTGTGTGTGTGGATGGATGTGTGTGTGTGTGTGTGGATGGATGTGTGTGTGTGTGTGTGTGTGTGGATGGATGTGTGTGTGTGTGTGTGGATGGATGTGTGTGTGTGTGTGTGGATGGATGTGTGTGTGTGTGTGTGGATGGATGTGTGTGTGTGTGTGGATGGATGTGTGTGTGTGTGTGTGTGGATGGATGTGTGTGTGTGTGTGTGTGGATGGATGTGTGTGTGTGTGGATGGATGGATGGATGGATGGATGTGTGGATGGATGTGTGGATGTGTGTGTGGATGGGTGTGTGTGTGTGGATGGATGGATATGTGTGTGTGTGTGTGTGTGTGTGGATGGATATGTGTGTGTGTGTGTGTGGATGGATATGTGTGTGTGTGTGTGTGTGGATGGATATGTGTGTGTGTGTGTGTGGATGGATATGTGTGTGTGTGGATGGATATGTGTGTGTGTGGATGGATATGTGTGTGTGTGGATGGATATGTGTGTGTGTGGATGGATATATGTGTGTGTGTGGATGGATGTGTGTGTGTGTGTGTGTGTGTGTGTGTGTGGATGGATATGTGTGTGTGTGTGTGGATGGATATGTGTGTGTGTGTGTGGATGGATATGTGTGTGTGTGTGTGTGGATGGGTGTGTGTGTGTGTGGATGGGTGTGTGTGTGTGTGGATGGGTGTGTGTGTGTGTGATGGTGTTGTGTGTGTGTGGATGGATGTGTGTGTGTGTGGATGGATGTGTGTGTGTGTGTGTGGATGGATGTGTGTGTGTGTGTGGATGGATGTGTGTGTGTGTGTGGATGGATGTGTGTGTGTGTGTGGATGGATGTGTGTGTGGATGGATGGATGTGTGTGTGGATGGATGGATGTGTGTGTGGATGGATGGTGTGTGTGTGGATGGATTGTGTGTGTGTGTGGATGTGTGTGTGTGTGTGTGGATGGATGTGTGTGATGTGTGTGTGTGTGGATGTGTGTGTGTGTGTGGATGATGTGTGTGTGTGTGTGTGGATGGGTGTGTGTGTGATGGATGTGTGTGTGTGTGTGTGTGTGTGTGTATGGATGGATGGGTGTGTGTGTGGATGGATGTGTGTGTGGATGTGTGTGTGTGTGTGTGTGTGTGTGTGTGTGGATGGATGTGTGTGTGTGTGGATGTGTGTGTGTGTGTGTGTGTGTGTGGATGGATGTGTGTGTGTGTGGATGGATGTGTGTGTGTGGATGGATGTGTGTGTGGATGATGTGTGTGTGTGGATGTGTGTGTGTGGATGGATGTGTGTGTGTGTGGATGGATGTGTGTGTGTGGATGGTGTGTGTGTGTGGATGGTGTGTGTGTGTGTGTGTGTGTGATGGATGTGTGTGTGTGTGATGTGTGTGTGGATGGATGTGTGTGTGTGTGTGTGTGTGTGTGGATGTGTGTGTGTGTGTGTGGATGGTGTGTGTGTGTGTGTGTGGATGGATGTGTGTGTGTGTGGATGGATGTGTGTGTGTGTGTGTGTGTGGATGTGTGTGTGTGTGGTGTGTGTGGATGGTGTGTGTGTGTGTGTGGATGGATGTGTGTGTGTGTGTGTGTGTGATGGATGTGTGTGTGTGTGTGTGTGGATGTGTGTGTGTGTGTGTGTGGATGGATGTGTGTGTGTGTGTGTGTGTGTGTGGATGGATGTGTGTGTGTGTGTGTGTGATGGATGTGGTGTGTGTGTGTGGTGGATGGATGTGTGTGTGTGTGTGTGTGGATGGATGTGTGTGTGTGTGTGTGGATGGATGTGTGTGTGTGTGTGTGGATGGATGTGTGTGTGTGTGTGTGTGTGTGGATGTGTGTGTGTGTGTGTGGATGGATGTGTGTGTGTGTGTGTGTGTGGATGGATGTGTGTGTGTGTGTGAGTGTGTGTGGATGGATGTGTGTGTGTGTGTGTGGTGGATGGATGTGTGTGTGTGTGTGGATGGATGTGTGTGTGTGTGTGTGGATGGAGTGTGTGTGTGTGTGTGGATGGATGTGTGTGTGTGTGTGTGTGGATGGATGTGTGGTGTGTGTGTGTGGATGGATGTGTGTGTGTGTGTGTGTGTGTGGATGGGTGTGTGTGTGTGTGGATGGATGTGTGTGTGGATGGATGTGTGTGTGGATGGAT